>CM044010.1:2009056-2609056 GCA_024085815.1 Flaveria linearis
TATTATTATTATTATTATTTCTTTCAAACAACAATCGTTTCTACTTTCTATAGAAAATAATCATTATACCATTTAAACTCTACTTAAAACATATAACATTTGTCATGAAATTACTTTTTAAGAAATTATTATCGTTATTATTTAATTAAATTTCATAATTATTATATGAAGGTTGTCAAACCGATTACATAGAAATTCATTTGTGTAAAAATTGATGATGGGACATCACGTTAACAATTTTACATAAAATGATAGGTCATGTGAGTTATTTTACATTATTGGCAAATGTCTCGTCAACGTATGTAAGTGATGCATGTATACTTTTCTAGAATCAAACGTAATACATAACTCTAACTAATATCATATTATGCATATGATACTTCGAAACACATTGTTTGCTTTATTTATGTTATTTTACTACTTTAAACCTATTTATTTATTTGATTTTTTAATTGTTACCTGCTATATTACCTTTTTTTCAAACAACAAAATATATATAAAAGAACACACTCGGTGGCTGAAAGTAGAATGCTTATTACAAAGGAAAAAACCAACTAAATTATGGGGAATAGCAATGACTACAGACTAAATCAAAACCGCAAATAAAATCTTCAATAATTAGCATATAACCAGACACTCATACAGATCAATGCGTCAAAGATACTAGCAGTTCTTAATTTTCTTCGATCTACCAGACACCCAAAGATATGATATAGATATAGTGTCTTCCACCAGCCTTGGTGTTGTGCTACGTTACTTGACTATTGAAGATGTATAACCCAAACGTCTTACTGAATTTGATAGATGCCCAATTGTTAAGAAAAAGTAAGGATGGCAGAGTAATAATCAATTTAGACAAGAAAGCAAAAGTTTTCTTTGTGACTTAGACTCCAGCATAAGAGTAAATAAGGATTCTAAAGAAATATGGAGTATATTAGTCTTAGAGAATGAAACCTGAACGTTACCTTTAAACAACATATACTTTCTCTATTAATACCCTTGGGCACACGATGTCATTGTTACGCTTGTCCCCTGGTCTTTACCGCCATGTCAGGTGCATAGATTTTATTTTTTTTAATTAGTAATGTAAAGTGTTACTATTAACACAACTTGCATAACCAAGAGGTGACCGTTTACCTCCGATGAAACTCTGACAAACCTC
The DNA here is from genome assembly GCA_024085815.1 of Flaveria linearis. NCBI lineage: Eukaryota > Viridiplantae > Streptophyta > Magnoliopsida > Asterales > Asteraceae > Flaveria > Flaveria linearis. The sequence continues at coordinate 2,010,219 of CM044010.1, forward strand.
GTCTCTTCTGAGAATCCTTTATTATAAACCTAAGCAAATGTAAAAATAAAAAATGTAAAAGCTTTGTGGCCAAAATAAAACCATAACAAATTTACTATTCATTTCAATCGTAAAATTAATATTATGTAATGTAATATATAAGCTTGATGGTTTTTATACATTTAATTTCTTTCTTTCATTTATTTGTGCAATTTAGGTTTGACTTTGATAGTTTTCAAATTGAAGTTCGTTGCATGCACTTTAGTTTAATTAAAATGTGCGAAATTAGAGCCATAAAGAATGACCCTTTAACAAATATTAGAAGGGTGTCCGCGCAATGCAGCGGGACGACATTTTACATTTGACACGTGCATTTAATATTTTGTTATTATTGTAGTAGTTTTACAAAAGTTTATTATGTTTTTTTCTAAGCTAAAATTTAAAACAACAGATAAATGAGTTCTGCATGATTTGTATATACGCTTTAACTTATTGTACCTCACAAAATACAGATCGTTTCAGCAAAAAGTTTACACTAAAATATTTAAAAATAAAAACAGGTTAAGTTGTAGTCTCAAAACGTTTTAGTGTGATAGATTAAAAGATAAGCTGAAATCTTAAACATATTAAGCTTTTTTGGTGTATGGGTAGATAATATAAAATTTTATGCAAATATTAGTAAGTGTAAGGTTATTATGTAACTAATTATAAGGGTGATGTGTAAATAATGTTATAAATATTAATTTACCCTTAAAATTGGTTGTATTTTATGCATGAATATAGTAAGTGTTCTTAATTTTTGATATCTTAAAATACTTCTCTCATATACTTTATATATAGTATAGATGATTATTAACTTAAATTTGAGTTTTAATAAGCCGAATTAATTGCTTTAAGATTTTGCCTATGAGTTTCACCTTCTAAAAACAACCAAAAGTTATAACTTTATTGTGTTTTGAGTAATATACACTCCAAATTTTAAAATAAAAAAGGTTCTACCTTGTAGGAACAAGATTTAAGCTTTAATACTTTATTAATTTACTACCCTGTTATCATTTATGCTTTATCACTTTAGATTTTAAATATATTTTAGGTATTGATTATTGTGTGTGTGTAGTTATAAGTATTTAAACTGTAATTAGAATATTTTATTATAATACGCCTTATTAGTAACTAATACACTATATCCGACATAAATTACAGCATTTTGGTATATATACCAATTGAACTTAAAAAATTGTCTTGTTAATCGTGGTTACATTTAAGGTTGTTTATAAATTTTAAGCTGGTTGAACCTTCAAACTAAAGGAAAATGATAGTTTCAATTGGTTTAGATTTATATGGCTTGTTTCACTGTTTAAGTGTATACGGTTTAAAAAATTAGATTTAACTAGTTGATATCCGGATCGCGCGTTGCGCGAAATTAATTTTAGTTCAGATTGTACATGTACTAACGTTCAAGACTCGGAAAGAAATACAAACACAAAGCTAGTACCTATGCTTTAAACAAAAAAGCTAGCAAAATATAGTAGCTTCTCAGACGATGATACTATCATCATCATCGAACCACGGTGAAGACCCCCACTATCAACACCACTACCGCGAAGACCCCCACCGTCAACACCACCACCGTCAAGACCCCCACTGCCAACACCATCAGCGTCAAGACCCCACCATTAACACCACCAATGTGAAGGCCACCACTGGAAAATGGTTGATGCATGTTGTAGATTGGGAAAGAAGGAGGTGCCCGGAGTGCAAAACCACCGCCACCATGGCTAACCTTTTTGGGTATCGCTGATAGTGGTGGCGAGCACTAACGACGGGGTTGTAACAGCGGTGATGGGTCACAGCGGAGGTAACAGGGTTGTGGTCATCGTGCGACGAAGGTACCGGTGCCACTGATCATGAGATCAAGAATATCACCCCCTCCATAAACCCTAACCCCCCCCCCCCCCGCGCGGCCGCCGCCTTTGGTTCGGCCGGCAACAAGACCACCGTCACAACAACCGTATGACGGAGAAGAGGCGGAGCGGCAGTAGAGGTCCAACAACCCCCAACACACTCATACCGCCACCACCTAACATCTGCTCAAGTTTAAAGACAAAGCACGGTCTCGTGGAGGAAGGGAAATACTGAAACTTGGCATTTTACCCCCTCCTTATCAACTAATGGAGATCAAAACATAAATCCTAAATGAATGTAGTCGCTTTAAAACTTATCACCAAATACTTATGTTGTAAAGCCCACTCTTTTTACATTATCCAGCCATTCCAAAATATATGCATCAATCCATACAATTCTGGTGAAGGATATACCCAAAATTGAAAGCCAAATCCGAATCATAATCAGCTTCATCGTGGATCCTAACACATCATAAATCCACTTATGAATAACACAAACCTTTCCCTAAATCCATTCTGCAAATGATCTTATCAGTTATCATACTAACCTAATTAAACATGAAATCAGTTAACACCCATACATGATTCACATCCTCCAACAAAAGAAAGTTCTAACAATCATCTTTCCATATTCAATTCAAAAGCTTTTTTTAGCTTTGAGCTATCACATCAAAATCAAAACCAATTTCTCAATAGTTGCTACATTAGTTACACCCTTTAACCAAAGAAAACTCTAACAATCATCTTACCATATGCAATTCACAACCTTTTGAGCTATCACATCAAAATCAAAACCAATTTCTCAACAGTTGCTGCAAATTCACCTGAACACATTGAAATCTCCATACACCAGAGCTACTATTAACATCCAATGAAATCATAACCTCACAATCACCATGCTTATGCATAAACACACAAAACAACAAGATGCATAATTGCATACCAACCAAAGATTCAAAAAGATTATAAAGAAGACAACATACCAAATCATCCACTCGAATAGGGTCGGGTCGACCCACTGGATCTGGGTCGGTTCATCACCGCTGAATTCGCCTCAAATCCACCCTTTACCCTCTCATACCCACCACCAGATTTCGGTCTCCCTTCATCCACACGATTCATCGGAGATCCCACCGGAGGTTGCCGGAGATTCCCCCGCGAACCAGAGCGGCAACGCCTCGACCGCCGTTGGCACCACTGAACTGGCGGTGGCAATACAACCACGAAACCCCCCAAAACCGATGGCGGAGGTAGAGCCACCACCTCTCTCTCTCTCTATACAAATCTGGAGAAGAAAGGTTGAATATACCTTTAAAAAAGGCAAGATACGTTGTACCATATGCATAGAAACTTGTACACGCAATACCCACTTGTACCATAGGCATAGAACATGTACACGCAACTATTCCTACTATTCATTTCAATTGGTTTTTAAATATTATGTAATAGTTCGGCTGATGATATGAAACTTAAACCTTACATTACAAAAAATCTATTTGTATATTTTATGATTTGAAAAGTACCTAGTTGGTATGTGTAATACGTTCATGAATTACTTTTATCATTTTAGAAAAAATATACAATCTATTAATTATGACGAAAAATTTAACCTCAAAACATCAAATCAAACCGTTTTATAGGGCTGATAAAACAGGTTTTATCGTGTTTAATAGGTTAGAGATGACGTATAGAACCCACGTATCAAACATACAAAAGACTTGTTTAACTATTTATATATTATGCCTATAATTTTTTACATGTTTTTATAAATTACTAAGAATAAGAATGTGAAATAATAGAGTCTAGCTTTATGATTTTAATTGTTTACAAAAATGTAAAAAAAATAAAAATTATAATTTTTATTAAACATGTTTAATCGTGTCATAAACATGTCGGGAATTGCCAACCTACGTTTTTGGCAAGTTTGGTCGGTTTGATCGACCAACCAATCCAGCCAGTTTGGTCTCTCGTTTTTCAAAGCTGTAGTTAACACTTTGACCTACAGTTCTTATGAAAACCGTTTAAATAGACCTTAAGCAACCGTAATTATAACTACTCCTATACATACACCTTATAAATAAATGATGTTACTAATAACAAAATATAATAATACCAAAACCAAACTTCTAACCCACATTTCTAACTTGGTCATAACTTTTTTGTTATGAAGAAATGAATCTCACTATTGGCCTAACACAATCATGGTGACGCATCATTAGCCTTGTTGCCGACTCATCACTTTTTGTTATTCTCTTTACATCAAAAAAGAACAAAGACAAGAGGTACACAAAGAGTTTAAACAAGAATATGGAATTCGAATCTTTCATTCTTTTTCCCTCACTTTTGTTTCAAGGAGTAAAACTATATAATCAGACAGGTTCTATCCTGAGGGGGGAGGGTTTACCCACATTCCGTGGGGTTCCCGCCTGAAGATACCGGGTTCGGGTCGCCGAGGCCTCTTCGGAGGCCGGTGATCACGGTAAGTCCTACGAGCACACCCACACCCAGTGAGGATCCGGGGATTCGAACTCGCAGCGCTTGGGTGGCCACGCGAGTGGTCTACCGTTGAGACAGTCACTCTTCAAAAAAAAAATATAATAAAAAATAAACAAAATTTATTTGAGATGAAATACACATTTTACACGTTTTCTTTATATGTTTGACACGTTAAAAATCAAGATAGACCTAGAAATCAAGATCGCGTATTACGGCGGTAACTTTAACGTGTTAAGTACGTAAATAAATGTATGAAGTTTCGGCAACTTTGTCTTGTATATGGAAACATAGATAATAAAATAGTTATGTAGCAATACTGATACTATTCGATTCAGTATCGGATAAACATAGATATAAACTAGTTATATAACATTGCTAATTGTGATTTTTTAAAGGGAAAAATTTTCACTAGGCTTCAACAACTTATTTTCTTTACATGCAGCTTATACTATACCATCCTTAATACATATAGGGGGATATGAAGAAAATCGGACTACATGGTGCAATACGGGAAAAAACTGACAAAGATTAAAAAAAACGGATTATGCTGACGTGCCAACCAGTAACCGGAAAAACCTACGATGACTTCCACCACTCTAATAAAAAGTTACTTCCTTAAATATTAATCGATCTGGCCATCCTAAAACTCCATATCTGGTTTAAGAATATAATCCTAATGGTTGGTAGAAATCCCCTTTTCTTTTTAGTTAAGAACTAATTAAAATAAAAGGAGGAATATTTAAGCAATGATAGAAAAGAAACCATTGATTAACCGTATCAATCAACAAATTAAAGTTGGTCGGATAAATCATACGTAGTTATACCCAAAAAAAAACTTGTTTCATAAACATTCCATGTTCGTTTTTTTTCTTTTCAGGCTGGCGATTCTTGTTTGTTTTTATTGACTTCAATTACTTTATTAACTTTGGATTTAGAATAATGATTTGTCATTTTAGCCCCCACCTATCCTATTGGTAATTTTTATTCATTAGTAACTTTAAGTAAATAAGTAGAGAATTGGAATTGTAACAATTGTACAAACATATATATTTATTGTTTATCTTTATATGTGAGACCATTATTTAACTATTTGTTTTCACTTTCTTTCTCTCACCTATTAAACCTAACAAGCACTATTGAACGAATCATAATAGGTATAAGGATCCTTTTTCAATGGAACATCCTCGAGCAATAAATCAATTATTGTTAGGACTTGTCATGATAAAGGGTTCTTTATGTGACCAACTGTGGGCGTAAGAATAAGTATGTAAACAAGATGATATAAGAGCATTCACAACCCATGCCTTATATTTATGTGAGTGTGTTTGGTATATTATATGGAATGATTTTGAGTGGTTGTGAGTGAAGGAGAGAGAAAATGTTATTGTGGATTGGTATATTTGAAGAATCACTGTACAATCCTTATAAATTTTTTAATATTTTTGAAAGTGGTTGTGAGTGAAGGAGAGAGAAAAGGTAATGAAAAAGGTATAAAAATATATTATTTAATTGAAATGAGAGAGAAGAAGTAGTGATTTTTAGTGTAATTATATGGATAAAGATAAGGAATGGGATGTGAATGCTCTAAGAGTATTTACAGTCCATTCCTTATCTTTATCCATATAATTACACTAAAAATCACTACTTCTTCTCTCTCCTTTCAATTAAATAATATATTTTTATACCTTTTTCATTACCTTTTCTCTCTCCTTCACTCACAACCACTTTCAAAAATATTAAAAAATTTATAAGGATTGTACAGTGATTATTCAAATATACCAATCCACAATAACATTTCTCTCTCCTTCACTCACAACCACTCAAAATCATTCCATATAATATACCAAACACACTCACATGATTATAGGGCACGGGTTGTGAATGCTCTAATGAGGTAATGAAGAGATGAAGCGTGGTGAACCGGATACCTAAAATGTTAACTCGATATTTGTATATGTAGTTTGCCGATTAGGGTGCTCATGATGAGGATTACATCTTTACTGTTATGGTGACTCGTGATGTAACTACATGGTGGTTTCTTTTTCTTAACCAGGCCTGGTTACACCCGTTAGGTTGCTTGAGGAAGAATTCATACCTTTACTCTTCAAACATCAAATAACATAGCCATGAAATTTTTTTTCTATAGGACCACTATTTTTTGATGTTTGGATTTCAACACATGAAAACACCACTAAGCATTATCCAGTTTTTGAATTTGTAATTGACAAAAATAAAATCATTGGTCACAAAACATGTAGAAATAAAACGTGATTCATCGTTAAAAAGTTTATAAATTTGATTTATTAACATGCCAAAAGAAAACAAATCAGTACGAATGAGACTTGTTTTTGTTCATGCGTTTACCTCTAAACTGAACAAACATATAACTACAAAACAATTAAACTAACAAATTTTCTTGTTAGAATTTTTTTGTTAAAAAATAAATTTGTTTGTGCTTGTTTATGTTCGTCTTTAACATTTTAAACAAACATAACAAAACATATGAACACAATCAAACATGAACTAAAACTAAAACAATATCAAAATTAAGTCTAAACACCATTATCACTTGATTTCACAACATCCAACAATTCAAAGATACATAATAATTCCCGAAAAAGTGTAAATATGTCAAATATTAATGCACAAAGGTAAAAGGTGAAAAACAATATATTTTAGAACACTTTTTAATCGACTCATATATACTAGATATACATATTTTTTTTTTTTGAACGGCAAATTTTTATTAACCACCAAAAAGATAAGCCATACAGGAAGAGATTTACAGCAAGGAGCTATAGAAACACCCCAAAACTAGATATACATATACATTACAGGATTTAAACATTTAACATCTTCGGTAAAAAGATACACCTTATAATCTCGATGTCATTAATAATAGTTGAAAAGTCAAAGGTTGCCTAATTTAGTTGATTACCTAAAGGTTGGTTCTATAATTTGACTGGCGTAATGCAAGATGGATCAATTAATATTACTAATCACTAATAACTTATAAATAAATTAGACGAATATGCAAATTAACATAAACAAAAAAAACTAAACAAACGAATATTCTATAAGCCTCCTTTAGAAGACCATATAATTAACAGGCTGGAAGCTGAAATACAAATACTTTATGTATGGATTTGTTGCAACTGCCCATTCGTTTTCTCTTAAATATACACAAATATACTCCAAATCCATTATTATTCGTTATTAAATTAATACCGCGTCAACTATATCCCGCATGTTAAATTTCTTTTTCATTAAATGGCATGTATTATAACAATTTATTCACAGCCATACATCCTACATCTGAATATGAATATGAAGCTTTTATCGTTTTTTAAATAATTCCATTCATTTTCTTGCAATTTGATATACTAAGAAGACACAAATTATAAAACATAAAAAACTCGTTTTAGACGAAGTAATTGATTGGTTAAACTAGTGCTATGTCACTAGCTATTACTTATATTCATAAATAAAATAAACATAAAAAGACTTCAATTCAATCTAAAACACGACCCAAACACGACACAATTTTAAATAGGTTCGACACGACACGTCACGAATCTTCCTACTCTAATAAAGAGGTATCTTGAGATGACACGTGCCAACACCACAATCATTCTCAAAAAAAACTTACCCGCCTCTCTCTCTTATTAAATAATTACTTTAATTAGTAATAATATTATTTAACATTTTTTCAGATTTAATAAATTAATAAACAGATCTATTTATTAATGTTATTTCTAAATAAATATTTTTTTATAAAATAATAAATTTATTAAAGCATAAGACTTTTTAAAAAATACGAAATATTTTAAAATTGGTATTTTTAAAAAGTTAATTTTTTAAAACCAAAAATAATTAAATATGGAAGTTATAATAGAAAATTTTTAAAAATGACATTTTTATACAGTTTGTTTTACGATAAAATATTTATTTCTTTTTGAAAAAAATTAAAAACAAATTTTTAAAAAGTTGATATCACTGTTTTATTACTTATAGTCATTTCTAATATATAATTTCAGTCATATCATATCTTAAAATATTATTTTATAATTAATAAAATTTATTATATTAAATTTTTATTTATTCAACCCGTGTAATACACGGGTTTACCATAGCTAGTAAGGATATAAATCGGTTGGGATAGAGTTAAAAAATACAACTCACCAACCCGAACCAGACGCCCTACACGAATGACAACCTTATATACTATCAACATGTTACTTATTTCAAATTCAAAGAAATCATATATTAACAATCAACTAATACATACATACATACATTCATTGTATTTGATAATTATGACCAATTGAAGGAATAAATTAAACATATAACAACAAATAAGAAGTAAAAAAGGGTGTTGAAGAGGGGTCCAAAGCAGCTGGCAAGAAGGGACGTTTAGAGAGATTTCATCATCAAAAACTGGCATTTCTTTTTCTATATATCTCACTGACGCCTCAATCTTCATATCTACAACTTATCCAACCAAAAATTCGTATGAATATAACAAAATATATAACGTTTTTGGAGTTTTGTGATAATAAATACTTGGAAAATAGCCAATTTGGGTTCACTATCGAACCCCCACTTTGACATTTTCAAAGCTTCACTTGTACAACCAGATCAACTGGGCATAACAACAATTGCTAACTGATAAATTTATTGTTTTTTTATATTGCCAATATAATTCTGTTGAATATGGCTGTATATTAAAAACTATTTTAACTTTATAACCTTTAATGAACGGTAAGAGACATGTGTATATAACATACAAAATAAACGAAATCTAGAAAGAAATCAGATATTGATTATGTCACCAATATACATAACTTTTTTTAAACGGAAAATATACGATTATTCTTCGAATCATATGTGTTATTTTAATCTGACTCACTAATACTTATAACTAATTGAACTCTGTCGTTAACATTCAAACAAAATATATAGTAATTAATCTACATTTTCAACTTCAAACTAAAAGAGAGTATTTTTATATATACTAATAGTCAGTATGAATATAGAAGTTATTTTATCGATAACAAATTGTTACGAAGAAAACAAGTGAATATATGGGACGAACACTTCAAGATTTTAAAGAATACGACGAGTTAATTGTTAAAAAATAATAGTTGTATTATTTGTAACGAACGTAATTAATGTAGTTAAAACTTAAGAAAGGAAAGATAAGGACAAGGGGTATGGTCATGTGCATGGCAATAAGAAAATTGTGGTCAATAACCGTCTGGCCCCACTAATCATATAAACGGATCCCGTTCTTTTTAAGCTCCTCGTGGTGGGGGCCCACACATCACCACCACCTTTTTCTATATTATTGTGGTTTGGTGAAAATTGCCTCTTTAATTCAATTGTTTGTTTTTTTGCATCTGGGTCCCTGTGGTTTACAAATCTTGTCATATTCATCCAGTCTGTTAACTCCATCCAAAATTTCCGTTAAATGAGGGGTATATTGGTCATGTTACATATATGTTTTTATTTTTATTTTTTTAAACCTGATTTAATATATACTCTTTAAATACATTGTTATTTTAGTCCCTGTGGTTTGAGCGTATTTGCCAATTTAGTCCAAAAATAACCACCACACCACTACCCGTCACAAGAACCACCGAACCACCACCACCGCCCCATCACAAAGCCACCAACACCACACCAGAGCGCCCACCACCACCACGTACATTGGATCGTCGCTACCATGTAAACCCTAAAAATCGACAATCAATATTGGACTTGTAACATACTACTTCAAAAATGCATATCAAACCCTACTAATACCTCTACAATACTCGTTTTCAAGGGTTTCATATACGTTTTCAAAGGGATTTGTTATAAGTTCGAGATTAACGGTTTGTTTCCAGGGTCTACATGGTGGTGGTGATCTAGTGTGTGATGGCGGAGATCTAATGTGTGATGGTGGAGATCTAATGTGTGGTGGTGGTGCCCGTCTGGTGTGGTGTTGGTGGTTTTATGATAGGGTGGTGGTGATGATTTGGTGGTTCTGATGGAGTGGTGGTGGTTTTGCGGCGTGGTGGTGGTGTGGTGTGTAAATACGAGGTCCAACTCTAGATGGTTCCGGTCTTGTTGAACTTCGATTTACCGATGCTCTCTGAAGCTTCACACCTACGCACAATGAAAACAACACCATTTAAGGCGTTCCAAGGGGGAAATATCCCTGGAACGACCCTCCGGCGTGAGAGTAAGTATTGGTTGAATGGAAATATGTGATATGGATAATTAAGGGGGAGCTTTTGTGTGTATTCTTTATGAGGATCTCGATCCTCCTTACCTGGTATTTATAGTGTTTGCCTGCTGCAATCGTGTGCTGATTTACAGGGATTATTCCCCGACAAATCCATTACCTTTTATATTCTCCGACCGTTACCGAATTATCGGTTATGATTGAGGTGATTCCGATGTAATTAAATGTGGGGCACATGTCCTGCTGGCTTACCCGTTCCGCCCACATGGGCCGGGCTTTCGGGTTCGGGTACCCGGTCTTGTGTGGGTTATTTGTACCCTACATGTACATGGTGGTTCCATCACGGGTGGTGGCGATATAGTGTTTTATGCCAAGGTGGTGGGATTTTTGGACTGAATTGGCAAACATGTCGAAACCACAGGGACTAAAATAGCAATTTATTTAAAGGGAATATATTAAATGGGGTTAAAAAATAGAAAAATAAAACATATATGTAAAATGACCAATATACCCTTCATTTAACGGAGAATGTTGGATGGAGTTAAAGAACTGGATGAATATGACAAGATTTGTAAACCACAGGGACCCAGATGCGAAAAAATAAACTATTGGATGAAAGAGGCAATTTTCACCAAACCACGGGGACGAAAATGACAATTTACTCTATAATATATTTATCCCCCTTTTATTTCTCTCTTCAACAATATTTAATTAAGGTTAATAGGATACTTTTTTATTATAGATTAACACTCTTTAAACTTTTATAGGTGTCGTATAAACCTATACATTTTGTACAGGGGACGTATAATTTTACAAGGGATGTAAAACTTCCATGCCAGTCCTCTCGATTCTTTCTTGTATTTATTATTTAATTTTACTATACGTGTTGTATAGCCTTATATGAGTTATATAAGGGGTCGTATAGGGTTATACGGTTGGTATAGCTCTCTGACAACCTTTTAAAGTTTTCTCGTTTTCAGTGACGTCGATCCTATACGTCTCGTATAATATATATAAGGCGTATGGGAGTATCGATTTATAATGATAGATGTCTTAATATTTGGACCCTTAGTTAAAATTAGGTGTTATTTATTGGTAAGCTAGCCAACTTTATGTGTAATAGAAGTAGAAGTAGTTAAGGTCGCTAAAAAATTTAATTAAAAGGTAAATACATCTCTAGATGTTCTCTTAGGGACTACGAATTCGATTCTTCTTTTAATATTTTATTTCCTTACGATACTCTTTTCTTTCATAATGGTCTATTAGTTTTTTTGAAAGGTGAACGTCTCAGCGGTGGAACCAAACCCCGACTTCACAAGCCACGCGAGTTCGAGCCTCCGGATCCCCACAGGATGTAGGTGTACCCGTAGGATTTACCGTGATCACGGATGCTCGACCCGGTACTCCCGGGCGGGAACCCCACGGAATGTGGGTAAACCCTCCCCCCCTCAGGATTGAACCCGCGACCTTAGGCCACTAAATCCTTATCCCTCATTGAGGTGGCCAACTGGGCTAGCCCAGCTGGTTAATGGTCTATTAGTTTAATCGACTAGTTTGACTAGTTAGCTACATGAGTTTAATGTTTGTGTTTGATGCAGGCATAAAGATGTGTAATTATGTATTGTTACTACATAATAAATTATTGAACATTTAGTTTTTATTTAATTTAATAAATTATTGAACTTATAGTTTTGTAAGTCGTTTAATGACACGTACGCTTGAGATGGAGGAGCAAAACGTCATGAATTCATCAAAATGGGTCAGATTGGGCGTAGACTATGCCCATGGCCATAGTCTACGATCACTTGCACTTGAGTTGGGCGTTTTGAAGATCATAGGACAGTGGATGACGACTATAACATATGCACCTCGTTGTATACTATGTCAATATCCCTAGTCTACGACCACTTAGACAATTTCATGTCGATTCATCATTTGAACGAGTTTTTGAGGTGGATTTCGACTATTCTTCACCGTTATCACCTATGAGAAGTAAGAGAACAAAGGAGGCCATTAAAGATTGAGCGACACAAGACCATTACATTAAATGTAATCAAAATCACTTTTGAAATCATCAACCTTGATTCATAATCATGAACATGCTAGGATAATTCACTTATAATCACTATCGGGTGCTTGATTTGTGTCTATGACGTACTATGTTCAATCTAATCTATCATCAGTGCTAGACTTGAATTTAGTTTTAATCATTTGAATGAATATGTTTAGAACTAAGTACAGTTTAATTAGTGATTACATTACAAGTCACATATTTTTATATATCTGATATAAAATAAAAAGTAGCTGTAATAAGTCTATTGTTAGTTACAGCAATATCACTAAGGGTACTCGAAGTGCATTTCAGGTAGTGGCTTCTAGTTACCTAAAATGTTGTTTGGTAATTTCTGAATGATTAAATGTTGAACAAATAAGAAGTCTGAATCATTAAGTGCTGAATCATTAAAATGTCTGAACCATTAAGAGCTAGTATATCACTTAACTATTCAAAGATAAATGTCTGACTAACTCAGATAAGAGGTTTTAACTATTCAGCATTAGACCTCTTAACCATGTAGCATTAGTATAATGCTTAACCATTCAGTGGCAAATGTCTGAACTATTCAGACATTTGCTCGCGAAATAAACAATTTGAACCATTAAGTGCTAAACCATTCAGACATCTGAACCATTAAAAACTGATTCAGATACTACCATACAATCCTAAGTTTCCCAGGTCCAGAGCCCTTGGTCTCTCAGGTAGGGCCATTGGATACCAGGCAGGGCTCAAGAACCCGTGCGTGTGTGTTTTAGTTTTGTTATTTTAATTTTAACATGTTAAGAGCAGTAGATGACATAGTATCCTAAATTTGTAAACAACTAATGTGGGATATGGTTTTTAATTTTCATTTTTTGAATGTAATTAATATTGATAAATAGGTAATTATTTGGTTGAATAATGAAGTGTGGCAAAGTAGCAATTTCGTTTCAAATTTAAATAGTTGGGGTTCGTGACTGAAGTTAATATGGGGATGAAAAAAAGATAGACCCATCATTGGTAAAAAGAAAAACTTAAAAAGGCAGATTGAAAAGGGTAAATATATAATTAGTTGACTTGTATCTTGTTCATCTTGTTCTTTTTTTGTCATATCATTTGTTATGTATATCCTAATAGAGTGTAAGTAAAATCTTTTTTGAGGTGGATGTATCAAAGTAATAGTGATTGAAGATTTAGAATCGATAAAAAGTTGTTACTTGTGAGTGAAACTGTGAAAGTTACCAAAAGTATGTAACGGTGATTGGTGAGTTGAAGGAAGTGGGTATGGTCCATCACTCAACAACTATTTACCTATTAGTCTTGTTACTCTTGTACAAGATGAGTAATCAAGAAATAATAAGTTTTCCAAGGGAGAACACAACTTTTAGTTGAATGTTTGGAGGTGATAAAGGCAAACACGTTTATTTTGCTCAAACGCGGAGGGAATATGCATCACTTAGATTTAGCTACGTAATATAATTTGAATTTATAGCTTGTTTGTGTTTCTTCGACAGTTTCTAGTGTCTTGCTAGCTACAATCTTTTACCACTACTAAAACCGTCGCTCCAAAAAAAGATACGCGTATCAGTAAATCAACTTACATATACAATAGTAACACCGATATGAATAATCAAGTTACATCAACAATTCCCTATACTAAAGCATTGATTTCAAGATAGTTAGGATCCCATGAGTGATTCGACCTCATACAAAGTTTGACAAATTGAAACATTTTAGTTATTATTTGAAGATGTCTCGTATCATTTGTGCTAAAAAATTACTAGATAAGAAAGATACAGATCTAAGTGCTAAGCTGAACCCCAACATACGTAATGTAGTAGTCCAGATAGGACTTTATCATTTGGGTTTTGGTAACGTAGTCATAACTTTTTTCATGAATCTCATCATCAATTAATAAAAAGAAACCTTAAATTAATTGTAGACACAAAATTATATGTTTTTATTAGATATGAAAATGTTAAGTAGTATCCTAATATGTAATAGATGCTTCCTCTTATAGAGGTTGAATGTTTAAATCCTATAATAAACATATTAGTTGAATTTAAGAGTAACTTAAGAGTCTTTTTTAAAAAAAATTAAATAGATTTTATTATATGATAGGATGGAAAATGCAACTAGTTCCAACTTTAAATATAGGTACCATTGCAAGTGGTTATTGAGTCGAATTTTTGTTAGATGTAAAACATTGTTTTGATACATGCCTTCCTGACTTTGCAGTATGTTGAGTTCTGAATAAAGTAACCGTTTAAAAAAACTTATAAAAGTGAATAAAATTTGAAATATGACAAAAAAGTAAATTAGGTGTGGGGTCCATGGAGGTAGAAGAAGTTTAAAGCAAACATTAAATAAAGAAGACCTTATTCTTTGTGTTGTCTCCAATTTCTCCCTTAAATTGCGTTGCCCCCACTCATTCTTATTTGAATATTATCCCCGATTTGTTCTAGTTTTATTATACAAATCGAAAGCATGATACAAATATTCAAGTAATTGTATTTAAAAGAAAGCATTAATCCCAAAAAATTGTATTTAAAAGAAAGCATTAATTAACGGTCTAATTTTTGTTAGGGAGGATCAAGAAATTAACATTATATTTGCAAAAATGGGAATACATTCAGTTTGTATATGTATATGCTACATTAAAATGTAAGAAAAGTTGTCTATATATTAACACTCAGATCCCAATATTTAAATACTTCATATATAACAATTTGTTTTTAAGATAAGTTAATGAAAATATAAAGTTAAGATGCGCGTGTGTGAAATTTTACGAAGTAGTTTAAATATGCAAATTACCAGTGTGAGACATACATATTTTGACGGGTATATGCGTCCGTGTAGGTATGCACTAATGCACCATATTTACAAACTGTTATGTATGTATAATTATGCACAATAATACATATAGTCTATTTGCTTTTAAAAATCATTTATTAAATTTGCACCATATTTACAAACTATATGGTGCATAATTATACATTAATTACAAACTGTTAGAATATTTTCAATTTGAGTATAGCATTAATATTTATTTTTAATAAATGATTTTTATATACATTTATAAAACTTTATAATTAAGGTATAAATAATGGTATAAAAAGACAAAGGATTTTATTATTGATAAATATCCATAAACCTTTTTATATATACATTTATAAAACTTTTAGTTTTAATATTAATTAGCTACAAATTAAATTATAGAATAAATTACAAATTGTGTCCTTTATTAATATATGAAATTACATGGTATGTTCTTTAGTTTTAATAAGTACATATGATGTCCTTTTATTAAAAGATTTGCACGCATATTGTCCTTTACACTGATTGTCATCTAAATATACAGTTAATTCAGTTATGTGCCCCTTCACATGAGTGTATTTTTATCATTTTTTCACATCGAATATATTAAAAATTTTATAAAAAATGAAAATTTAAAATGAAAAAGGAAAATTAAAAGATATCGGACCGTTGGGTAAGTCAGTGAAATCAATCACTCTTGGTGTGTGTTTATTCGACTAATCGTCAAATACTTTATAAACTACTCGCACCAACAAATAATAAAAAAACAATAAGGAACATAAAGTTGAAGATTATTTGTGATTCTTTGAATTGTTTATATAATTGCAAAAGCAAGAAAATAAACAATGAATCGCTCGTTAATCACACAATAACATAAGCTAAAAATTCAAAGAGCAACGAATTACAAAAAGTGAATTAGGGATTTTAATCTTACCATCGTTGTTTGTTCGAGTTCAAGGGATTTCAATGGTGTGTGAGATGTTATAGGTGGTGAAGATGACATGTATTAGGCTATCAAATACCGACTTACCCAACGGTGTCTTTTAATTTTATTTTTCATATAAAATAATTAAATTTTTTATTTGTTTAATATATTAGACGCGGAAAGAAAATGATAAAAATTAACCTCATGTGAGAGATACATAACTGAGTTAACTATACATTTAACTGAAAGTTAGTGTAAAGGACAATAGGTGTGCATATATTTTAAAAAGGATCAATTGTATATATACCCTTATAAATATCCCTTAAATGAATATATACCCAAGCAAAAACTTTAATTGCATATATACCCAATTTATTATTTTGACAATATTATCATTCAAAAAAAATTAATAAACACTTACACTTGGGTATATATGCCATTAAAGAGTTTTAGAGGGGAGAAATATGCTTTTAATTCATTTGTCAATTATAAGGTTTGTAAGGGAAAATTTGTCAATTATGAAGTTTTAGTAAAAATAAGAGCAAATTAGTCATTACATAAACTACTTTTAATGAAAATTGGTAAACTTGCCAATTATAAGGTTTTGTAAGGTGATATATGTATTAAAAATTTTTGTTTGGGTATATATGTCATTAAATATTTTTATAGTGGGAAATATGCTTTTAACCCTTTAAAAAAAGGACATTTGGTGTAATTATTAAAACCAAAGAACATACCATGTAATTTCGTGTATTAATAAAATACATAATTTATAATTTACTCTAAATTATATTTTAAGATAATTAAGTCTAATTAAAGTATTTTAATATAACCTTATTTATTTGTAGAAATAAATAGTGATATATAACATTAAATTAGCATATATTATGGAAAGTTATTGAAGTTAAAATCTTTATCAAAAGTTATAAATTTAATATGGTGAGCATATATGTACAATCCCAGGTGAAATGTAAATAAACATGATTTGGATGTGTTAGAAAATAGTCATATGGCCTAGGATTATTTTGCTTTATTAGTATAACTAGCTTTAATAAACCTGTGTATTACACGTGTTGAATAAATAAAATATTAATAAATTTATTAATAATAAAATGATATTGTAAGTTATGATATGACTAAAATTACGTATAAGTAATAAAATAGTGATATTAATTTTTTAAAAATATTTTTTTAAAATTTGTTTCCTAAACAAATAAAAAAATTATTCTATAACAAACCATATAGAAATATCATTTTTAAAAATTTCTTTATTATAACTCCCAAATTTAATTATTTATGATTTTTAAAATATTGACCTTGTAAATATACCAATTCTAAAATATTTCATATTTTTTAAAAATTTTGATGCTTTAGAAAATTTTAATATTTTACAAACTTTGTTTATTTAGAAATGACATTAATAAAAATATTTCTTTCTTAATTTATAAAATCTAAAAAATATTAAATAATATTATTAGTAATTAAGGTAAATATTAGTTTTAAGTGTCATTCTAAATTATATTTTAAATAGAAAGATAAATCAAAAATCATATCATACTATATTTATAAAAGTGTATACTTACGAAACAATATTTGCATATTGGGGATCTCAAAATATTTTCTGAAGGTGTGACTTGAAATACGTGTATTTAGTGTTTTTTACGGTTAAATTAAAACAAATGAATCAAACCCGTGTGCCACGTAGACGGGAAGGTGTCAATTGTCAAACACTAAAACATGAAGGGGCCACGTCAAATGGGCTTTCACTGCCTTGCTGGCACTGCCAGACTGTCACATATTGTCCTATACATACAACATTGTCATCTTCCACGTTGCATATGATGTGGTCGACAACTAGTTTGACAATAGAATGTAAGATGAGGGGCTGTTTTGAAAATTGTAGGAAAGTGCAAGTGTTGGTATTGTAAAATAGTAATTGTAGGGTTATTATTAGAAATATGAGTGATTTTAATTTCTACATCGAGAAAAAAAGACAAAAAGGCCGGTTATAAAGAATGATTCCACTTCCACACAAATGTATAAAAGATTAAAAGTACCGTTTGTTTTATACATTTGTAAATAGTTAAATATAAAAATTAAATTGTGTGATTTTATATTTAATAATAAAACTGGAACTGTATCAATATTTTTAATAATCTTCCTCTTTTACTATCACCACTACCGTATATGTGGTCACCAAATATTTTGTCGATAATGTAAAAAAATATTATGTTTGTGATTATTGAAATTCTATTTTTTCAAAATGACAATTTGAACGTCTCCTACTATTATGGATTCAATATGTTACCACATTACAAAAGATTAAAATTAACTTTGTAATTTATTAAAGTTTAAGATTGAAATTTAAGATATAATAATATAAGAGATGCTATACACATAATTTGTCCTATTAATTTGTAAATTAAATTCATAAAACAAAACTTTAATAGGCATCTTTAATTTACATGAAATTTTCCACGTAAAAACATAAAGAGATGTTTAGTTGTTTGAGGGAAAAAATTGAAAGCAAACATTTCTTCATTCTATATCTACTTTTTTCTTTTTTTCTTTTTTACTTTTGTTTACGTGTGTCTATTTTGTCCCTCAAACAAAAGGAAAACTATCTCCTTTTGAAACATATACAAGTATTCTAAGAAAATTTAAACTTAACTTGTTAGCTTACCATGATTACAAGACCATCCAAAATGAAGCTTATGGACTCATCCATCACCTAGCCAGCACAAATGAGAGTTCAAAAGGGTCTTACATTTTTAAAAAGAAACCGTAAGAAAAAAGAATAGAAATAACGAGTCTGTTTTATAAAATTACCTGCTTTAATAACCCGTGTATTACACGGATTAAATAAATAAAATATTAATATAATAAAATTTATGAAATATAAAACAATATTTTAAGATAAAATATGACTGAAATACATATAAATATTTACTATAAGTAATAAAATAGTGATATCAATATTTTAAAATTTAGTATTTATTTTTTTTAAAAATAAATATTTTGTTCTAAAACAAACCGTATAAAAATATTTTTTTTAAAAATTTCTTTATCATAACTCCTAAATTTAATTATTTTTGTTTTTTAAAAGATTTACTTTTTAAAAACACCAATATTATAATAACTCGTAGCTTTAAAAAAGTTTGATGTTTTATAAAAAATATTGTTTATAAAAAATTATTTATTTAGAAATAACATTAATAAAAAGATCTTTTTCTTAATTATAAAAAATACTATTCTTAATCTAAAAAAATATTAAATAATATTAATAATAATTAAGATAATTATTTAATAAGAGAGAGAGAGACATCTTCCTACTCTAATAAAAAGGTATCTGTGATGACACGTGTCAACACCACAATCATTCTCACCAAAATTTTCCCGCCTCTCTCTCCTATTAAATAATTACCTTAATTACTAATAATACTATTTAACACTTTTTTAGATTTAATAATAAAGAGATCTATTTATTAATGTTATTTCTAAATAAATAATTTTTTTATAAAATAATAAATTATTTAAAGCATAAGACTTTTTTAAAAAATATGAAATATTTTAAATTTGTATTTTAAAAAGTTATTTTTTTAAAACCAAAAATAATTAAATTTAAGAGTTATAATAAGTAAATTTTTAAAAATGACATTTTTGTACGGTTTATTTTAGAACAAAATGTTTATTATTTTTTTGAAAAAAAATAAAGTTTCAAAAAATTGATATCACTATTTTATAACTTACAGTCATTTCTAATACATAATTTCAGTGACATTATATCTTAAAATATTATTTTATAATTAATAAATTTTATTATATTAATTTTTTATTTATTCAACCCGTGTAACACACGGGTTACTATAGCTAGTTGTTTATAAAAATTAATTTATTTAGAAATAACATTAATAAAAAGATCTTTTTTTTAATTATAAAAAAACTATTCTTAATCTAAAAAATATTAAATAATATTATTAGTAATTAAGGTAATTATTTAATAGGAGAGAGAGACGGATTTTTTTTGATAAGAACGATTATGGTACTGTCACGTGTCATCCAAGTTACTCTTTTATTAAATAAAAAGATAGGAAGGTTCATTTTGTCAAGATTTTTATGGTAAAAGTATAATAAGGAAGTCTGTAAGCACCCATGCATTGTAAGTGCACTAAGAGAAATACTAATGAAATTTTCCTATATGTTTAAAAAGCAATGAAAATGAACAGTATAAACAGTGCCCGGCCACCAAACCCACCTTCTTATCTCCAAAGATGCTTCAACCCATCGTTTATCTCCAAAGATGCTTCAACCCATCGTTTATCTCCAAAGAGGACATCGTTTCATCGATAACCCAGGTGGGTATTATTCTATCACCGGAGGAAGCATGTCACAGTCGATGGAGATGGAGGCAACGGTGGTGTTAAGTTTCAGGTCGTTTGACGACGCGGTAATGGTTAGGGATCAGGATTTTGGGTGATTTCAGTGGAGGAGGATGATAAGCTCTGCTGCGGAGCCGGCGGCGAAGGCGCCGTCGGTGAAGCAGGCTGATGCGAAGAAGGAGGGTGGTGATCAGGTTGTGCCTTCGAGTTATTGGGGGATTTCGAGACCCAAGGTTGTTAGAGAAGATGGTACTGAGTGGCCGTGGAACTGTTTTATGGTGAGTGAATTGGTGTTGATTGTTTTTATATTTGTTTTGATTTGCTGAGTATTTAATTGATTATAGTTGTTGTGATTGCATGATTGAACGATTGAGTTTTTGAGATCTCGACGCTCGATGGAACTGTTTTTCTTTGTAATAGATTGATAGTTCATCGCTAATTTCGTCTGGAATCGTATTTTTGTCTATTGGAGATCGCTTTTGCTTGATGATTTCTTTATGCTGTATGAATTTGTTTTTCACAGAACAAGAACCCACGGATGGTTCAACCCATCGTTTATCTCCAAAGAGGACATCGTTTCATTGATAACCCAGGTGGGTATTACTCTCGTATGCTCTGATTTCATCTGTTCGATTTCAATTGCTCAAATTGTGTTGTAATTTGGTTGAATTGGGTGTTTTGGGGGTGGGTTTTTAGGTGGAGGAGAAGTATGATCAGGTGCAGAAGGTGGGTTCTGATGTGATTGAGATAACGGGGAATGTGGTGAAGACGGTGGCGGAGTTTCTGTCGCCGGCGATGGAAGTGGCGATGCCGGTGCTGAAACAGGCCGGAGGAGAGGCGGTGAAGATTGCGACGCCGGTGATCACCGAGGCGTCGAAGAAAGCTCAAGAAGGGATTCAGAGCTCTGGGTTTTATACTCAGCCTGTGTATACTGCTGCTAAGGTACCTTGATTGAAATCCCCAATTTGGATTTTGCAGTTTGATTGATTACATTTGATTGATTGAAATCCCCAATTCGGATTTTGCAGTTTGATTATGTGGAGGCCATGGGTGGTGGCGGTGCGGTGCCATGTGACGGTGGTGTAGCGGTGGTCGCCGGTGGAGAGGGTGGTTTTGTAGAGGATTTTTGCTCGTGTTTTCTTTTATATCTTATTTGTATTTGGTAGTTTTGATGTTTCATATTCTATTATTGATGGTATTCTAATCGATGTATTGTTTCTGGAACATGTCTGTAGGTGAAGGTGCTAGGAACACACGGTGAGCTTTAGCTTAGGTGCAGAATGTTTGAAAGGTAAGAGGCCTGGGTCCTTGCGTACATGTTGTAGTCTGTTTAGTAGTTGATTATGTGTGAATTGATTATGGCCATGAAACAAAAGCTAATTGACCTTATTATGATCTGAAATACCTTTCGAAAGGTAAGAGGCCTAATGACAATCGTTTTAATCTCCCCGCGGCAACGCGCGGTGAACATAACTTATATATTTAAAGACCAAGGTGAATGAACAGTAAACTTAAAGGTTTTATGCGTGTTGTACAACCCAGTTATGCATTGATACCCCCACCGCCTCTTAAATGCTCCTTTTCACTATCTTCTTCAGAGAGAGACATAGAAATCGAGAGGGTAATTGGATTGAGGTGTGGTGTCTGCTACCGCGGTGGGCTTCCGTCTCATTACCGCCGTTTGTTTTCTCAGTTTTGACGAGCCGTTATCAGCGTCGCTGACGTGGATGCGATGAGGTTGTAGCCTCTGGCCACCCTCCACCTCCGTCGCCGTTGGGTGCGTGCACGAGTTTCCCGTTCCTCTTCTGTTTTTCGTTCCCTACGTGGCGATGGTAAAACCGACGGCGACGGTAAAACCGATGGCCGCGGTGGTGGTTGATTCGTCACCAGTTCACCTCAAACTCTATTGTTCTTCTCAAGAATATGCTTTCTGTTTGTCTTTGGAGAACCCTAGAGCAGGGTTCATTATTGGTTGTTTGCTTTTCGAGGTGTGGTCGATGACGATGTCAGCTGGCACATCTGAGACCTTATGAGTTTGCAACTATCTGGGGTTTTTTCCTTTGTGATGATGAGTTTGTGTCATCTGAGAGTTCACTGTTGAATGTTACTGGTTGTGATGACAGGATAAAATATGTTTGAGCCATGAGATAAAATAGAGATGGTTGATAATGTACTTTATTGTTGGGCGATGATGCTAATCAAATCAAAACCGTGGTTGTTCGGGCGTGGCAATCCTCTAGATTGCAGCCGCAACATGGTAGTGGGGTGTTTGATTACAAAATGTACATGTTAAACTGTCGGTTTACGATGTGATAAAACAATTAATTTGTGACTGTGATGATAGGTTGTCTAAGCCTCGATTTCTCTGTATTTGAGACGCGCAGCGCGCGTCTTGGTATAATATCTACTTCATTTGATTTTACAAACTATTCAAACTTAACAAACACATTAGGCATTTAAGTGAGCAAAATGCAATAACCACAACCCTGTAACAAGCTAAATAAAAACAACAAAAGTTGAAGGGTCAAAAGTGACAAAGTTTCAAAACCGGCGAAGCCAAGTCGTCTCCGGTAAAGCTGCCGGCCTCCGGCGAATATTCATTCGCCAATAAATAATATGTTCCCACTTTTACACTGAGAAACTCGTTTTCTAGAGAGAGAAACAAATGGGTTTTGAGCTGTGATTTAGCTGTATTCTTCTTCTCTCTCATCACTCTTCACACGCTCCCAAAATCCCTAGAAAAATCCCCTCAAATCTCAAAACCCTCATCCCACATTTCAAAAATCTCACCTCAAACACCAACATCATCAATTCATCACCCTTTTGATTGATTGTTGTTCGTTCGTTCACCTTTTGATTTTGATAAAAGATTTGTTCTAGTGTCAGATGTCTAATTTCTTCAGATGAAGAACATCTCATCCCATTATTTCAACCTTCTGTACTCTGTTTCTGTTCTTGCTCTGCTCGCATTCTCCCCTCTTCGTGTTTCTTGTTTCTCCGATGACGGCGGCGGCGGGGGTGGTGGCGGTGGGGTTGGTGGGTCCGGGCCGCTGACCGACGGTGAGGTGATGTACATCCGGCAACGGCAGCTGTTGTACTACAAAGATGAGTTCGGTGACCGTGGGGAGAACGTGACGGTTGATCCTTCGTTGGTGTTTGAAAACCCTCGGTTGCGAAATGCTTACATTGCTCTACAAGCATGGAAGCAAGCGATACTCTCAGATCCGCAGAATCTGACCGTCGATTGGGTCGGATCTGATGTGTGCAGCTACACCGGAGTTTTCTGCGCTCCGGCGCCGGGAAACCGCTCCGAACGAACAGTCGCCGGAATCGACCTCAACCACGGCGACATTGCAGGCTACCTACCGGAGGAACTCGGGTTACTCACTGATCTAGCGTTATTCCACATCAACTCCAATCGATTCTGCGGAACAATCCCCAAAAAGTTTCAGAAATTGAAGATACTGTACGAGCTTGATGTCAGCAACAACAGGTTCGCCGGAAAATTCCCCTATGTTGTTCTTAAATTACCCAAATTAAAGTTTCTAGATCTCCGATTCAACGAGTTTGAAGGCAATGTGCCTAAAGAACTCTTTGATAAAGATCTCGATGCTATTTTCATCAACCACAATCGGTTTCAGTTTGAGTTGCCGGATAACTTCGGTAATTCGCCGGTGTCGGTGATCGTTCTGGCGAATAATAAGTTTCACGGGTGTCTTCCGGCGAGTATCGGCAACATGTCGGACACTTTGAATGAGATTATTATGATGAATAATGGGTTACGGTCGTGTTTGCCTGAGGAAATTGGGTTGTTGGGGAATGTGACGGTGTTTGATGTGAGTTTTAATCAGTTGATGGGGCCGTTGCCTGAGAGTATCTCCGGTATGGTGAGTGTTGAACAGTTGAATGTTGCTAGTAATTTTTTGACCGGAAGTATACCGGAGAGTGTCTGTCGGTTGCCGAGATTGGAGAACTTTACGTTTTCCGATAACTTCTTCACTGGTGAACCGCCGGTTTGCTTGAAGTTGGAGGCTTTTGATGACCGGAGGAATTGTTTGCCGGCTCGACCGGCGCAGAGGTCGGTTAATCAGTGTAAGATGTTTGCTTCTAAGAAGATTCATTGCAGTGCGTTTAGGTGTGCTCCGTTTGTTCCGTCGTTGCCGTCGCCTCCTCCGCCGTCGCCGCCGGTTGTTTCTCCGTCGCCACCGGTTGTGAAGCCGTCGCCGCCGGTTTACACTCCACCGTCGCCGTCCCCTCCACCACCGCCGGTTTACTCACCTCCACCGCCTCCACCGTCACCACCACCGCCGGTTTACTCGCCTCCACCGCCTCCTCCATCACCACCGCCGCCGGTTTATTCGCCACCACCGCCCCCACCATCACCCCCACCGCCGTCTCCACCACCACCCCCACCACCAGTTTACTCCCCACCGCCACCTCCACCGTCACCGCCACCGCCGTCTCCTCCACCACCCCCACCACCGGTTTACTCCCCTCCACCGCCTCCACCGTCACCTCCACTGCCATCCCCACCACCACCAGTTATGTCTCCACCACCACCGCCGCCGGTTTCATTGCCACCACCTCCCCCGCCGCCTCCAACAATCACACCGCCGTACTGTGTGAGATCATCACCGCCGCCACCGCCACCACCAACAGCATCTCCACCACCACCACACCACAATTCACCACCACCACCCACACCTTACTACAATTCTCCTCCACCACCACACTCCCCACCTCCACCTTACTCGCCACCACCACCACCACACTCGCCACCACCGCCTCCAGCATACATCTATTCATCACCGCCACCACCTCCATCTTACCAATCTCCACCTCCTCCCATGCATTCCCCACCACCACCATCTCCACCTCCATGTATAGAACCGCCTCCACCGCCACCTCCTTGCATCGAATACTCACCACCACCACCGTCACCAGCAGCCCTATCGCCGCCACCTCCAGTCCACCATAACCCTCCACCACCTCAGCCCGTCCATTATTTCTCTCCACCACCGCCAATCCACCACAACTCACCACCACCTCCAACTCCAGCATTCGACGGCCCACTACCCCCTGTCATCGGAGTATCATACGCGTCTCCACCACCACCACCGTTCTATTGATTCTTTCAATGTAATCCCTATTCAAAACCCAAACTACACCTGCAACTAAACCTACATTTGTGAACAAAGTGATGAACAACATCAAGATTAGATTTTTTTGCAGGCGCTACGATTACTTGATCATCTTCACAAATTCGAGAGAAGTGCACAATGAACGGACATTAGGTACGAAGAGGATTCTTTCCTCCGATATATATTCGAGATTGTTATGCGATAATTCGTTTTGTGAAAATAAATTTGCGAGGAAAATAGTAGGTTGCAGAGAAGTTTTATCTTATGTATAGACAACATCCATCATCCGCTGCTTCTGCAGCTGATGTTGGTTCTTGGTTTTCTGGGTTTCTATCGTTATTATCATACTTTTCTTTTTGAACTTTATAGTATAATTATAAACATATTCACCTGTATTATTATCGTATTGTCTTCTTGCTTCAGATCATTCGTTTGATTTCTTTCATTGATTTGTGTCGAGTTTGTTTAATGTTTGTTATCATATGCCAACACTGTTGAAGTTTGACCCACTTTGCTATTGAATCAATATATCAACAGTAATTGAGATATTGAGGTTTAATTACACTGGAGACGAGTACTTTAACAATATCCCGTTGATTGATCATTGATTTGTGGGAATTTGAGGTGATTCATGTGAAATAGTCAAATTTCATATTATTATGGTCAATACATAATGGGTCATGTGAAATAGTCAACATTCATGTGGAATAGTAGACTTGATTTTATACCATGACGTTGTGACAAACCATCGAGTATCTACAATAGGGTTTTTGTGTGTTGGTGGAACCGTTTGTTTCTTTATGAATAGTAAGCATATGTTCTACCTCGAGAGGAGTGGACCGAGATCGCTGAAGTAATTCACATAGTCGTTGACCACGTTTAAGCTTCTAATTATACGAATTGTATGTGCTAGTTTGAATTAACTGGAACAGGTATTAACAAGATTTGTGTTTGAAACTTAACAAGATTCATGTTTGAACTGTTGGAGGTTCGTGGATAGTAAAACTACAAGAAACTGTGTCGTAACGTATCATACGTCTTTTTTGTTTTGAAACTATGACATCGGGGTGTTGTCAAGATTATGACCATAATTGCGACTATAACCACATGATACTATTAATGACTTTAGGTCTTTTTGGGCTAAACAAAGAGAGAAACTCCTCATAGAGAACTCATATTACCCTAAAGCCACTTTTTAATGAGCACCACATTTAGTTGAATGGCCATGTGATGTCCTCCATTAGTTGGCACCAACTAAAACGTCAAACCCTAGTGAGTTTATGCTTTCTATGACGCGTTTGGTGGGTTTTCAAAGCAGAAAATCATGAAAACGATCATTTATGATAAGGTGATACATTACCAATTTATAGTCGTGAGATGCATAGAGTAGCGTTTATGCGTCTAACATATCTTCTTACATTACCAGAAAATCTGGAGATAATTTTTAAAAAGATAAGAAGATGCATGAAAACTACAAATGCAACAAAAAGTTTAGTGTATAGATTAAAAGTAAGTTAAAGTTAGCAGATTTATACATTTCAAGACATTTATAATGATACCCAAAATAGTATCATCTATTATATAACTATAAAGACTATCTTCGTGATTTTATCTTATTAAATTGTTCCATGAAATTTAATATCTAAAAACTTTAAATTAAGCTTTGATTTTGGGAAGAAGTACATATGATATGCCAGAATGCATCATGTTTTACTTATGAAAATGAAACAAGTTGGATGGCTCTTCTTTCCTAAGCATATGATATGTTTCTTATCTTAAAACTCAAATTTCAAAATGGAAAGATATTTTTTATTTTCTTATTTCCCCATGAGATTTAGTGGGTCATTGTATTATCATTTTTCTTGGAGCATGCATTTGCCTTTTCTTATTTATATTATTTGTCTAAATTAAAGTACATTCATTTCATTCATTGTTGTTTCCTGCTTTTCTCTTGTTGTTGGTTATAAATGTCAATATGATGATGATGATGACATTTTATAATTACAATAAAATATTAAATGTCCCATTTGCATATCATTTTAACTTGTAAATTACTCTCAATTTGGAATATACTGATAAACCTTTGGTCTACAGTTATTATGGTAGGCGATCAAACGTGTTATTGTTTGCATATATTCGTTTTAAATTTTAAAATATATATTGGGGATGAATGGTTTTATAATATCTTTCCCTTGACAATTCTTATAATTATTTATATGAATCTAAAATAAATCTATATTGATATATCAAGTTTTTGAAGTACTTCTAGTGAATGTTTATCATCATATGAATATGAAGCGTGGGTCCTAACCACTGAGTGCCCCGAACAATATGTATGTATCGTACCTATTGCATCGGGGCGGTTGAATCATTTGTGTCTAAGCCGAAGTAAAAGCTCGAGACATTATTTTTCAAATGTCATAACAGTGATGAATCTAAGAATTTTTTTATTAGAGGAGGAAAAAAAAGTAAGTTTGTTAAAATAGGATTAGATTATATGTAAAAAATATAGGCCAAACTATTTTGTTAAAGTGTGATTGAATATTCTTAGGTCTAAAACAAAGAATCTGAATTCGACTATAAATATATATTAGTTTTTTAAAGAAAGGTTGGCACTCAATAATCTAAAGGTACAATACTCAAGACTAAAATTCAAGTATATAAAGTTGCCCTTGTATTGCATAATAACAAAAGTCATGTGTTTAGAATATTAACACATATATTCGGTTAACTATCGCAATGTAACATATATTATCTGTGATTTTTTAATTACAACAGGCTAATCGTATCAAATGGCAGGTTGGTGGCGAAATAAGAGTTTTGTTACTTCAAATCGTTAAAAAAATAATTAAAAAAATTGTTATATACTAACACAGAAAACATAACACCTAACTACATTTAGATATACTAAGTTGTTCTGCATATGATAAAAGTTCATAATATATTTAATGAAGAAAGACTTTAGAACTTATTAAATGGATGAACTCACATGGGCTACTAAACGTTATATTTATTACAAGCATTAATAATTATGATCAAGTGGTTTATGGAACATTGGTAGTTTGGTAAGTCCATTATTGATATATATTGTCAAGTGAGAGTGTGTGAGTAGGTCATAACATTTAAGAGGTCATCAATTTGTTTTAATAGTCAATGCATCTTTTCATTTCACTACCCAAATCACCATGTTTTCTACATTCTACCATCCATTTATAAACATATGGACATTCTACATTAAAGTATGAACATTGTTTTGAAAACTTAGCTCGGTTGAATTGACAAGAAAAATAGTTATATTGTTGAATTTATCCAAATTTTTATGAGTCGTTAACAGTTTGATCACTAGTTTTCTAAAGTTGTTGCTTGAATTAGTTTGTCCAGGCGGATTTTATACCTTATTTTATGTTTGATGAATTGTTATATGTTTAGTATTATAAATGTTATAACAGGAGGGTTTTACCGTCCTCTATGGTCATTTTGATAAAAAATTTATGTCAAATTGCTTACTACGGTTTTGGAAAACAACAAATAAAAACTACGAGGTTGAGTTGGCAAACAGAGTGATGTTACCGTTTTGGAGGATCAGTGATTTGGTTTGAAGATTTGAATCGGAATATTTAAATCATGAGTTTATATTGAAGTTTTCTATATAACAGTGATGGTTGATTGGAATACATATACATAATTATAAATTTCAAACATGAAAGGAGATATATAAAGAATAATGGTTTGAAAGCTAGTTTCAAATTTCAAACAAGACCAAACCGTTAAATCGTCAAACCATGTAAACCATTTACCTGGATCTCAAGCATGCCGACTTGTTTAATTCGGTTGGGTTCAATGGTGTTTGAATACCCCTAGTATGAACCTTAAATTTCAACATAATATAATATAAACTAGCTATAGTAACCCGTGTGTTACACGGGTTGAATAAATAAAAAATTAATATAATAAAATTTATTAATTATAAAATAATATTTTAAGATATAATATCATTGAAATTATGTATTAGAAATGACAGTAAGTTATAAAATAGTGATATCAACTTTTTAAAACTTTATTTTTTTTCAAAAAAAAATAAACGTTTTGTTCTAAAACAAACCGTATAAAAATGTCATTTTTAAAAAATTTCTTATTATAACCCTTAAATTTAATTATTTTTGGTTTTAAAAAATAACTTTTTAAAAATACCAATTTTAAATAGTTTGTATTTTTTAAAAAAGTCTTATGCTTTAAATAAATTTATTATTTTATAAAAAATTTTTTATTTAGAAATAATATTAATAAATAGATCTCTTTATTAATTTATTAAATCTAAAAAGTGTTAAATAGTATTATTAGTAATTAAGGTAATTATTTAATAGGAGAGAGAGGCGGGAAAATTTTGGTGAGAATGATTGTGGTGTTAACACGTGTCATCTCAGATACATTTTTATTAGAGTAGGAAGATTTGGGCCTTTTAAGAATTTTCAGTAAGAAAAGGTTTGCTTCCGTTGTTGAATATTGCCGTATTGGTGTAGATTTTGTTGGTAAGATACGCGATTAAAAAATATTGAGTAACTTAAAATAACGTACCAAATCTATAAAACCATATGAAAATGTTGCATAAGAATCATGTCCATGTAGAAAATTTTGATATCTTATGGCCCAATAAGCAAAGAAAAGTATATATTAACAATTTGAGTTGGGCTACCTAGCCCAAACTTTATGGTTTTGGTTTGTTATACCAAAAATACAAAGGATTTAATCGTTTCTACATTCTACATATTTGTTAGTCGATCGGTATGAGGGTTGGCAATAATTCTTTTACATATAGTATCAAATTCAATTCTTATTAGAAAACAAAGTAGTTTACTCTTTAAATTTTACATTTTATAATTTCGTCTGTTGTTATATATAATATCAAAAATCATGTTTTTATCTAAAAATCTCATTTTAAAATCATGTTTTCTTAAAATCATACGTTTTATACTCAGCTGATGACAATCCAAAAAGTTCAGCCAACGTTTTCTTAATAGCCCACACTTTTAACATAAGAAGTCGGTGACCCTCCTATCGCTCTTTTGGTCCCATCACTGGTCTAATGTAGAGTATTTTTGTTGCTGTTTTTTTATAATGTTAAATATGTGTTTTTTAATTTAACTTTAATATGACGATTATCGATCTATAAAAATAAAATTGCATGAGAATTTTTGTGTTACAACATACAACATTTCTTTTTGTTGGCGTCCAAGAGTCATATCTTAAAACTCTATTACATCACAACATTTCATTGTTTGCATCCCTTGGTTACAAGAAAAGTTAGTTGACAAAACGTCCCGTTGACCTTATCTCAACAAGTGGTGTGAGGATATGGGTATTTCGTATTCAAATATACAACATAACGAGACGTTATAAACAGTCATAAAGGTAGTCAACTTTCGGTGATTCGCTCTCAACACGATGCCGAATGGGCCCACTCAATTGAGGCGTATCACGTATGCCCGACTATGGTTCTAATGTTTGACATGTCTTCAACGAAATCTTTAGAAACATGTCTTGTAATTTTCTTTAACTGTTTCATGGCAAATCATACTCGATGACATGGTGGGTCATAACTGTGTGAACTTGCCACGAAACATACACATATGTACATGCATGTAATTATTATCATAGATGTATATGTATTGATGTATGTAAGTTAAAAATATAATTCTTTTAACTTTGTATACTATAAACCTGTTAGCATGAGCGTCTCTATAGTATAACATAAGTAAAACAACCGTTTTAGACCCCAAAAATTTAAGGGTCCCCGAATTTCAAAATAAAAGCATATGTTTTTAGAGATAAATGAGAATGATAACAAAATTATTGAAGGATAACAAAATTATCGAAGGATAACAAAATTTTTGAAGGTTTATCGAGGTCAACATACAAAACTTGGTTAATCAAGTTTGACTTACGAAACTTGTTCACCAAATTTTCATTGAGTGTTCAATGTTGACGGTATTTTAAGTTAATCAATTCTAAATTCATTCACTACAAGAAAAAGACTTTTTTGCGGCGATAACTATCGTCGCAAAAAACTGCTATTTCGTCGCAATATCTTATTTGCGACGAAAATATCGTCGCAAATTAGTAGCCGTAATAAAGTTGTCGCAAAATGTTATTTGCGACGAAATTTGCGACGATTTCATATGTGGACCCCACTTATTTTAAAAAAAATGAAATTCTGAGATAAATCTTTTGCGACGATATTTTTTG
The DNA here is from genome assembly GCA_024085815.1 of Flaveria linearis. Classification (NCBI taxonomy): domain Eukaryota; kingdom Viridiplantae; phylum Streptophyta; class Magnoliopsida; order Asterales; family Asteraceae; genus Flaveria; species Flaveria linearis. The sequence goes on from CM044010.1 coordinate 2,042,367, forward strand.
CGACGAATTATTCTTTTTTGCGGCGATATATCGCCGCAAATTTTTTGACCGAAATCTTTTTTGCGGCGATTTTTGCAAATGTATTTTACTCTTTTTTGCGACGACATATCGCCGCAAAAAAGAATTTTTTTTTTTAATAATTTGGCTGCATTTGCAGCAATCCACCCAGATTTTTCTGGGTACCAGACCAAACCTGCTGTTCCAAATCATTACACACTATCAAAACTATCAAACCAATCGCAAAACATAGCATATAAACAAAAAATTGTCCCAATTTAACAAGTTAAAAGTTACACAAACAAATGTTTTAAAATAGTCATTACAATCACTAAAAACCATCAAACCATCCTATGACGGCCCACCTTCATCATCTTCATCTTCTTCATCTTCTTGAGAATGACCACTTCTCCTCAACGCGCTCTGGACTTGGCTTTGGATTTGACTTTGCATTTGTGCCATCATATTAGCCATCATCTGTTCTTGCTCTCTGGCCAGTCTCGCTGCTACTATCTCCTCAACCTCAGATTGTGAGAACATCCGCTGATCTGTTCTATGAGGTGGCGGTGGGGGTTGTGAAGGCACGCTCGGTATTGGACCGATGCCACGTTCCCACCCGGGCCGCTCCCCCAACACCTGTACACAAATACGCATGTACATCAATTTTACATCCATACATCCATACACAAATACACATATACATCCATACACAAATACACATATACATCCATACACAAATACACATATACATCCATACACAAATACGCATATACATCTATTTTAATCACAATTCAACATACATATACACATACACATATACATCCATACATAAATACACATATACATTCATACACATATACATATACATCCATACATAAATACATATATACATCCATACATATGCACATATATATCCATACATAAATACATATATACATCCATACACACATATACATACATTCTAATATATACACATACACATTCATACACAAATACTCATATACATTCATACACAAATATACATATAAATCCATTTTATATAACCAGAAATATATTTGTATAACAAATAAGAATTGGGAACAGATACATCCATACACAAATATACATACATTCTAATATACATACACAAATCCATACACACCTGACGCATGATCTGTTTCTCTGACATTTCTGGATGTTGTTGTTGAAGCGCGACCATTTGCTTCTTTATAGTTTACAAAAAAAATACACAATGTTATATATATGGTGATTTTATATATTAGTTTATTTTTATAAAATTGTAAGACGTGTACATTACTTACATAGTATGCAGCGGGTTCAGGTTGGTAGAAATTACCGCTTGAATCGGTATAGAAGCGACGATATGCTAATATGGCACTCCCAGATTGATCAGAACCATCTTCCCGCTGTAAACACATTTTATAGTTATATAATAATATAAAAGTAACTTACAAACACATAAAACAAGTTATAAACACATTAGATTAAAATAACTTACAAACATATAACGACATTGGGCTAAAGATGTCCGACCGCCATGTCCCTTGATCGTCTGCTTCCCTTTGTTGGACTTGTTGGTTGCAGACCGAGCCTTGACTTCAGGAGAAGTGTAGTAATCCACATAGCCTTTCCATTCAGATTCTTGCATATCAGGTGGCACAACATCAGAAATATCAACCCTGTCCTCCCCGCCTATTTTGCTAAAATGCTTTTGCTTGAACCGGTATTTGTGATCTTTATACCGGTTTGCAGCATATTTCTCAATGCCTGCCCTCAGGCCTTCGTGGGGAGTCATATCAAAATACATCTGCAAATTATGAAAACAAATAGCTTAGTGTATATATATTTAATCACTGAATTTAATTATCAAAAACTTAACCTGTAAGTCATCCCAGATAGTCGCCTTCAAATCCGCAGGTATCTTTCTCCAGCTCTTGTAGTTTTGAGGAAATCTGTCAACGATTGTGCCAACCAGTGAAGCAAAGGTCGCCTGATTGACACCCACAGGTTTGTAGGTGTCATGCGTACCTTGCTCAAATTCAATTGTGAGCAAATTTCCTTGTGGATTTCTCTTTCGTATACCTTGAAGTGTGGTCTTTCCACGCTTGCCTTGTCCTGCAAATTGATAATAGTATAAAAATTCTATGTAAATTATATATTTTCATTTTAAAAGATAATAGTATAAAAAATTGGTCATACCTCGTCCGCTGCCGCTGCCGGAGTCATCACTGACCTCGCACTGTCGTGGCGGCTGCCACGATCGATCATCATCGGGAGGACCACCACCAGGTGGACCACGACCATAGGTATCCCCACCGTGACCCCGGGCCACGTCTGCCATCTGTAAAAAAAGATTATATAAGTATACAAATATACCGTAATTGAATCATTAGCTAAACACATAATTGAAAAAAACAATTCAATAAACATAATAGATCAAACATAATAGAAAAATTAAAAATTACAATCAATCGGATTCATCGGTGTGATAAGAATCTTCTCCACAATCATTATTAAATTCGTCTGATTCATCATCTGAATTATCAGAAACGTCAACAACTTGGTCTGCATCGTCGTCTTCACCCTCATCCGTATCTTCATATGTCTCGTCCTCTACATTGACATGCTCAAGGGAAACATCGACTTCTGTAGCTTCATCTCTACTCATACCATCATATGTTAAATTATCTAAGTCAGCAGACAACAAAAGCTCAGATGAAGTGCTGCCATGAATTAAATCTGCTTCATTATTTTCCATTATAATATCTCGGTCCCAAATCTTCCGATGATTCACCTCTTGGACGACCTTCCAATGTCTGATTGATTGAACTCTTTGACTGGCTTTAGACGGTTCGTCAAGATAAAAAACTTGCTCTGCTTGTGTTGCAAGAATGTATTGATCATTTGTAAACCATTCAGTTTGGGTAGAAATACTGGTTATGTTATTCTTAATGACACAAAGTTTGTTGTTATTAGTTTTAAACCATTTACATCGAAACAACACAACCTTACAACGGTCTAGATAGCCTAGCTCCAGAATCTCTTCCAACAAACCGTAATACTTTGTTCCATCTTGACCAGTTGTTGAGATGCCGCTATTTTGAGTTGTACGGCGTACGTCTCGGCTATGAACTACAAATCTCACACCGTTAACTATACAAGCGGTGTAAGAGTTTGCATGTCGTGGTCCATTTGCTAAAGCAAATAACTGAGGACTAACACTAGATTCATCATTTACTCGCCGACGGTTGATCTATTTGAAATAAGAGAAAATTAGAAAAATTTGTATGATCGGTTTGTATAATCGGTTTTATACACAAATGAGTTTACCTTCTGTTTAAACCAGTTAGGAAAATTTGCTTCCAAGTCAGTTCCATGCGGCATTTGAGTAATAAATTCACTATAAATAATGTTACTTGCGTTAATAATAATCACTATAAAGATAACTTACGAAAACACAACCCGAAATAGAAAATACTTACTCTTTGTATTCTTCGATCTCAGAGCTGTTGTTAAGAACAAACCAATTTAGATTTGCCCAAAGCACACCATCCATTTTTTATCAACCCCCTTGCTGATAGGTGTGCATAGCGATTGGAAGACATAAAACTCACGTGTGGGAACTGGGGCATCTTCGTTTCTGTCCGGCCGATTAAATCTCGTCGGTACACCGTCAAGATACCTTGAACAGAAAGTTAAGGCTTCATCTGCGACATACCCCTCCGCAATGGAACCTTCGGGCCTAGCCTTATTTCTAACATAATTTTTCAGCTTTTTCATGTATCTTTCAAATGGATACATCCACCTCATATAAACTGGCCCACCTTGAATGGCCTCCTCAGGTAAATGCATAACCAAATGAATCATTATGTCAAAAAATGACGGAGGAAATATTTGCTCGAAAGAACACAAAATTTTAATCAACTTCTCCTCAGCATCTTGCATGTCAGATGACATCAAGTTCCGAGCACAAAGTTGCTTAAAGAATAAGCACATCTCAATTATTGGTGTTGAAATGTTTTTATCCAAGTACGCTTGAGCACCAATCGGAAGCAACCGTTGCATCATTATATGATGATCATGTGATTTCATCCCCGTTATTTGGGTATCATTATCGGTTACCTTATGTTTAAAGTTAGAGCCAAAACCATCAGGTAGTTTTACTTCCTTAATGAATTGACAAAAAAGACTCCTTTCGGCGTTTGAGAAAGAGAACTTGGGATGAGGCTTTGAGAGCTTACCGCGACCGTTATCTACAAGCCACAAGTCACGTCGAATGTTCCATTGTTCTAACACCATTCTTGCCTTATTAGTGTCTTTGGATTTTTCCTTGTTCATCATCAACGTATTCAACAAACTCTCGCACACATTCTTTTCGATATGCATGACATCCAAATTATGTTTTAGTTGAATTGAAGACCAATATTCAAGCTCGAAGAAAATAGAACGCTTGGTCCAATTCAATTCAACATCGGAATCACGTTTTCTCTTCTTACCACCAAACTGAACATGTTTCCCAGAAATACGGGGCGGCAATTTATTAAGTTGTTCCAAAATCTGATCATTAGTTTTCCTGTTAGGAGGACGTCTAGTCTCGTTCTGACCATTGAATGACTTGTCCTTCCTCCATTTATGATTTGTTGGTAACCATCTTCTATGTCCAACATAAGCAGTTTTTCCCAATACATGAACAGATGGAGTGTCTTCCTTACATGTTGGGCATGCAAAGTAACCTTGCCCACTCCAACCAGACAAGCTACTACGAGCAGGGAAATCATTGATAGTCCATAAAAGCATTGCACGTAATGTGAAGAAAGTGTTTGTAACTGCATCTTTTGTCACGACTCCGTCCGACCAAAGACTTTTCAATTCATCAACCAATGGTCTTAAAAAAACATCAATGTCCTTCCCAGGTGATTTAGGGCCAGGGATTAATAACGTCAGCATGAATGAAGACTCTTTCATACATAACCATGGTGGCGTATTGTATGTTGTCAGTATTACCGGCCACATGCTATACGACGTACTCATGTTCCCAAATGGATTGAAGCCATCAGCAGCCAACCCTAATCTAACATTTCTAGGTTCTTTGGCAAAATCAGGATACATTGAATCGAATTCTTTCCATGATGTACCATCCACCGGGTGACGTAACTTACCATCTTCCGTGCAACGTCCAGAAGCATGCCATGTCATATGCTTTGCAGTGTGTCTTGAGCTATAAATACGCTTTAATCTAGGAATTAATGGAAAGTAACGCATAACCTTGTTGGCAACTTTCTTCCCCTTAGTGTTTGCGTCCTTCCATCTACTTTCATCACATATTGGACATTTTTGCAAATCTTGGTTATCCTTCCCCCAAAATAAACAACAGTCGTTCTTACAAACGTGGATCGATTCATATCCTAACCCAACTTTCTTCATTATCTTCTTGGCTTCATAGTTTGACGGTGGGATTTTAGCAAGCGGAAATGCAGTTTTCAGAAATTCTAACAATTGGTCAAACGATGTATCGGTCCATTTATTGATGGCCTTCATGTGACTCAGTTTTGCCAAGAAATCCAATGAAGACATCCAGTCACAACCAGGGTATAGTTCGGTGTCGGCAAGTTTCAGTAATTCAGCAAGTTCATCATTTGTATCAATCGGTGTATCTGTTGTGTTCATTGGTTCGTCGTCGTCGTATGTGTTGTCCTCTTGTGGGACATTCTCCTGACGAACATCGTTAATAAAATCATGTATTGGGTCTGTCGTTTGAGGTATGACTGGAACTACCGGTGACGGAACATATGATTCACCATGATACCTCCACGTTTTGTAAAATCGACAAAAACCATTATTATGTATATGGCGCTCTATTGTTGGAAGAGGAAACCAATAACTGTTATTGCAATTATTACACGGACATCGAGCTTTATTTTGGCCATTCATATAATTCTTACACCTTTCCATGAATGCTTTAAGACCAATCAGATATTCTTTAGAAAATTTATTTTCTAAAGTAGTCCAAGTCTTATCAATCGTCATAACTGCGTCTACAAACAAATATTAATTATCTTAACACATTTAAAACTAGGGAAATACAAACATAAATACACATATATACGCATACACATATACATCCATACACAAATACACATATACATCCATACATAAATACACATATACATCCATACATAAATACACATATACATCCATTTTAATCACAATTTAACATACATACACACATACACATATATATCCATACACAAATACGCATATACATCCATTTTAATCACAATTCAACATACATATACACATACACATATACATCCATACATAAATACACATATACATCTTATTTCAACTCAACTAAGTTCAATATCCATGATTTCAACTTAACTAAGTTCAACATCCATGATTTCAAAACAATATAAACTTCAAAACCGCAAATAACTACAAATTAACACAATATTATTTCAACTCAACTAAGTTCAACATCCATGATTAAAATACATACACACATGTTATTTCATATTTTTTCATAAACATACATATTAACACATACATAACCACATACATAAACATACACACATACATAAATACATATTAACACATACTGTAGAAAGCGCCATACTTGAAAGCATATTGCCAAATTGCCCATGGATGTTCAGATATTTTCAAATCAGAGCATGAAATTTGTTGCTTACAGCAATGCCCTTGAACCTTTTGAAATTTGCATGTTAATACAACTTTAAGAAATCCAATCAAACCAAGTAAATGGAAGTTTTGGAGCATCAAAACAGACCACAAAGGAACAACATCACAGATCTCAACAAAACAAATCTACTTATTCAGAACACAGATAAAACAACAAATGTGAACGGTAGCAAACAAAAACCATGAACCTGAAAAATCCTAACCTGCTAGATTCTATAGAAATTTATATAGAATCATTTTCATAAATTTGCTAGCATAATGCATCCCTCAAGGGAGGCTAAAAGCTGGACTAATAATTAATTACTTATGCAAAGATTAGCACACTCACAAATTCAGCTTCAAAATTATATTGATTGATCTTTGCTTCTTTGATTGCAGAATCGATAATAGAAAGCAACTGTGAGTACATGCTACTTTCAAACATTCCTTGTGCATGAACACAAAATCCCTAATTTCAAAATATTAACTAAAACTTAACATAAAATTAGGTAAAATTCAGTTTATTACCTGAAATCAAGAGTGATGCTGGTGGCTACGGTGCAAAGGAGGCGGCGGCGGTGGTGGAGCGACGGTGGTGGAGCAGCGGTGGTGGAGCGCAGCCTTTTTGAAATGGCGGTGGTGGAGCGACGCGCGATGGTGCAGGGGGTGTGGCCGGTCGCCGGGAGCGGGAGTGGAGTGGGGTGGGGGTCGCCGGTGGCCGGGCCGGTCGCGGGTCGCCGTGGGGGTGGGGACTGCGGTGAATGGGGGATGAGGAGTGTATGTGAAGACCAGATCTAAAAATCACGTATTAAAACTGTGCAGAAGCATTTTGCGGCGACATATCGCCGCAAAAAAGATTTTGCGACGAAACTCTTTAAATAAAAGAAAAATAAAGTAAATATATATATTATTTTTTGCGACGAAACATCGCCGCAAATAATAAATAAAAAATAAAAAAAAAATTAATTATTATTTAATCTTTTTTGCGACGAAATATCGCCGCAAATAGGTTGCCGGGAATTTTCCCGCTCTTAAGAAAGTTGTCAAAAAATGGAAAAAATTAAAAGAAAAATTATTTTGGTTATTTGCGACGAAAATATCGCCGCAAAAAAGCTTTTTGACCGGGAAAGTCAAAAAAGTAAATATTTTTGTCGTTTACCGAACCTTTTGCGACGATCTTAATATCGCCGCAAAAAATGTGGTCGCAAAAAACCACTTTTCTTGTAGTGATTTTTGCAATTAATCATCTGATCTACTAGCTATTATTGTCTGATCTTGATTCATACTCAATCACTTTAATCTATCATTTTATGTAATTTATTATTGTCTGTTTTGATCTTAATCTACATTTGCAATTGATTTTTCTCTTTACTTTAATCAATTGTTATTTGTTTATCATTTAATATGCTCTTTTTTAGTTGGTAATGTTTAAGTTAATTAAGTTGTTTTCTGCCCTAAGTTGTTTTCTGTCATTCTATAAAGAAATTTGTTTAAGTCACTGGTTTGAGACAAATGTCTTTAAGAATAACATATAGGTGATGACCTCAAGATTTTGTTTCGTTTTATGCCTTCAAAAATGTTGAGCAGACTGTTAGGCTGTTAGTTTAGCGTTGTAATTCCTACTGATAAGAGGAGGCAAGTTGTCACGCACATTGTTGTTAGGACCGGATCGGACCGGCCGGTCCGACCGGTTCGACCGCGAATCGGTGGCTGGTCCGGTCCGGTCAGGGGTGATTCGTTTTTGGCCATTTGAACAGGCCGGTCCGAACCGAACCGGCGGTTAGACCGGCGAACCGGACCGGTTCCGACCGGTTTTCTGATTTTTTTTTTTTGATTTTAGTGGGTAAAAACGAGGTGTTAAACCATAAATTAGTACGTAGGATATACAAATATAGTTAAGTTTTATATATAACTAGAAAATATATGTATAAATCATATATAAATTACTTATATTTAATTACATATATAAATATAATTAAAATATAGTTAAATCCGGTCCATCCGGTCCGACCGGTCCGACCACCAAACCAGTAAGGCGTCCGGTTCGACGTCCGATCCGGTTCTGAAAACATTGGTCACGCAGATTAATTTTCAACCAAAATAATTTTAAATTTGAAACATGCTTTAATTGTAGAAATAGGTTGGGTCGTCCATACGTGAAACAATGCTACACGTTCGGTTCTGTTTCATGAAAGGGTTTTTGATGTGAACCTATTTTAACTAGTCGCACGTCATGTAGTTAGATGTGTAGTTTTGTTTCTATTTTATTGCAATTTTTGTGGTTTGTAATCATATCCTTTGCTAGCAGCCTAAAAATCTCCATCTTCGTTGTTCGAATGCGAAAAACCACAAAAATTAGAACAGAAGCACTTCTAGCCAATAGTTGTAACTAGATGTGCATTAATATAATGAGTATGTTGGAAAAATAATTGAATCAAACAACTCTTCTTTTAGTAATTCACACTTAGGTTGTTTGGTAGCATTCTAATGATTTTAATTGTTAAAAGACAACTTTAAGTCTGAATGGCTAACATGTAATATGATTAGTATGTTACTATACGTGTTATATTATATAATATCAGCAATTTATAGAGCCCCTATTTTTTTCAATGCGTAACACCAGTTGTAGCTTGTTAAACTAAATATTTTGATAAGTTTAACGAAACGTTAAACCGGTTAATTTCATATCAATAAGATTAACTGCAATTTAACGGTTCAATAAAAGCATTGATAAGAGGCGCGCGTTAGTTTAGTTTTAATCAAGGTTTTGAAAACCAGACCGCTGACGTCTCCGACCAAGAACCAGACCTTCAGCCGGTTCGGGCAGGTGGACCAGCAACTCGAATGATGGGAGTTTTTTTTTTTTCTTTTTTTTTAAGTTTTAGTTTTCAAGCTCAAGATATTTATAGAGTGTTTACAAGGCTAACTTTTTTTCTCTATGGGGCGGTCCGGATGTTGTTTGCTACGAGTACTACTAGTAAGAATTAAACACTTGACCTCGTTGAAGATCCATTGCTTGAGCTAGTACTTCGATGTTGTTGAACATCTATTAAAAACATACTAAAATACTCCAATACATTCCTGTATTGTATAAAGTTATATTTTACATATGTTTTTGATATGATACTTATACTTTGTTTTTAGTTATATTTATATATAATTTATTTTTTATACTATTTATAAGGTTGTTTGGGTTTAAATCAAGTTCGACCGGTCTGACCAATCCGATCAATGAACCAGTATGATGATCGCTTCGTTATCGATCCGGTTCTGAAAACATTAGTTTTAATCACATAAAGGACAATGAAAAAAAAACATAACACACTTTTAACATTTTTCAGTTTTATGAAATTACAAATTAAATATAGTATGACTTTTAAGATAAAGTTAATAAATAACTTTTAAAAAGTGAAGTTGATTCTATTGTATCCTTGAAAAATCTATTTTAAAGAGTTCTTGTGTTTGAATTATGTTTTTTTCTTTTTGATGAATTTATGTTTTTTTATAAACCTAATAATATGTGATATTATTCTACAAATTATACTTGTTACAAGTTTAAAATTTAGTTTCATATATTTGAGTAAATGAGTATCTATTATAAAGCAACAATAAAACAATATAGTGTTTAAAACAAAATTCAGTTTTCAGTTTAACCCATTGTACATCTTTTTATTTCAAAAATGGGTTTTAAATGATATAATCTGATTTTTTCTAATGATATATATATATATATATATATTTGCGTAATTGAGAATATGAATGGTAGAGTAAAAAGGAATTGGAATCTGAACAAATGGGTGGTGGAATTGACCAAATTGAAATCTAACAATATCTTTTTATATTGGCAACAGAAGAATATATACATGGACAAGGATTTTTATTTTTACATTTAGTTCTGGCCAATTAAAATTCAACATAATTATAAGGAACTATAGTGTTGGATAGAAATTATGGGAGATTGATAGCGATAATTAATAATAAAAAAATAGTTTAATACGTAAAAACAAAGCAAGCAGTGTGGTGTAGAAATACTAATACACTGAAAAGAAAACCTTGTTAAAAAGCTCTCTAGGGATGTCACGAAAGCCGGTCAATATTCCGGCCAAGATCCTTCCAAGACTCACTAAGGTTTTTATCGCCAATCTACCTGACAAATGCAGCGGTAATGATTTAGCGGGTTTTCTTCGTTCTTATGGTGATATCTACGATCTCTACATCGCTAGGAAACGCGACAAGTATGGTAATCGATTCGGTTTTGTTTCCTTCCTTGACGTTAAAGATATAAATGAGTTACTCAGATTGATATGCAAGACTCGCATTGGGGATTGTTGGTTAAGGGCAAACATTGCAAGATTTACGTTGGAGGAAGGCGAAATACGTACGGATGAACACCGTAAATCCAGCAATAAGACAAGCCGGCAGCATGGTAACAAACCACAATCGTGGAATCCTAAGTCGTTTTACGATGGGTCCAAGACCTTTATGGATACTCTTCGGGGTAAGACTAGTCCGGTTTCTACTCCTAAATCACTTGTGGTTAAAAATGAGATTGAAGCCTTCCAGAATTTGTATGGTAGAGCGTTTGTGGCCCGTATGATTGACATGGATGCTCTTAGGAGTATTCACGTTATTATGAATGAGATTTGTGCAGGGAAGTGTAAGATACAATATATGGGAGGACTTTCCACGCTGATTTCATTTGAAGATGAAGAGAAGGCCGCTGTTGCTATGGCGGCGGCAAAGGAAGTTTTAGGGAGGTTTGCAAGCATAGATGATTGGAAGGGACAAGCTTTTTGTTTTGAACGGTTGGCTTGGCTCAAACTCACAGGTATGCCTTTGCATCTTATCACTAATGAAGTCATAGATGCTGTAGGAGGATCATTCGGAACCGTTGTGCACCAGACGAAGAGGACCGATTTTGATGATAATCTTTCATACGATTATGTGGGGGTGTTAGTGGGCTGTGAGAAGAGGATCGCTGAATCCTTCTCGTTAATTTGGAGAGATAAAAAGTTTGCTATATGGGTCGAAGAAGAAGCTGGTACGTGGGAGCCTGAATTCTTCGGTTAACACAACCCATCATTATTCTTTTGGACCCGAGTCAAGTTGAGTCAGTTCAGACTTTATAAAATAGCTGTTGAAACATTGAGATTAAGCTCGTCTCGTGAAAAGCTCGAGCCAACTTGTTGTTTGTCGAACCAATTTGTTTACTCTTTTAATGCAGTTAATGTAGAATTATAAACTATAAAAATTTAAGGGGCTGTTTGACAATTTATAAATGATTAAGTGCTGAATAGCCTGAATCAATAAAATGTCTGAATCAATAAAATGTCTAAATCATTAAGTGCTGAACTATTAAGAGGCCTGAACCATTAAAAGCTAGTGTATCGCTTAACTATTTAAAGACAAATATCTGACCAATTCAGATAAGAGCTCTTAACCATTCAGCATTAGATTTCTTAACCATTCAGCAATTGATTTCTTAACCATTCAGCATTAGATCTCTTAGTCATTCAGCATTAGTATAATACTTAACCATTCAGAGGCAAATGCCTGAACCATTCAGACATTTGCTCGTGAAACAAACAGTATGAACCATTAAGTGCTGAACTATTCAGACATCTGAACCATTAAGAGGCTGATTCAGATGCACCAAACAATCCCTAAATCGGGTCTATATGTTTCACCTATTTTGATTAATTTCTGAGTTCTATATTTCACATTTGTAATTTATTATAAATTGTTTAAAACGACCATATGATTATGATTAATTTGAACTGGTTTGTTGCCTGTCGTGTGTTGTGCCTGCATCGTACGTGACGTGACCTGGCTTGTCTTCAAATTAAATTTATGTTGAACTATAAAGTAACTTAAAACTTTAAGAGTCAAAATGACGTGTCATAATTGACCAATTATATTCGAATTCAATAAACATTCAATAAATAAATATAATGCAATAAACAAATATTACATATATCCCCCTCTCCATCCTTGTAATTACATATTTTTCCAAAACACAAGTTTTAAATGCATAAAGCCATAAATACAATGTTCTTTAAGCATGATTTGGGGAATATGTAATTTTACAATTCTAAAGGGGATATATACAAATGCCCCTATTATTTAAATACTATTAATAAGCAAATATTATTATTATTTAAACAATATTATTATGTTCAACAACAGTTAAATTAATATAGATGTAACGTTGGTCTTATAGTGAATTCAAGCTTATTCAATATGTTTTATTTTGGGTTATAATTTCTATAATATCAAAATATTAGGCTTTATTTACATGAATCAACTAATGAGTGCACTAATCAATCGAGCTTACCGTGGCTAGCGTTAGACTCGTTTACAAACACGCATGTAGACGTAGGGTGTTCAAAAGAAACCTGGATCCATGACACTTGAAAGACTTGAACCCGTGGGTCACAAACAACACCCAACCCACGAAAAAGCACAGACACGTGTCTAACATCCAGGAAATTAAAATTATCATCAATCGTGATTGTAGATATAACACACACTTGATCACATAAATGGTAGGACCCAATTGCATAACAAACTACTTGGCATCACTCCCATCATCATACATGACGTCACGACATAACACTATAAGGACACGATAAAAAAAAATTGATTTTTTCATGCACAAATATTCCCTAAACTTTCTCTCTCTTCTTCTCACTTTCTACACTCTTACTCTGATGGCTTATTCTTACGTCGGAGGGTTGGTACAGAGAAACTTTCTTCTCTATGACGGCTTAACTGGTGGTATGAGCATAAAACACTAAATTAGTAAAGGGATACATTGCTATGAGATTATTACACCAAATGACCACTTGCTGTTTAGATGAAGCTGTAAGTTCATGAAGACGAACTGATTCTAACAGAATATATTGAATGACAACAAAGACTATAATAACCTACGTTTTGAATACTAAAATAAGCTTAAAAAATAAGGGTGCTAATAAAGGGACACCCAAAATCTTAAATCGACACCCCCCTATACGCCGCGTATGGGTCCATACGCGGTCCATGCCCGGCGTATAGGGTACGACCATTAATGCGACATTAATGACTGACAACCGACGTCACATCAGTTCACCTATACGTGGCGTATAGGCCCATACGCCACGTATAGGACGGTGTCGATTCAAAAAAGGATATAAGCTATACGCCGCGTATAGACCCATACGCGGCGTATAGCTCCTCCACTACAGTGCTCTTGCGACCACGTATAGTGCTCATGCGACCAATTCTTTTGCACTATACGTGGCGTATGGCTCCATACGCCACGTATAGGTGGTGTCAGATGTACTACAGTGCTCTTGCGACCACGTATAGTGCTCATGCGACCAATTCTTTTGCACTATACGTGGCGTATGGCTCCATACGCCACGTATAGGTGGTGTCAGATGTACTTTTTGTACCATGTACGATTACAAGCAACGTATGGGCTCATACGGGGCAAACGTGGCAAGACTATACGCAGAGTATAGAACCATACGCTGCGTATAGGCCGCTATACGTGGCGTATAGACCCATACGCTACGTATAGTTGTCAGACGTACTATAAAGCGTTTTTGTACCATGTACGAATATACGCAGCGTATAGGTACCATACGTGGAAGACGTGGCAAGACTATACGTAGCGTATAGGCCCATACGCTGCGTATAGGAGCCTATACGTGGCGTATGGACCCATACGCCACGTATAAATTATTTCAATATGACATGACCCAAGATTCGTTTTCACCTATATAACAACGATTTCGATAACACTTTCGATATGCTTTCGATTCCTGTAAATCCCAAACGTATTTCTCTCTCAAAATATCACACTTTTTATTCGTTCGGTATGTCGTTTTGGGACGGTAACTATTTGTTTGGTGAATATTCAAATGAATATTCAAATGAATATTCGTTCGTGGTGGATAGTAATCAAGATGATGCGTACGTTCAATCTGCTTACGAGACAGGACTGCCAGATTTAAACCAATCGTATGTTCCCGATGATGAAGTTGAGTTTTGCCGAGAATCAACTTACGACACGCAACAAAATAATATACTCTCGAGTGATGAAAAACAAACGACAAAAGTATCGTTTGAAACATCTCAAAATTTTTTATCTCTCGATGAGCTAGTCTGTTGGGCTGTTAATAGAGGACGTGATAATGGTTACGTTATTATTACACGAAGATCAAAGAAAAAAGAAGGTCAGGTCGTAAAGGTATGGCTTATCTGTGATCGTGCGGGCGAACACAAAAGTAAAGCAACAGTTAGACGATCTGGTAGCAAAAAAATCGGATCCTGCTCAACATATGGAGGTGCGAAGTGACGAACATAACCATGATCCTGCTCAACATATGGAGGGGCATCCTTTTGTAAGAAGGTTTTCTCAAACGAATATAATTTGGTGGAGCAGCTTACTGATCAGAACATGGAGCCTCGTAGCATCTTATCAGCTATTAAAAAGCAAAATCCTAATAACGCATCAATAACCAGAGACGTATACAACGCTCAATATAAGATAAGAAGTGAAAGAAAAGTCGGTGAAACACCAATGCAAGTCTTAGAAAACCTTTTATCTATTAAAAGGTACGTTTATTACACCCAAGAAGATCTCGATACTAATGTCGTAGAAGATATATTTTTTGTCATCCTAAATCATACGACACTTGGCGTGCATTTCCGCACGTGCTGATGATAGATGCTACATATAAAACAAACATGTACAAGCTTCCGTTTGTTCAGATTGTTGGTGTGACCTCCACACACAAGACATTTTGTGTTGCTCATGCGTTTATTAGCAAAGAACGGGAAGATAATTTTGAATGGGTGCTTAATAGATTGAAAGATACGTTAAGCAAGTGTATGGAGCCGCACGTCATAATAACAGACAGAGATCTCGCTTTAATGAACGCATGTGTTAAAGTGTTTTCGAATGCTTCAAAGTGTTTATGCAGGTGGCATATTGATGAAAATATCGCGAAACACTGTAAAGCAAGTTTTACAAAAGATGACTGGAGAAAGTTTAAATATGCATGGGCACGTTTGTGTGAGTCTCCCACGGCGGAGATTTACGAGTATAACTATAACCTTCTTTACGAACGATTAGTTGAAGCGAATCGAGAAAGTAAGTTTTTATTATATTTTAATTATGTTTTATTATATTTTCAATATATAATTTAATTATGTTTTATTATATTTTCAGAGGTATTGTCATATATAAACAGAAACTGGTTAGAGAGTTACAAAGAAATGTTTGTATCAGCCTGGACTAACTTGAACCGCAATTTTGGCCAACGCACAACAAATAGGGTGGAGAGTCAACATGCAAATTTAAAAAGATATCTTAAATCAACAAATAGCTCACTGGATAGACTTGTGGAGTTTGTAGATCAATTGGTGAACGCACAAGAGGTAAATTTAAAAGAAAGCTTTGAGACAAGCAAAATTAAAACCATGAATCATCATAAACTTCCGCTATTTGATTACTTAAGAGGCAAGGTTTCACACATAGCTCTTGATTTATTAGTTGCCGAAAACACTAAATTGCATGTGATGCGCTCTGCAAATGCAACATGTGGTTGACATCTTTTCACTAGTTGTGGCTTGCCTTGTGCTTGTCGGCTGGAAAAATATGAACATTCTGGTAATAGGCGCTCCATCATTATCATTTTTCTATTAAAGTGACAAATTATGTATTAATTTATACTTTATAATGCAGGCACTAAAATTCCATTAGATGCAATTGACGTATTTTGGACGAAGCTTGATAACATTAAGCCATCATATACGGTGGATGAAAAAGTTGATGTTGAAAAAGAAATGGAACGGGTGAAACAACAAATAATGACACAACCCGCAGCTGTAAAATTTAGTTTGGTGGAAAAAATAAAAAAATTGTGTATCCATGGAAAAATAACAAAAAAGCGCCTGTTGTTCAAACAGATATTCGCGGTCGTCCAACGTTAAAGGTTCAACAACAAAAGTACGACACTCAACAAAGTACGTGCGACATGCCGAGACATAGCTCGTTTATTGCGTCTCACATTTCCGGAAGAACAAGTTCAGCTGTAAAGCCCCAGAAGCCTGCCATGCAACGTAGTCGTTCAACGTCATCTAAAGTATCACGGGGTACTAATGAGTTTTCTTCGATTGTCGGAGATCACCAATTAAACAATATAAACAGGTTAAAAAATTGGATTCCGTCAATCTTTCATCAGTATATTTCACGTATACGAGATGTCCGACCCGATGGGAATTGTGGTTTTCGATCAATAGCTTTAGGCTTAGGGTTTGACGAAAATAAGTGGATGTATGTGCGGACACAGCTTTTAGAAGAGTTGGACAGACATGAATTGGAGTACAGAGAAGTTTTCGATACTTTGTACCCCGGACAGTATAACGAATTACGTCACACCATCGATTGGCAAAGTGTGGAACCTGCACCAGAAGAACATTGGATGATAATGCCGTATACGGGATTAGTGGTTGCTCAAAAGTTTGGGGTTATTCTTCATTTACTAAGCAATAATGGTTGTCAAACATTTTTCCCATTATGGGCTGATCTGAAAACTGTCATGCCTCATCATGTCGTGTCGATTGTTCATGTCAACAACAATCATTTCGTCCACGTTAAGTTAGAAGGAGATTATCCGATGCCAACATTAAGTAATCTTTGGATTCTTAACCGAAGCGTACGTGCTGCAGAATGGGAGATTATGTATAGGATTCGTATCTCGGAATACAACGCAATAATAGAGAATAACCGAGAACCCCCGGCTTATATAAATTTATTTTAATTTATAATTTGTAATATGCGAATTATATATTTTAATTTTAATTTTATTATTGTATTCATATTGTATTGTTTAAATAATTTTAATTCAAATTATGTATATATTAAAATAAAAACTCAAAAAATTAAAAAAAATAAATATATAAGCTATACGCCGCGTATGGTTCCATACGCGGCGTATAGCTCTTCCACGTATGGGTCATAAGTCACGTATGGGTATAAAATGTCAAACCCTATACGCCGCGTATGGTCCCATATGCCGAGTATAGGGTATAAAACGTCAAATCAACAACATACCCTATACGCCGCGTATGGACCCATACGCGCCGTATAGGGTATAAAACGTTAAATCAACAATGTACCCTATACGCCGCGTATGGACCCATACGCGGCGTATAGGATACAGGTGTGTTGATTTAAAATTAAGGGGTGTCTAAATAAAGGGACCCAAAAATAAACTTCTTGATTCTATCATTAAGCAATATATCTTAATAATGAGTATTATGAAGTTAATGATTATCATCAATTATTAAAGATACATAATCATTAGTAAAAGATGTACGATATTATACTTTTCATTGTGGATATTATTGATAATTTAAAAAAGAATAATGTGATCATGCGCGCTTACCAAGTATGAAAAATACAATAAGGCCACAATTTCGTAATTAACTTTTCTTTTAAGTTTCTATAATTGGTGTTGTTTAACTTTATAGGTGCCGTCATTTCAAGAAAAAATAATAATATAAATGAAACTAAATTAACATTTGACTTTCTAAAAAGTGATTTTCAAGTAATACTAATACCACTCACATATCATACGTTATAACAAGTCCTGCAAGATTGCCCGTTATGTAAATTGTCACATCTGTCAGCTTTAATAAATCAATAAATCATGTCGGGCGTACAACATTTATATTCGTATAACGCTGTTTTTTCTAGCATAGTGTCATACTGTTTGTAGGCATATCAACAATGTGTAAATACTTTATATGTAATTTGCATTTACACCTTATCTTTTCATATTTAAGTGGCTTAAAAAAATATTGTAAAAACTAAAATCACACACACATTGCAGTAAGTTTAGTCCATATCTTTCAACTAGATTTTTCTATACTGTTCTCTTTTTTTCACCACATATAATATTTTTTTCAACGAAAATAAATGGTCTTCCATTTAAAATAAACTAAAAAGCCACAAATAAATTTCATACCAACACTTGTAATCATGACTTCGAGCGGAAAATAATTATATTATAAAAAACCATTCGGCGATAAAGAGCAAACAGAAAGCAAAAAATAATATTACCAACATCACTCTCTATATTTCTGTTCATATATACACATATACATTCAAGTGTATACAGAGGTATTGAAGGATCGAAACATCGAGAATCATAAGTGCAAACGATCGTTTACGGTGAATCAACCGCCGGAGATTCTATATTTCTGCCGATAGTTCACCGGATTGTTCGCCGGAGAGTTCAGCCATTGTTGTGTTGAACAATTGATTGATTTTCAGATTCGATTTTGCATACAGTTCAGGTTTGTTTGATTTCGCTTTGAATTTCAGTTTTGAACTAGTGCAACTGTTTGATGAAATGCGTGTATGTGTGTATGATTGTATTCAGTTAGTCACGCGCATGAATCGGATCGGTTTGTTGCTTTAGATCGGAATTCTGTAGATCGATTGATTTGTGCATTTTGCTACTCGTAATCGTTTCTCGTTGATTCACCGTTATTAAATGTGATTATACTTTTCTTCAGTTCAATGTTTGTGTTTGAATGTTTATGTGTTTATGTGATGCATGATAACGATCTGAACTTAATTATCTCTTTAGTTCTTTGTTACTTCGATAGTTCGATTATTTTATCTGATTTGCGGATTAGAGCATGTGTAGTTGAAGTTGTATGAATCGGTTAGTTTGTAAATGAAGAAAGTATAACAAATTGGTACCCAACCTATAACAAACTCAACGAACTTGCATGATTTACAAGGGAAATTAAATATTTCTATTGGAAAATGTTGTTATGCTTCATTTCTGATAATGTTGAGGTCATAATTGTTACATGCATTGACAACTTGTACAGTACAAACTGTTATTGTTTTAGAATAACTGAATAAGCATTGTGCCGATACAGCACATATTCTAAATTCAATCTAGAGTCACAAATGAAACTTGCACCCACAAGTGGAGATGAGGTTAATCTTAGATGCTTTCTCATCTTATCATTTATCGAACATTCCATTTATATTTTTATTTATTTAGACACATGTAGAGGACATTATTAAATTATATTTTATTTATATATTCATAACGTTGGACTTCTGTAATTTCGAGTATATAGTACAAAGATTTAAATATTTGATTGAGATATTGTATAACTAAATTATTCAAAAATTAGTTAAATATTTAGAAAACTTTTATATCATATAACAGAGATCATGTGAATATGGATTACTACATGTATTTAAAATAGTCACAGATCCATATGAAACCCCCACCATGAATGAGAGTGACAAAGCCATGTGACACATAGACGTTACTTGGTCATTTAGGTAGTTAAATTAATTATTAAATATAATTCGTTTATGTATTGATGAATATTAACAAATAATAATTTTACAGATTGCAGATGAGAAGTGAATAATTTATCATAATACATGATGACCACAGCAAAACTTGAATCTGGGCCCGTGGTGGATGAAGGAAACAATACAAGTAACCGGTATGCCAAGATCTTAACGGGCTCTTGGTGGGCCCAATTCAGATATGGATCCAATCCATGGATGGCCCGATATGTGTATAGCCTGATGTTTTTGTTAGCAAACTTGCTTGCGTGGGCTGTACGTGATTATGGCCAGAGTGCATTGACCCAGATGAATAGTAAGATTTATATTCCATAAACTCGATTTCTTTTGACATTTATAGATTTAGCCGTTACCATTTTCTCATAGAGATATACAACTATACAAGCCATTTTATATAATCTTGAGATGATAATTTTTATGCTGTTTGCAGAATTAAAAAGTTGCGAAGGTGGTGGAGAGTGTTTAGGCACACAAGGAGTTCTGAGAGTGAGCATGGGATGTTTCGTATCCTTTTCGTATAAATTATTAACTTTATTTTAAACACATGCAAGGAAACAATATAAAGTTTTGCATTTTCTTGAAAGATTTTGAAAATCCTTAATAATATACAAGATATTCTATTTATAATGTTTCTTTCAACCAGTGGCACCACAAAGTTACATGATCGAAAAGAATTGTGGCATTCTAGTTGGTGGTCTGCCAAAATCATCCTCATGATCACACTAATCGTGATACCCTTCTTTCTCCCTACAGAATTGATTCTTGTATATGGTAAGTATTCTTTTGCTATATAATTCTTTTTGCTAATGTTTAAGATTATTTAAATATCTATCATTCTTTTGAAATAAACAGGTCATAATAGTCAGTTTCAGTCTGTTAATTCAAAACAACTTATTTCACCTACATATTATCAGATAAGTAGATAGGATTAGCAATCCTATACATCCTCAAAAAGTTATTAGTGTATAAAAAACCCACATATGATATACCTACTAAAATCTTGATCACATATGTGGCCTGATAGTCTGATACATTCTTTTTTTTTTTTTTTTTTTGGCAGGGTCCATTGCACATTTTGGTGCAGGGTAACTAAATTTTCTAACCTTATTATATCTTTATTTCTATACTCCCTTTGTACCACCTTAAAGAAATCTTAACGATCATGGTTATGACATGTTGCAGGGTATTTCTGCTAATTCAACTAATCAGCATGATCAGCTTCATTACATGGTTGAATGATTGCTATTTATCCGGAAAAATTGCTGAGAGATGGTAATGCTTTTCCGTAAAGTTTAATTATTAAATAAAGAGCAAACCACCTGAAATAGAAATTGAACTTTATCTTTTTCCATATTTGAACAGTCAACTTTAAATAAGGGACAAAATGGAAATCAACTTACATTTCAAACTTTAAAGTTGATTAATCCTGAGGGTCTACATGAACCGGATTCATGGTTACTTGATGGTGTTTTGCTTCATTAAAGATCTGGAAACATGTTGGCTCATTTATCATGATTTTAAAAGTGTTTTTTGTCTACAGCCGTACCCATTTCATGCTGCTTGCAATTGCTGCATATGTTGTGTGCATACTGGGGATCATTTTGATGTATATTTGGTACACACCTCAACTGACTTGCCTGCCTAATATTTTCTTCATTACATGGACACTTTTCCTCCTCCAACTTATGACAAGCGTCTCTCTTCACCCAAAAGTAAGTTCAACCATCAAACTCTTGTGTTTATTCAATTTTTCGCCAAATTAATCATTTGTTTCTGGAAACAGGTTAACGCCGGCTTCCTGGGTCCAGGTTTTATGGGACTCTATGTCGTATTCCTATGTTGGTCAGCCATTAGAAGGTACACTTTTCATTCTTTAATATTGGAAAGAGGTAGTGTTTTTAATCTATTTACTTATAGTAACGGTTCTATTCGGGTTATATTTTACTTTATCTTTAGTTGGTACAATAGGAAAAAAGTAATTTACATATTTTTTCATGTAGTATGTCAAAAGTTATAAAATATTCTCTCTAAAGTGACAAAATCATCTAACTTTAAGAGCACATAGCTATGATGAAATGAAGAATTTTGAATTTCAGGTTTGATTTTCATTTGTTAGAGCTTGATTTCAACAACAATAATGATTTTGATGCAAAAAGTTATGACAATCGAGTGTTTTTGAGTTTTAAAGATGTTGGGTTTGAAATTAAATAAATGTTCAAGAACAAGTAAAGAGGTAGAAGAAGAAGATAAAAACAGTAATAGCATACATGATTTAGCCTATTATGTCACATCAGGATGATTTTAGTAACTTTTCACAACCGAAAAGTGCAATTTACTCTACGAGTTAAGCTAAAAAAGAAACTGATCATGCCTCACTTAGCAGTTACCAAAGGTATCGTTTATGCATACAAAAACATTTTATTAGAAACATTGAAATAATATACTTTTAGTGATTACATTTCATAATTTAATTATTGAATCAACCTAAACTTGAGCCGTTTCGACACCTACCAAAACCATCTTGACCACTTATCCCAACCTGTCCATTTTACCACCTTTATTGCTGGATCTTGGTTTACAGCATCATTGCCTATCCTTCAAATTTAACCATATACCATATCTGTGTGCTTACAGTGAACCACCAGATGACAAATGTTTTAGAAAATCTGGAGCCTCAAGAGACTGGCTAACAATCATAGTAAGCTTCCAACTTGTAATACACTTAAAAGTTTACATTTCAAGAAATCTTTAAAATCACACACATCGATTGAAAATTTACAACATCAATGGTGATTAAGTTATTAATGATGCACCTCTTATTGTTACAGAGCTTCATTATTGCCCTAATTGCCATGGTGATTGCCACATTTTCAACAGGAATTGATTCTAAATGCTTTCAGGTAAGTCTAGCAATACTAGTGAGTCAGATCTGGTCGAGTAATTGGTCAAAACGGGTTCAGATCAAAACAAACCGATTTAACATAATAAAACCACATTGTGTAACATTTGTTTAGAGGATTATTTAAAAAAAATTATATTTGAGTATTATAAAATGTGCAGTCGCGAAAGGATGAGAAAGAGGATGAAGATGATGTTCCTTATGGTTTTGGATTCTTCCATTTGGTTTTTGCCTCTGGAGTTATGTACTTTGCCATGCTATTAATTGGATGGAATTCTCATCACACCATGAAAAAGTAAGTCATCATATTTCATTATATTTGAGCCTGCACAAGAAATATTCAAATGCTAATTTACTTCAATCATAAATGCCCTGCTCTCAGGTGGACTATTGACGTTGGTTGGACCAGTACTTGGGTCAGAATAGTAAATGAGTGGCTAGCAGTTTGTGTATACTGTAAGTATTTGACCCTTATGAGATATCATTGGTCTTACACGTTTGGAACATCATATTTGGTTTTTTATAGAAGGATTTGTCTCTCAAGTTATTCTAGAAAATTTATAAGCACATCGCATACCAATTTAGATAAATAAAAAAAAAACCTTTGAGAATATAAAAATCAGGCTTAATAACTTTTACTACAAGAATGGGCAATTCATAACAGAAATAACAATAGGACATTTTTACTTATATTTTGTTAAGTTGACAGGTTAACTTGTCAACATGTGATCTATGCTTTATAAAGTGATCAATGTTTGTTCACAGTTGCTTTGTTTTTCTGACTTGTGTTTTTGTAGTGTGGATGCTGCTAGTGCCAATCGTGTGGAGAAGTAGACCGGTGGAGGAGCCCAAATAAGCAAACTCGAAGAAAACAATCTTCACCACATATCCTAACATAATATATACATAACCAAAAGATATAGAAACTGAAGAGATTGATATACCAAAGAATTTCAGTCAAGAAAGAATAAGAGATGACACCCATGGAGTCTATAGTGAAATACTTACATGCTCTCACTAATTTCTTGTAAAAAAAACTGTGAAAGAAGTAAGCACGGGAATGGCAATAGTTGAAAGCCAACCTGCTTTGATCTTCATTTGTATGCTTAAAAGTCGAAAACTCAAAAACTGAAGATGTTGGTATAGTCCCAAAGGATATTGAGTCTCTTACATATTTTCGTTAGTATATGCTCAAAATTGTCAAGGAAGGTAACCAAAGATCCTGAATTTAAGGAACAAGAACTGTAACTTTTATATATATATAGAGAATAAAAGTTCAATCTCTTTTCCCCTCATTGTCAAATTTGGTAGAAAGTTTGCATATCTAACGTTACAACCATAATAAATGAGGATATGTTATTGTGGCAACATCCTGGAATGAACCGTTTGAAGATCATGATATTAACATTAGTGCATTATAAACAATGTGTTCATAAATATCCAAAATATTAGCATAACCTAAATTGCGTTTTCATGTATTTTAAATGTTATACGTTCAAATCTAACGGTGCCAATCATGTTGTGTTGACGGAGCGGTAGGTGTCGAATTGGCAGGTCCATTCATTGAACCCAAACACAATATATATTCATGCATGTCAAACATATTAACCCTAACCCAGACATGACCCTAACGCAACTTGTTTAACAAGTGTAAACAAGTTAAAGGGTAGTGATAAATGTGTTAAACAAGTTGACAATTCAACATGTTTAATTAAATTGATTGGTAGGTCCACATGTAATTAAACAAGTTAAACAAATCAACTTGTATACGACATGTTTAATTAAACGAGTTAAACACATCAATGGGAACAAAGCCTGCTTATTAAACATGCTAGAGATATGACAACCCAAAACCTAATTATTTATGTGTTGTGTCAAGAATCGTCACCCATATTTGAATCTAGTATCGATATTTAGGGATTACCAAACCAAATAGAAACCCAATCCTGTATAATAGGTAAAAACAAGCTTTATTAATCAACACAATATTTATTTAGATGTTATAAACAGCACTAGCAATCTAGAGTTGCAAAATGGTGTCTTGTACAAGCAATACAGGCTCTCAAAAAAGAAATAAAAAAAAGAATATATACAACTCTTTATATAAATCAAATTTAGATATGATACAAATTGCAAGGGGAGAGCATGCACCCACACAGTCTTCAACTTCCCAATTATAACATGAATCATGAAGCACCACCAGAAGCTCACTCAACCCCGGTAAACACATATTTCCTATCACATGTCATATAAACTTACTCTACAAAAGGCGAACCAGATTTTATCCGATTCAACCAAATGGATTTCCTCCACCAGAAGAGAAACCAGAACCACTTTGTTGTTGACTTGCATTAAAAGATCCAAAACCACCTGCTGCACGTGGCCTGTAAACGGAGCGCCACTTTATAACTTCATATTACAAAAACCACTCTGGGAACATTTGGTTATAGGGTTTATCACACGAAATGCAATCAGCTTTCATGTTTTGGTCATGGGCTAAATTCATAGAATGGCACTGTGCTTAAATTAGTGGTTTGTTTTAGCAATTATTATAAATAGTGTCTTGACCTAGGTGTGCTTCTAGTCCTAGGTGTGCTTCTAGTCCTAGGTGTGCTTCTAGTCCTAGGTGTGCTTCTAGTCCTAGGTGTGCTTCTAGTCCTAGGTGTGCTTCTAGTCCTAGGTGTGCTTCTAGTCCTAGATGTGCTTTTAGTCTTATCTACATTCATCCTTGGGGTTTTATGCCTTCCTGTTCTATTATCTTATATCATATACTACTAATAGTTTCTACGACGATACTTGTTTTTTCTTGTATGTTTTATGTTTTCTATATTTTGGCTAAAACAAGGAGAGGTTTTCTGACTGGGGGTCTCTCTTGGAGCAACCATTTTATTTTTACGAATAACATGTAAGGTTCGCTCCTATACCACCCTCCCTAGAACCTAATGTATGAGTGGAATTTGCTAGGTATGTTTGTTTGTTTGTTTAGTGTCCCAACATGGTATCTTAGTATTCTTTTTTGAGAAGTGCTAGTTTGGTAAATTATGGGCACATTAAAAGAGATGATGTGGCAAGCCAACTCATAAAAACTGTTTATACCTTTGTCTTTATTTAAAAAGGGCTAGTTTGGTAATTATGAATAAACATATAGATTGGTTTTGTAATTTAGTTATAAGCCACCTCATCCAGCTAAGCAAGAGACCGGTCATCATAAGATCAAAGTAGCTCATTTCAAAAAATGTAATTACCAAGTTGACACGTTATCGAGTATAATTATCTAAACAGACCACCACCCTAAATACATTATACATGTTGCCATTCTGTGGCATTCAACCCTTTTGGCTTTGTATGTGATGAACCGACATATTTAACCATTTGATGTAACAAGTTTTTAATTCATTAATGCATGATGCAATTGACATGCTATAACAGGGAAAACAGTCGTCAAGTCACATCTTTTACCCATCATAGCAGGTCAAAAATGGATGCCACGACACCTTTTTCCAAGTTATAAAAGGTCAACTACATCAAATGGTAAAGAAATAAAAGTTTCTTACAACAGATGGTAAAAAAAGCTCATTACATACAATGACAAAAACATGAAAGTTATAAACCCATTTGCTCAAAGAGATGGATAAACCTTGGATATTACCTGTATGGAGGATGCATGCTGGGTGCCCCTTGTCCCATAAATGGACCTAAACACATTTCAAGACGATGTCAAGCAATGAGACTAGAATATTACGCTCTAGTTTATGAGAAGTAAAAGAGGGAAAAATAGAGGTGGCATTTGGAAAATGGACATACCGGTAAATGTTTTAAAATGGGTAATCTTATCTACATGTCAAAACAGATCTAGTTGGGTTAGCCAAAACACTTTTTGTTTATACATACTTAATGCACCATCTTTTCTGTTTTACATGTCTGACATGTTTAAGATTTAACATAACTAATTAACATCTTTTCTGTTTAACATGTTTGTTATGTTAACAATTTAGTATAACTAGAATCGACCACCTCCTAACAAAATGGCTTAAAATTGCCTCTACTAGGAAATATAAAAAGAAGGGAACATTACCAGAAGGCATTGCTGCTCCATATGCTAATGGATGGGATGATTGGGGGGGCATCCATGGTGACGAAGGAGGACCAAGGCTTGAGGTACGTTGTAGGGATGACATTGATGGTAATGGATTAGATGATTGGGTTGGCATCCATGATGGTGATACGGTACCGAGGCTCGAGGTACGGTGTATGCTTGCTTGAGGTACCATGTTTGGTAGAGCCCCTTGCAAAGGTACCATAGAAGGAAACTACAACACAAGATAAAATGATTAATTATGCTATAAAAAAAACTTTTAGGCAAAACACAAATTTTATCAAGTAAACAAACGAACACGAAGGATTTACGTGATTCATTTGATTGATGTGAGCAACCTAGTCCACACATGAGAAGGAGATCTCTTATCCTTATTGGCTTATACTCTTTTGTTTCGAACTAATGTATATGGAAGCCTATCAAAGAATATTAATAATGGTAAACCCTGGCTACAAATGGCTGGGCCGAATACTAACGAATGGAAAGGGTCATGAATCCACATGGATAACCAAACAACTCCAAGTCACACTTTAATATAATACTTGTAGGCCCATGGCTGGATCCAGAAGACCAGACCACATCCTGGTATTTTGTTATTACATCATCATGGGTAATATAAATTAATTATTGTAGTAATGATGTCTAAAGCATGTTGCTATTTTCTAAGAAGATGAAACTATGTTGCATGGAGTAAAAAATCAGAAGTAGTAAAGTTCTAAAATAAGAATAGAGCAAATAGTTGCTATTTGATGCCCTAATAAGAATAGTTTATATTGGGCTTTAGTTTTAGTCATAACACATATAGTTCTGCTGATCAATTAGGTATTTGGAAAAGCTCTAAGCAGACTGACTGGAAATGAAGTCCCCTAGAGTCATAGACTAATAAGAATTGGATTGAAGAAGAACAAAATGCTTACTATATATTGAATGAAAAGGAAGATCCAAATGATTTACACAATATAACTAACCCAAAAGGATTCCCAGGGCTATGCCCTACTCATGCTAATGCAATGAGCCTTACACTAACTATTCTCTCTCTTACCTTACATATGATCAATGACCTATATTTATAGAACTAGGAATTACACTAATCACCCTCCCACAATTACAAAAGACAAACTCAGTCACAACTTATAGTACTATAGTAAAATCTCTATCATAGACCAGTTCACATCTAGATAACCACTTTTATAAGATTTTCAACTACAGAATATCAAAGAGAAACAACATACGCATTGCTAATGGCTAATAATGGTACAAAAACCAATGTCACAATCGAGATTATTATCCTTACAGCAACTAGCTGTTTTGAACAATTGAGTTGCATATTCTTTAAGGGGCTTAGTCAAGCGGCATACGTGTTCCTGAAATGTTTACTTATTTCTTTATTACTAGGTCATCAAACTGTTTATACACACACAAACATCTTTATTACTAATTCTTACCCAGGTGATCAATAACCAAACAAAAGAAAGAGTTAATTCAGTAGGCGTACCGCAGTAGCTTGAGCTGGAGATGATTCACCAACATCAAATGGATTTGAAGGTTTTGATGGCTGCAGGTAAGCTGGTGGCATGGGCTGTAATAACAGAAAATAATCAAATCAGCAACATCTCAAATGTAAAACAGAACCCAGGGCATAATAGGCATTTATGCTTTTGTGGCAGGTTTCATCATACCATTGGAACATTATATTGCATGTTGTATCCCATGCCATATTGTGGAGCAGGAAACCAGCCAGGACCCGGAGCAGCAAAAGACGAATAATTTGAAGAAAATAAATCCTGCACACATAACATGATAAAAAGTGATTATTTTAGGGTGTCATAAGTTGTGTTCAATAAGCAATTGGAGGTTGCCCAATTCAACTGTTTGTTATTGGTTGATTCAAGATTATAAGTCTGCCTTTATGATGAAATAAGTTGTTTTTCAGTAACCTGATTATCTGCGTATGCTATTCAAATTACGAAATCCCAAACACCCACATTTCTTATAAGAGGTGCAAAGTGAGTGGGTCAGGTGGGTTGGGTAACAAGTCAAAATGGGCAACTTTAGCACAGGTCTGAGATGGTTGGCTTGCTCGCAAACACTTCTTTGGCCCTTTTTTGTAACTTTATATATAATTAACGTGTGAAATAAGAGTAGAAATGTTACATCGTTACTATAATGATCGAACTTTTTTAATGTAGCAATTTAGGAGGTTTTAACATAATTAGTTTGCCCCTGTGAGATAAATCATAAGCCAAATTGACCTATTTGTACCTACAAAATAAGATATACATAGTAAAAATTGCTACCTCTACATAAGAAATATATAGCCAATAAAATAAACACTATTACCGCTGGTAATTCTTTTTTAGTTGTTGGTTTAACATCAACCCCATGTGTAACTTGAGACTGCGCACCTTGAGAGCTTGAAAGCAATTGAGTATTACTATTCCCACTAAGTGAATGATTCCATTGCTGCAGAAAGTCGAACGAGATACAATATGGTAAATGCCTGCGACTGAGTCCTAATACCAATAAATGAGCAGAAGAGTAATAAAAACCGAAGAAGGCTGCACCTGGTTGTTTTGAGACACACCAACAGCCTGATTAAATGATGGGACAAAAGCCTGATTCTGCTGTGGATACACATTTTGCCACTGACCAGATGCATTAGGTCCAGGAGCAACCGTCGAATGGCTTATTGGCATGGAAACTGACAATTGTGTGTTGCCAGATGGTCCAACTGGCGGAGGAGCATTGGATGCGGGAACTGATAGTTCAGCAAGTACATCCAGCATGTTGGTAGTTGAAGGAGTATGAATTGGTTTCTCTTCTTGAAATGTACCAAAATGAGCCCAATTATTATTTGGAGATGTTGGCTGAGGGACAGATGGAGCAGTTCGCTGAATTTGTGGCACTTGGGTGGTTGAGGGAGGTTCAGGAACAGCATCAAAATCAATTAACGAACTTTCTGTTTTAAGTTCAGTCGGATTTCCATTAGAAGATCCCAAGCTACTAGAAGATGCAGTTCTCTGCAATCAGAAACAATTTCAGCTTACAATACTTCCTACCAAACCTAAGGGGCCACACTTTACATATACTTGCATCCTAGTGTTAAAAATAGCATAGGTTCTCTAGCCCTAATATATAGGACTCTTGTAGTTGTAACCGTATTTGATAACAGTACTTCTTTGTCTACCATTTGAGGTTAATTAACACTTCAAGTTATCTGGGAAGATGGAAATACAAAGTGCACAATAAACAAAAAAAATATAGAGAATAAGTTTATAGATAAACTCATAAACCTTCAGAAATTTAAGACGTAAATGGCACAAGACTAGGAGAGCTATCCACATTTACAAATAACAAAAACATGTGGTCAGGGAATGTATTGCAATGACTTCTTAAACCCTTTTTATGCTTACAATCAGATTGGTAATAAGCTGTTTTGCAACCAAAAAATTCCATACTTTGCAAGAATAGATGCTTTTGAACTTGATTCACAAGCATTGGTATATCACTAGAACATGGTGCCCAGGAGATGCTTTCAAACAACTTAATGGAGGATTTTTATGCGTTAAAAAAGCATAGTCATACACACCATCAGTATCACCTTTACCTACTACTTTGAGTTAATAAACATTTATAATACTCATAGTTTATTTACAATATTTTTGTTATCAAGTTTTTTAACAAGAATAAATATCATAAATATACTAATGAATTAAATTACACCTTAAAAGGGCAAAGATAACAGTAAACATAACCAACATTTTAAGCCAAATATATTGGCATATTGCTTATTCTGATTGAAACGAAAGAAATTAAAATAAGTTCCTTGTAAATAGCATTAGTTTATTCTTAGTAAGGGGATTGTTTGGGATTTGCTTATTAAAAAAAAGAAAAAAAAGAAAAAGAAAAAAAAGAAAAAGAAAAAAAAAACTTATCTGCTTGTGTTTTGTAAAAGCAGATAAGCACTTTTAAGTTTTTGGATTAATAAAGTTGTTATGCTTCTATGCTTCTTTTAAGGTAAAATGAGGTGCTTTTAGAAAAAAAGGCCTGAGATTGCTTATTTCAAACTAACTATTCTTCTTGGATCCTTAAGGTGAAATAAGCTGTTTTTAATTAGTTGATCATCTGTTTCTGCTTAAAACCAAAAATATTAGCTGTTTAAATGAGCAATTCAAATCACTCCCTAAGGCAACAAAATAACCTTATAAAGGAAGAGGCTGACCTGTGTACGCAATGAACCGTCTGATGGCCTGGATCCATTTGATTTTGGAGGTTCTATAATCCGAATAGGAGATGCTTTATCTCCCAGTATATCCCTAACTGGTCTTATTATAGGAGGACTAGATATATTTTGATCTTTTTGGTGATCAAGAGATTTAACTTCAACCTTAAAACCTCCATTAGACAATTTCCCATCTTCAGAGTTCCTTCCTTCCCTAAAGGGTGGGCTTCTAGAACCTCCTTGATACGAGTCTTCTGCTCTCCCCTGTTTAAATATGCCAATTAATTCAGATATGAGAAACAAAGCAAAAATTAGAAGCAAAATGCTCTTAACTAGAAAACCAGCATGATACATTATCAATTTCATATCACTTCTATTTCTGTTTTGTGTCTTTAAATGGTGTATTAATGATCATTTGAGATAAAACATCTATTTACATTATTTTCCCTCAAGCTTTTGCGCATACACATAAACACTCCTTTACTCTTGGCACACAATTTGTGTAAAGCTAAAAGTACAGATGATGTCTCCATTTTGAAGTTAAATTGTATAGAATAGCAACATCCTTTTTCAAAATAGTCCAATTTGCTATTCTATGAGATTTGCCCTTTATAAAAAGAAAGGAGCCATTCTATGGAATTTGCCCTTTCTAAAGAGGGGAAAACTGTAATAGAAAGGTAACCCCAAATCCCAAATTTGACAATACGGGGTATGAGTTGTATTCAATCTCGTCAAAGAAGTGAAAGTTTAATTTTAAAATATATAGGAATGTTAAGAAAATATAGTGAAACTTCCACTCCTTTTGCTGAGAGAGAAAATTACTCACACTCCACACACTCAAATTTGGATTCCAGTTACCTTTCTTGGCAGTTTCTATCTTTTTAATGTTAAGCAATAGTACCATCTTCACTCCTGGAGGCCTGTCAAAGTTCTTCTCACCCAAATATCTTCTATCCACATAGACATGTTTAATGAAGTCCCGAAGCCTCTCAACATTACTGTCACATTGATTATATTAAAAAATTGCAGCTATTATCAGAAGGAATTATCAAAGGTATTACATTACATTATTACACACCTACTGTCTGGCAAAGATTGGCGTTGAGGATCCCATTCTTTGAAATAAATTTCCTTGGCACTCTGATATTGCAATCAAAGGAGTCAAATTTAGAAGACTGACTTGTATCTAACATCATGTTGTGAAAGATTTTTTCTGTATGCAGATTTTGAAATAATATTACCGCATTTCCCCCTCCTTGAAGAGCACTAACTTCCTGTGAAGTAAATTTGGCCATTGAAACTGATTTTACCCTGTGAGTGAACTCTCGACTGCAGAAAATGTGCATGCATAGATCAATATAGAAGATCAAATTGAGTGAATTAGTTATTTTAAAGAACATTCTGAACACACAAGCTGCTAATGCACTTAAGACCTACAAAAAGGCTGTAAGCACTTACTGTATTCCGCTGCAAGTAGTGCAAACAAATGTCCAGAAGTTTGTGCATACATATTGAGGACCCTGTTTAGTAAACAACATGAGCTATAGCAGAAAATGATATCCCACGTATACATTTAAAGTATAAATGTATAATAGTGAAATCAATGTGCAGATTTCTGGCTACATGTAACAGCTTTATTACAAAAATTCATAGAAGCTAGGTATCACAGATATTAATAAGTGCCTTTGTTTGTTTATACTACATGTAAAATAACATTATGTTCCCAATTCTACCCTTATGGTCACTAAAACTAAAAGTAGATTATTGGAGTAGATTAACATAATAAACCAGCAAGCAATTATAGAATATGTTCCCACCAGAGAGTTTAGTAAAACAAACTATTAACAGAAACAACAAACGTCATAAAAGCCAATTGCAAAAAATTTAACACGAAATCAGAGCATCACAGAGTAGAAACAACGCTGTACTACTAGTACAAAACTCAATAGATATGCAAAAAACACAAGTAAAAAATTACCAAACTGTTGCAGTTGATACACCTCCGATTCTCCGGAAGCTTAAGCAGATTCCTTATGGCCTTCTCGTTTCTCTCCTCCTCTTTCAACCGACTCATCATGTCCTAACTCCAATCCAAGCCCTAACTTCCAAAACAACATCAAATCAACAACCAAATCATACACACAACAAGTCAATGAGTCGTCAATCAATGATCACAAAAACAGAAATCCTTCTACAACGAACTAAAAACACCAACTAAACCAGCGAATTTCAACAAAAGCGTTAAATACGTAAAAAAAACTTAATCCAGAACAGCGTACGAGTGGATCAAACTATCAATCAGAAGGTCAATTTGCATAAACAACAGATCTATTTATCTAAACACATATGATGCAAAGACAGTCTGATCACATGCTATTATAGTGAAAAACAGCAGATATACGTGAACGTATGAACATGATAGATATGAGAAAGTGTAGAAACTGACCTTTGATGGTAGGATTTCGAGGGAAAATTGAGAAATGGTTTGTTGTTTGAGGTGTGAGAAGGGAAGGAGAAAAGATAGGGTGTGTGCTAGGTAGGGTGTTCATGGTTCGGTTTCAAACCGCGAAACCGTCCAAACCGGTCATCGGTTCGATTTCACGGTTGGTTTTTTTTTCTAAACTTTCGGTTGGTTGTTTTCAAAATTTTCAAACCGTTGTGAACGGTTTGGTTTACGGTTTGTACCAAAAACCGGTCGTAAAAAACCGGACCGAACCGTATATCAATATATACACATATATGTATATGTGTGTATATATATATATATATTTATACATAACTATTAATTCAAGGTTAAAGACTTAAAGTTTGTACACAGGTTTAGAGCTGCGTTTTGGCATGTTTTAGGACCTATTTAAGGCCGTATTTAGGCAGGATTTTGGACTTGTTTAAGGTTGCATTTTGATAGCTTTTTGGGCTGTTTTTGACAGCTCAAAGACTTGCTGTTTTTGAGAGCTCATAGACTTGGCTTAAATGGGCCTAAAAAAGCCCAAACCGCGAAATCAAACCGGAACCAAACCGGTTGCAATGGTTCGGTTTGGTTTGGTTTTTACTTTTGATTGGTTCGGTTTTGGTTTTAAGTGATAAAAAACCGTTACTAACGGTTCGGTTACGGTTTGATCTAAAAACCGCGAAAACCGGACCGTGAACACCCCTAGTGCTAGGGCTGTCCAAACCGCTCGACGCTCGACGCTCGCTCGACGTTCGTTCGGAATTTGCTAGAAAAACGCTCGTTCGAATTTTTGCTCGGTTGTAAACGAGTCGATCGGCTCGGATCGGTTTGTAAACGAGCCAAGCATGATCAAAGGTCCGCTCGGTTCGGTTCGGATCGAATTAATATGTATATATAGTTTATACGTAGTGCTCTAGTAGATTTGACTCATTATATACAAATATATAATTCTATTTATGCATATTTGATCAATCAACCTAATAAAAGAATTCTACACTTAATATAAAAGTGAAATCCTAAGCCGTTAAAAGATATTTTTTCGATCATCTCATTCTCACCGTCATCGTTATCTGCAATATGCTCTCCGCCTTATCAGCTACAGACTTAGCTAGCTTCATCGTTTGTAGCTTCATCGTCAGCCACAACGTGTTATCATCCATGAAAGTATCATGTAATGAAATGTGGCTGATTTTTAAGTTATTAAACCTTATTCGCTGCAGTATAAATTGTATGACACACAAGATAGTTGGGTAGTATAAATTATTTGCCGCTCGTTTGCGCTCGCTCGACGTTCGCTCGAAAATTTAACGCTCGAAAAATGTTCGTTCGATTTTCCGCTCGGTTGTAAACGAGCCGATCGGCTCGGTTCGGTTTGGAAACGAGCCAAGCACGAGCAAAGGTCCGCTCGGTTCGGATCGGCTCGTGAACAGCCCTAGTGTGTGCAGACACATGGGATTTGGAAGAGTCTAAAATGCGGGGCTGAAAATAGAGTGCAACTTTTGACGGTCTTTGTGGGGTCCCTGCCGATGACTTTATGCACATGATCATGACTGCACTAATCAAGTTTTTATGAAATAAATAATATATTTTAAACAAATTAAGTTTTAATAATCTAAACTATTAAGTATTAGCTGATTATATTTATTATTAACTAGTGAGATTACCCTCGCGTTGCGTAAGGGTTACTTGATTTATTACCGATGAGTTCTAGATACCAATAATAATCTAAAACCTGTAATAAATAGCTAGTAATACTAATCTAAAACCTACATGAGTTAGGAGATCCAAGAAAATTACATTCTTTCTTTCATGGTTAGAGAATCACTGTAAATGTATCACCGCACTAAAAATAAAGAAAACAGAAGGTTACCCCAAGTTTAAACATGTAATAACCAAAATTACTATTTACTATACATTAATAGTTTAGTACTCTTAATTCAATGAATAATACTATTTTAGTATCAAGATCTACATGTTTTTGTGGGCATGTATCTCTTCGCTTCTGAAATCCTATAATCATTATATTTTGTTTATTGAAGATGAAAGTAGCAACCCATAGTCATAATGAGCTTTATTTTATGCTACAAAAGGGAACATTAACTATAATTAAAAGCTTGTCAATTGGAAACTAACCTGAGATCTTCGTCAATCCACCGTTCGACTCAATTACAGATTCTAGAATTACAGGGTTTATGCTTTTTTCTTTCGCTCAAACCAATCCACCATGCAACTCAATGCTACTCAGCCGTCCGCTAAGGCGAGTGGTCTACCTCCAATCTTCAATTGGTTGAAAACGTCAAAAACTCATTAGTTCCAACACTTTATGTTTAATGACATGCTCCTTGCAATAATAATCTAGACTTTGAGCGACTTTCAACCAATTTAATCCGCTCCCCTTTTAGTTAATTTTTTTATTTGACCTGAAAAAAGTCTTGCGAAATTAAACATAGCCACATAATAAGAAGGTAGAAAGAAAGTAATTTATCAACAAATGGCAGTGCATTTGATCTTAATGTACATTTGGGAACACAAATAACAGGTTAAAGCTGGGATTCAAGTGGAAAACAATTCAATTATCTATTATCCAATTTAAAAACACCCGATTTCAATTGCAATCTAACAAATAATAACATCAAAAACCCAGCACCCCAAAACACAAACCTTCACATGCATAAATTAAATATCAAATCGATTCATTTACGAACAAATGCAAAACATAAATTGAAACTACTATAAAAATACAGCTTCTTCTTTGGCATGGCCATGAGCTTCATAGAGCCATTGTTGATATACAGGGGAGATTAGACACAAATATGTTCCATTTATGCACATCAAACTTCATGGTTGTAGTCCCAATATAATAATTTGTCATAAAGAAAGCAGCAAGATTGTTGAATAACCAAAATTATCACCTGAAACCTACCATCTCAGATTATAACCATATGAACTTTATATCATACACCCAACAATCAACATCAACTCTAGAATCATCACATACCCGATTGCAAAACAGAGGCAAGCACCGGCTCCGGCTCCAGCTCCATCTCCGGCGGCGGCTTAGGCTCACTATCAGGGTCCGTACCAAACCCCCCTTCGTAATCCCTAACATAGCGTTCGATCACATTAAACAGCTCCGAATTGAAGCTGGCTTTGGAGATTTGGGTGGATCTGGTGGCGATGGGGCGGCGATTTGGGTGGTGTGGGGGGAATTGGAGGTGTGGTGGTGGTGGTTTAGGGTTTGGGGATTTTGATTTTGAATACTGTTCCCACTGATAAAAGCGAATAAATAGAATAGAATTTAGCTGATCATAATCTCAGCTTTTGTTTTTATTATCAGTAACAGTTTTAGTGGCATAACCATCAAATATTCATGGTTGATTTGCACTTAATTTTACTCAAAACAATGATTATGAATGAAATAATGTATAAGTGAAATCAAGCAAGAAGTAAATGTAAATCGAGTGTGAATATATGATAATTATTTTATTAGAATTGACAATGGTAAAAAAAAGTGAAAATCGAGATTATCACATGCCAAATTAATAATATAGATTATTATCGGCCAATAAGTATTAATTTTGATTGTTATAATCCAATCTACCTTTTTTTACTGACGAGCATACAGTCTCTTTTATAATCATTTGAACTTGCAACTTTTGTTTGGAGAGTACACCATTTTATCTATAGGGTCTCCTTAAGTACGAGCGTAACTTTTTTTAGAATGACTATTTGGATTATTGACGGGCTACTTGTTCATCAAATAATCGTCATTACTCAAATACGAAACCTTTGGCCACGAGACTGGCACATCCTCAAAGGGAAGCTCGTAAAACAGTTCATCCCCATCAGTCAAAAACCTGAGACCACTCTCAGGAGGAAACACACCTTAAGTAAGAAAACTCATTAACCCAATCTGAAACCTTGTTATTTTTTGTCTATCTCAAGTTGGAGTTGAACCCAATACCTAGCTACCTCTATTTCTAATGAAGTATTAAGATACCTTATCTTAACTATTTGGTTAAGGATCAACAGTGATTACAAGATACCTCTATTTCTAATGAAGTATTAAGATACCTTATCTTAACTATTTGGTTAAGGATCAACAGTGATTACAAGAATAAATAGTACTTGTTTTTTAGTAGAAAAATACATAATTCTCTTTTAGAAAAGTTGTCTCCTTTTAAACCTCTATTTATTGACGTTTTAAACCACATTTAAAAAAGTGCATTGTTTTAACTCTTGTTTGGAAAGTTTCCCCTATTTAAATCCTCTTTTAAGAGATATCACTTTTAAACCCGTTTAAAAGTTTCAACTTTTTAAACCCTTGCTTAACAGGTGGAGGACTGAACATTTTGTGTTTGAAAAGATAGTTTATTTGAAAATAATGATTGATGTTTAACATAGGTTATTTGAAAATAATGATTGATGTTATAGGTTATTTGAAAATAATGATTGATGTTTTGTTAAATTGGTCTATCGTTACACGCGTTAAAAAATCAATCAAACAATAAATATAAGACAATTTTAACAGTCTATTTTACCGGTTTTGCTCCGATTTTTATCGGATAGTAATGCTCAATAAAAAGCTAGGGTTTATTTGAGTCCGACATTCGATCGAAATTAAACTAAGAGTAAATTGCCATTTTCGTCCCTGTGCTTTGGTGAAAATTGCCCCTTTAATCCAATAGTTTGTTTTTTCACATCTGGGTCCCTGTGGTTTACAAATCTTGTCATATTCATCCAGTCCGTTAACTCCATCCAAAATTTCTGTTAAATGTAGGGGTATATTGGTCATTTTACATATATGTTTTTCTTTTTCTTTTTTTTAAACCTGATTTAATATATACTCTTTAAATATATTGCTCTTTCTCTCTCGCTCTTCCAACGTTCATCAAATCATCAATTTATCATCGGCGACCTCCGCCGACACACACCTCGCCGGCCACCTCAGCCGACGAAACCCCACCGGCGACTTCAACGACCGGCGACCTCAACTCTCTCTCCCGCTCAGGTAAGTAACCAACCCTAAGACCCACCGCCCTTACCTCGCCGGACACACACCTCGCCAAAACCCCAAAACCCCAACGACCGGCGACCTCAACTCTCTCTCCCGCTTAGGTAAGTAACCAACCTCAACGACACCTCGCCGGACACACACCTCGCCGGCCACCTCAACGACCGGCGACCAAAACCCCAAAACCCCAGCGACCGACTCGCTCTCCCGCTCAGGTAAGTAACCCACCCCAAAGACCCACCGCCCTCACCGCTGACCTCCGCACCGGCGACCACCAACCCCACCGCCTACCCAGTCACCACCGCCCCCACCACCGACCTCCTCACCGGCGACCACCAACCCCACCGCCTACCCAGTCACCACCGCCCACCCCGGAACCAACGCCCACCGCCACCACCGCCTGCCCTCCACCGGTCACCACATTACCTCTACCCACCACCACCCTCACACCCCCACACCCTCACTGCTCCCCTGCCCCCTGCCCCCTGCCTTACCATCGGCCATCACCACCGCCCCCAACACCATCACACAAACCTCATAGCCTGTACCAGCATCAAAATCGAGCAATTATAAAGTTGGGTGTACATTTGGTGAGATCGATCTATCTCGGGTTTATATATCTGTTTTTACTCGTCTTCCATTTATATCTTTAACTATACCTTTAGTTTATATCTGTTAGTTTAGATTGTTTGGCTGGGTTAGGGCTACCAGCATTCTGATTTTAAATAGCTACTTGTTCGTGTAATTTGGGTGAGATCGTTCCGTCTCGGGTTTTATCTCTGCTTCTAGTCTTCTCTATTTATATTTTTTCGTTTGGACTGATTGTTCTGATTGTTAGGTTATATCTCTGCTTCTAGTCTGATTGTTAGTTTATATCCCTGCTTCTAGTCTGATTGTTAGTTCATATCTCTGCTTTTGATTTTAAATAGCTACTTGTTCTGATTTTAAATAGTTTAGATTGGACTGATTGGCTGGGTTAGGGGTACCAGCACTCTGCTTTTAAATAGGGATTTGATTGTGCCAGTCACATTGTCTTGTGATTTGATATATTTCTGTTGCTGGTTGTAATTGTGTTCGTCTGGGTTTTGTTGACCATTGCGTGTGTGACTGCTTTTGTTTATGCTTTATTAGTGTGGCATCCTCTTTTTAAGGTGTTTCTTGTCACGCTAGGTGAGTGAGGTATAATAGATAACAGGAGACATTATGTTGTCCCGAGATCATGTACGGTGACGAGAGATGCAACTACAGGGAATAAGGGTTATAAATTACGAGTGGCATCGTGAAATGTAGGAACACTTACTAGTAAGTTATTAGAGATAATAGATGTGTTAAGGAGCCGTAAGGTTCAGATAGCGTGCCTCCAGGAGACTAGATGACGAGGTGGGAGGGCAAAGGAGTGTAATGGGTATAAACTATGGTACTCAGGGTCAGATGGAACAAAAAATGGAGTAGGTTTTTTAGTCGCTAAAGAACTTCAGGATAATGTAGTGGAGGTTAGAAGAATCGATGATAGACTTATGTTGTTAAGGATAGTAATAGGAGACGAGGTAGTGGCTGTAGTTAGTGCGTATGCACCGCAAGTTGGACTAGGGGATACGGAAAGAAAGAAGTTCTGGGAGAGTTTAGATCACGTTATGGGAGACATACCCCGAGAAGAAAAAATATTCATAGGAGGAGATTTTAATGGGCATATCGGTAAGGACAACGATCATTTCCCGTTGGTGCATGGAGGCTTTGGGTATGGTCTGAGGAATGACGTCGGTAGGGAGCTTCTTGACTTTGCATTAGCGCATGAACTAAGCATCATAAATTCGTTTTTTCAAGAAAAGAGAATCGCATCTAATTACGTTTAGCAGCGGCGGGAGACACACACAGATAGATTATTTGCTGATGAGGAGAGAAGATCCTAGC
The DNA here is from genome assembly GCA_024085815.1 of Flaveria linearis. Lineage (NCBI taxonomy): Eukaryota > Viridiplantae > Streptophyta > Magnoliopsida > Asterales > Asteraceae > Flaveria > Flaveria linearis. The sequence goes on from CM044010.1 coordinate 2,083,038, forward strand.
TCGTGGAAGGACTGCAAGACAATACCGAGACAGACAGTAGTCACTCAACATCATATGTTGGTGGCAGATCTACGACTGAAGAGAACAATTGTCCAACCAACTAAGAGAAGTAGACCTACGATCAGATGGGGACAACTCAAAGACAAAAAGATTACCATCTTTAGAGATTAAATCATACCAATGAACCCGAGTGGGCCACAGGAAGACGCCAACCAAAAGTGGGAGGCTATGGCAACTAGAGTCATTCAAGCAGCTAAAGAAACGCTTGGGACTACAACAAATAGGAAAATCGGTCATAAGGAATCCTGGTGGTGGAACGAAGATGTACAGGAGAAGATAAGAATTAAACAACAAAGTTTTAGAGAGCTTTTACGCTGTAATAATGAGGAAGAACGAACAGAGCTAAAAGATAAATATAAAAAGGCAAAACGAGAGGCGAAAAAGTCTGTGTCAGAGGCAAAGAACACAGCATACGAGAGGATGTATAAGCGATTAGAGACGAAAGAGGGTGAACATGACATGTTTAAGATTGCCAAGGCAAGGGAACGTAGTAGACAGGACTTGAGATTGGTGAAGTTTATAAAAGCCGCGGATGGAAAGGTCTTGGTGAGGGAGAAAGACATCAAGGGGAGATTAAGATGGTTTGGGCACGTGAAGAGGAGAACGATGGCAGCACCTGTCCGAGCAGTAGAGAACATCAGCTTAGAGGGTAGGAGGAGCAGAGGTAGACCTAGGTTGACTTAGGACGAGGTTATTAGGAGAGATATGATGGACTTGCATCTCTCTGAGAACATGATCGAGGATAGAAGTGAGTGGAGGCGTAGAATTAAAATTAAGGACTTTTAGTGGGTTTTGTGGGTGGGAAGGGTATACGGTGACATATGGCCGTACCCCACACCTTAGGTGTAGTTTTCCTCAGCTACCCTTTTTGGGTGTTACATGTCGTTTTTTTATGAGCGCATTATCTAATTCTTCATGTGATATCTATCTTTGTGTTATATGCTTTGTATTATGATTGTTATTGTTATTGCCTTTGTTAACGAGTCGGGGGTCTCTTCGGAAGCGGTCTCTCTATCTTTCTAGATAGAGGAAAAACTTGCCACCATATACCCCTCCCAGACCCTGCTCTTCAGCGGGAGACACTGGATATGTTTGTTTGTTTGTTTGTTTAAATATATTGCTATTTTAGTCCCATTGCTATTTTAGTCCCTGTGGTTTGAGCGTATTTCCTAATTTAGTCCAAAAATAACCACCACACCACTACCCGTCACAAGAACCACCGAACCACCACCACCACCCCCACCCCATCACAAAGCCACCAACACCACACCAGAGCGCCCACCACCACCACGCACAGCGGATCGTTGCTACCATGTAAACCCTAAAAATTGACAATCAATATTGGACTTGTAACATATCAATTCGAAAATGCATATCAAACCCTACTAATACCTCCACAATACTCGTTTTCAAGGGTTCCATATACGTTTTCGAAGGGGTTTGTTATAAGTTTGAGATTAACGGTTGGTTTCTAGGGTCCACATGATGGTGGTGATCTAGTGTGTGATGGTGGAGATCTAATGTGTGGTGGTGGAGATCTAATGTGTGGTGGTGGTGCCCGTCTGGTGTGGTGTTGGTGGTTTTATGATAGGGTGGTGGTGATGATTTGGTGGTTCTGATGGAGTGGCGGTGGTTTTGCGGCGTGGTGGTGGTGTGATGTGTAAATACGAGGTCCAACTCTGGATGGTTCTGGTCTTGTTGAACTTCGATCCACCGATGCTCTCTGAATCTTCACACCTACGCACAATAAAAATAACACCAGTTAAGGTGGTGGTACCCGTCTCGTGTGCTGATTTACAAGGATTATTCCCCGGCAAATCCATTACCTTTTATGTTCTCCGACCGTTACTGAATTATCGGTTATGAGCGGGGTGATTTCGATGTAATTAAATGCGGGGCACGTGTCCTGCTGGCTTACCCGTTCCGCCTCCATGGGCCGGGCTTTCGGGTTCTGGTACTCGGTCTTGTGTGGGTTATTTGTACCCTACGTCTACATGGTGGTTCCATCACGGGTGGTGGTGATATGGTGTTTTATGCTAAGGGGGTGGGATTTTTGGACTGAATTGGCAAACATGTCCAAACCACAGGGACTAAAATAGCAATTTGTTTAAAGGGGGTATATTAAATGGGGTTTAAAAAAATAGAAAAATAAAACATATATGTAAAATGACCAATATACCCTTCATTTAACGGAGAATGTTGGTTGGAGTTAACGAACTGGATGAATATGACAAGATTTGTAAACCACAGGGACCCAGATGCGAAAAAATAAACTATTGGATGAAAGTGACAATTTTCACCAAAACACAGGGACGAAAATAGCAATTTACTCTTAAACTAATAACCCAATAGTTCGTGGTTTAACAAGTTGTACCAGCCAGTGCGATTCATTTCAAAAGCATAATAAAACATCTATTAAAATGTATACTTTTACTACCGATAAATGTCATTTTGTTTTAATTTATAAAAAAAGAGTTGTTGCTTTAAAGTTATGGTTTTTACAAATTTTAAATACGTATAAAAATAAATATAATAAAAAGTTATAGCTTAACTCATCCGTACGGACCCATGCCAACTCGCCATTTCACTAAGCCTAACTTTTAGAAAAAACTAAGATATTGTATATTATTGTTTAAAAAGTGTAGGAACAACCCTTATCATCAATCGAGATGATTCCTTCCTCTATTGGGTTTCTTTTTGTCGTCCATAGTCTTTATTTTTAGTTGTTGAATAATATTTTTTTTAGTTATTGGACAAGTAACTTGCATGACGATGGTTTAATAAATAGATATGGAAATAAGTCAAATGGATCAATTTAGCCGATGACTAGACCTACTGTGAAATGAATAAGATTTTTATATACACGCTTCAATTGTGTAACAAAGATCATCCATTCGGCAAGTTTGTACCTTAATTAGTGTTACAAACAAATTATAGTAAAAAGAATCAATTAAGTGTATGTTTGTTTTGAAAAAAAATGTATTAGCTACGCGTCATAGAAAATGTATACATACAAACAACATATGATTAGTTAATCTTGATAAATCTTTGTTTATTAAATTGTAAAGATTAAATATAAAAAATATAAAAGTATTAGGTTTAAAAAAAAAACTAAAAAAACCAAAAAATACAATATTTATTACTTATGCAACGTTAGGTTGCTAATTAGTAATATTTAAATAATAAGCCAACTTTTCACTTTGTCTGATATGTTTACTAAACAAGTATTCATTGTTACGTGCACTAAAGTTGTTAATTTTTATTAGCTACTTTATCTAATCTTATATGTTAAAATTTAACCTAAAATATAGATACAAATAAGGTTTTAAGTATTAAATAAATACTTATTAAAGTTGTTCAATTTATGCTGTAAAAAATAACGAATTGAATGCCGTTCAAAATAAATTCGTTCGAAATAAACTCGCTTAAATCGGCTCTACTCGTTTAAATTAGAGTCCAATTATGAAAAAGGTTTAGACACTTAAAATATTACTTTCTTAATAGACTATTTTTACGTTATGTGAATATATAAATCAATATGTATAAATAAATATACATACTTCAGAAAATATTAAATTATAAAAATATACAAGGAACTGACTCGAGCTTTTTACAAGTTAATTAACGTCCAGCTTAACATTTCAGCTCGAGAAAATAAACAAACCAAACCTGGCCAACTCGTTTGACTTTGAGCTCGAGCCCTAGCCCAACATGACTTGGTCGACTAGACTTGTTTACAATCCTAATTCAGTCTTTACATAGGGAATTCATTTCTTTCTTTCACGATTTTTTTTTAAATCAGCCTCCACCACCTATCGAAGGGAAGTGAGGGTGACAACAATCATGATGGCAACACTAACACGTACTGCAGGTGATGGCGTGTTATGGTGGTGGCAAGTGGCAACAACGATCGATAGTCGCAATGAAAACAACAACGTACAGCAAGGTGGCTGCAATTGATACAACAACATTGAGTGATCCACTATTTAAATTTCTTTTGTTGAATTCATTCACAATTCAACTTGAATGAAGAAGGAGATTTGAGAGAAGTAATTTAGTTCTAAATCTTTTCTCAAGAAAAGAATTCAATTCTTCATTCACTTTCCAACACTAACAAAGTCATGAAAAGCAAAAACATTCACATTCCAATTCGATCATACTCTACAAATCAACTGCACCCTAAATCTAGTCTTGAACTAAACATATTTCATCAAACTCAATATTATTCTAGTTTAACCCAAATCACCATGTAAACCCTAATATCCACAAAACAAACAATCACCCCAAAGCAAAATTCAGTTAAGAAACTAACTCTCAAACGCCCATGGATGTTCATCACGAACCTCTTGTTCTTCCTCCGGCGTAAAATCATTAGTAATATTGAAAATCTCTCGCACCTCCTCCACCGTCTTATCCTTGATCACATCCGCCACTCGTTGACAAAACACATCCAACAATTCAGCATTATTAGCATCATAAGCGAATTTCACAAGCACAAGCAGCGTCTCCGTACCGATCTCTTCACGTTCGATGAAACTCCTCAGATCGTTCATCGCCGCCGTACGCACCTCCTCGTCGGACGATCCGTTTCGCCGGAGGAAATCGTTCACCGCTGCTTCGGTTTCCAAATCGACGTTGTGGATACGGATCGCGTGATCATCCGATGCATGATTGTCGAAGGATTGATCTTCTGGATCTGATTTGGAAACGGTGTCGTTGATGATCTCGGTGGAGTCGATGGTGGGGCTAGGGTTTTCGTTCGATGAATGATTGTTGTTAAGCTTGAGGGTGATGAATGATTGAGATGTGGTGGTTTGTTCGAGCAGAATTGTTTGTGACATTGTGAAGACTTTAGGGTTTGTTGCAGGTGTGATGGTGATAATTGGGGACGATGAGTTTGTAAAGCGAGTGTCGGTTTAGGGTTACGTTGGCGTATGCAGGTATTTATAGTTGTGGTGTAATATGGAATCGTAACAAACTCTAAAATATCAGCATAATTGATTATTATTCTTTATTATGAACCAAATATTATGATAATAATAATATTTACATTCTGCATTGATTTTGGTACCTATTTTGTTTTTGGAAAGTTATATTTAATATTTTAAATTTATTAATAAAATATAGTATATTAGATCAATTTCAAACCAAAATGGTTAAACCCAATGTAAACACTAAACACGTAAACAGGAGAGGTCACTTATAAACTTGTAAAATTGTATATTATTTTAAATCATATTCAAACATAATTTATTGTAATAATACTTATGTTTTAAGAAAGATATATAATTTTATAAGCGGAAATTCTGCACACACCGCTCATTTTTTAGGGTATACCACCTCAAACGGTCACGGTTAGGGCTAACCGTGACCTTTAGGTCGGGTGTAGGACCTTGCGGTCACGGTGAGGCCTAACCGTGACGTTAGGTTCTCGGGATCATTGCATTTATTGGGTGTGTAATTAATGTTTAATTAATGGGGTGACAGTTAGGGTTTTGGAGGTGTATATGTCACGGTTTGGCCAAACCGTGACATTTTGTACATATTTTTTAAATTTTTTAAATTTTATTTTTATTTTATTTTATCAAAACGGTTAATCTAATCGTAACATATGAGTTTGTGTTTTGTGTTTATTATTAATTTATCATATTACAAGTAATTTTTTTATTTTTATTTTAGTAGCTAATGATCTCATGTCATACGACGACTGAAATGCACCTTAATTACAAATGTGTGTCATGATCTTGATTGAAATGTGCCTACGGTTATGTAATCATACTAGTTTGTTTTTATTTTTATTTTATCACACGGTTAACCTAATCTTAACATACGAGTTTGTGTTTTGTTATTTTACGGTTACATTACAAACAAAGAAACACAACCAAACAAACATATACAATTAACATTATCAACATTACAAATATAAAACAAACAAACAAAGAAACACAACCAAACAAACACAACCAAATATACAAGTCATCATAACTGAAACTGCACATATATATATACAATGAGTTTTTACATACAAAAAGAAATAAAATACAAACAAAATACCTATCTAATCCATCATCCCCGGATCACTGTCCTAACCAGACCCGCCCGCGCCAGAAGGGCCAGCACCGTCATGGTCTAACCGTCTCGGTGGCTGTGACAACAACGGCGTACCCGAGGCGGCATAGTCCGCGACCATGTGCTGGACGACCCAGTCCAACATATCATGCAGCCTCGTGGTCGTATCCTCCAGCCTACTGGTCATATCCTCCAGCCTCGTGACCCTGTCTCGTGTGTCCTGAAGCATATCAAGAACATGAGCAGGCAATCGCACGGCATGGTACACGCGCTGAGGATGCTGGGGCGGGTCCTGGTCGTGCGGCGGGGGAATGGGCTGATCCTCCCCGCCGCCAAGGGCCTCGTGGGCATCCTGAAGGTGGACCTCAGCCCCCGCCAGCTCGGGGGGGTCCACCAACGGCTCGGGCACCCATGGCACGAGCTCATGGTATCTACTGAGCAGGTGCCACGTGCCGTCGGGGAACCTCCGAACAATCCTCATCCCAGTGGCGGTGGTCCGGGCGGCCACGCGCACAGGAGTCGGAGGTAGCGGGAGCTGGGACATGGCGTGTGCGTACCCCAAGCCCCGAGCGATCCGGGAAACGATGTTCCCGCCCACTAACACCCCTCGCGACTGCCGATGATAATAACTAGCAAAATAATCAGCGAGGACATGCGCGAGGTGGCTGTATCGGTGTGTGAGTACACACCGAAGAAAAAAAGGTCGGCGGCGTTGACCCTGTCGGTCCCCGCCCCACGACCGGCGATGGACGTGGCGATGAGTCGGTGAATGTATCTATACAGAGGGTCTCGTATATGAGATGACCTCGTATCACCACCATACGGTCCATCGCCAATGGCAGGCCACCAAACCTGATCGGAGTCGTCTGCCCCGCGGATCAAGGCCGTGGTGTACATCGGCTGTCCGACCTCCACCCCCGTGTAGAGGCCGCTGACGACGGCGAACCGTCGAAGTGACATGCGGTGGAGGTGGCCGAACAACCGGAAAGAAACCTCCGCGGGCGCGCGACCGTCCGCTATGTCGTCCTAGTCCAGCTCCGCAAGTCCCTGCTCACGTGGACGGAATGTGAAGGTGCAGTAGAACTCCACGGTCAGCTCTCGATGGGCATCGTCACTCATCCGGAACAGCTGCTGTAACACCCCAACCCGATAAGGCTGACGTGTCACTAATACAGATATCAAATCAAAAACCAAATCCATGATATTACAGAAACGGTCAGACGAAATAACTTCAAACACACTAAATAATCCGAAAGAACCTAATTAAGATGTTCAATACATCAATTAAAGTAACAGATAATCTTGGTCTTCAATTCACTCTTCACTGGTTTCCCGGATTACCCTGCTGACCTGACGTGCATGAAAACAAAAGCACGCCTGAGCATAACGCTCAGTGAACGGAATAGCGGATAACAAAAATAAACAGACATGATGATAATCAAAGAATAGGCATATATCAAAAATAAATAGACATGATGATAATCAAAGAATCGACAGATATCAAAAATAAACAGACATGATGATAATCAAAGAATCGGCAGATATCAAAAATAAACAGACATGGTGATAACGGAGAATCAAAGATCATAAGATATATATATCAAATAGAACATACGTCATAAGACATATATCAGATAGAACATACCCCGAGCTAATAATCATATCATATAATAAATGAACAGAGGGAACACAGGTAGCGAGCCCGTGAACCAATGTGAAATGGAGTATGGGCAGACATACAAACCATTCACCAGAGTCCTGAATGGAATGGTGTGTAACCATCCATCAGGAAATAACAGGACTAAACTAGGATCGATCCATACGCCTCTGAGGAAATAATAATATAACAAGACATAATTTCAGAGTCCTCTTTAGAGACGCCGTGATCTCAGCTCACCGCCACGGTTGATGCCACGTTATTGATGCCGCAATAACGCGTCTTGGTCACCCCCAAGATAGGGAGAGCCCGGGTAACAAATTCAGAAATATATAGTAGTCAAGCTACTTATAACAGAATCAAAAGCAAATTATCTATGTATGACAGGAATCAAAACTAGAGATGAACGGAAATCAAATACGAGAGGAAAATCAGGAATCCGTACTACAAAGTAACGGAAACAAAAGTAAATACTTATGATAACAAAGAAATAGAATCCGTACTATAAGTAACAGAACAAAAGTGAATATTATGATAACAAGGAAACAGAATCCGTACCTTATACACGAATGAAAATAATCAGAAACAAAGTCTAGGCTCAGTTAACGCAGCGAGAACCTACGATAACGTAACGCAAATTATAGTTTGGATTTCCCTATTTTAGATTGAGAAATTCCAGTTCTGCCCCTGTCTATTCACACTCGTTAAAAATACTAAACGACGTTTAAAAATTCTGAAAATCTCCAGTTTACTAGATTAGTGATTTCTCAACAACTTTCGTTTAGAAAAGTTTCTGATTTGGATTACCGAAATATGAGAAAAACGTGGATCTTTACAGCTGCGCATAACTGCTAGCTGTTACGAAAACAACTGTTTGGAGGTCTAAACGAATGAGTTTTTCGATGTTTTATATATCAACAGATTCGTCTTTCGACGAACTTCGTCATGGACATAAGGTTTAACTGATTTGAATCTGTTATGAAAAAGTTATGGCCTCTGTAAGTTGGCTGTAAAATACGGGCCTAATTCAACTATTTAAAGCTTATTTTTTTAACAAAATAAACTATTTATAACGTTTGTTAATATTATATATAACTATAACTGTCAAAAGTTATATATTATTCACTTATATAATTTATCAGTATTGTTTTGAAACATAATAGTGACATTATTTAATTAAATAATAGTATTATAATTAAATAATAGTATTTTCTATAAAATATTTTATAGAAATATTAGAGCATTAAAAGAAATAAATTTATAGAAAATATTTAGATGATCTTAAAAATAAAGAGAGTTTACAGAACTGATTTTTATAATTTTTGGAAATTTTACATAATTGTTTAAGGCTGAACAAGCTTTAAAAAAAATAATTGAAGGTGCCCGGGTTCGAACCCGGGACCTCCAATCCACACTCCCACAACCTTACCAGTAAATCAAAGGCCTCAGCCGCGTTATGACTCAGCTTCTAATTCTTAAAACAAGTCTTAAACAAATCCCCCAATTTCCCTAAGAACCTTAGTTTCAATTTGGATCAAATTGAAGTTCGATTCCTTGTTGTTAATGCTTAAATTCATAGGGCTTTCATTCATCAATCAAAATCGAGTAGGTAGGTGTTCTTAATTACCTGTTTTGGAGTTCAAAACGTCGAGGACAATCGATGGGGAGGTCGCGGTTTGTCTTGAATCCAAACAATGGACAAACACTGATGATAATCAAATTAACTTTACAGGATCATTCTAAAATCTTTTTCAAGCAAAAGCCCTCTATCAATTTCGTTTAAAAACATGCAGAAGACAGGATTCGGCCAAGTTGCAGGTCCGCGACTAAGAAGGAATCGAACAGGATGTTTTTGTGGATTGTAGGTGTAATTGGGAGTGTAGACAGATTAGTAATTGATATATGATTGATTAGGTCGCCTCAATTTGATTATTATTAACGATTGGGTGGTTTTAGTTAGGTATGTTAAAGTGGTTTTGTTAGTGGTCCTTTACCGTGTAATCCACAAGCTTTTACTCTAATTTTATCATGTATTTTTGTTGGAAACTGACTCACGAACGATTTGGTGCGTTGTGGGGTTTGAAAACCGAATTTTAATGGTGGTTTGAGGGACGCCGGCGCCGCGCCGGAGCTCTGCCGGCCGGCGACAGTAAAAACGGGTAGGGGAGAAAGAAAGAGGTTTCGGATTTACACAATGGTCCTTGTGGTTTGCATTCTTTTTATTTTATGCACAAACTTTAGTTTTTAGTTTCATAAATTACATTTTTACCCCCTGCAGTTTATTATTATTATTATTATGGGTATTATAATTCTACCCCCCTTAAAACAATTTCGTCCACGAAATTGCTAGGTACAGATTGAACAAAGATATGACATAACGTATAGGAAGTGATAAAGAATCAACGAGTGACTGTGATAACTCATAATCATTTAGATGCAGAGACGAAGCTAATAAAAAGAATAGAAACATATAACAGATAGTCTGATGGTCAGAAAATAATAGCTGACATCTTAATAGCGTAAAGCCAAAACATATCAAAAAAATATATATATATATTAATAAAAACCAAGTACTAAGCTGTAAAAAGATTCGGATATTGGGAACGGATTGTATCTTCCATTTCCCATGTAGCTTCGCGTTCAGAATGGTTTTTCCATAATACCTTAACAAAAGTAATAGTTTTCTTACGCATAATGCGTTCTTGTCGGTCAAGTATGGCCTCGGGTTCCTCCTCGAACGATAAGTCTTCACGAATTAGATGAAGCGGATAGTTTACCACGTGAAGTGGATGATAATTGTATCCCCTTAAAAGTGATACGTGGAAGACATTATGCACATGTGACAGTTGAGGCGGTAAAGCCAAACGATACGAGACCTCACCAACTCTTTCTAGGATTTCAAATGGTCCGATAAACCGTGGACTAAGTTTCCCTTTAAGACCAAAACGTCGTACGCCTTTGCAAGGCGAAACCTTCAGGAATACTTTGTCACCGATCTTAAACTCCAAAGGTCGACGGTGTCGATCTGTATAACTTTTCTGTCTACTTTGGGCCTCCTTTAACTTTTCTCTAGCAATGGCAACTTTCTCATTGGTAATTTGTACCAACTCAGGTCCTTCAATAATCTTTTCAGCGACCTCTTCCCAGCATATAGGTGCTCTACATTTACGACCATACAATAATTCGAAAGGTGTCATGCCAATGCTAGCTTGCCAACTATTGTTGTAAGCAAACTCGACCAAACACAAGTACTCATCCCAGTTCCCAGTCCACTCTAAGGCACAAGCTCAAAGCATGTCCTCAAGTGTCTGAATAGTACGCTCCGACTGACCGTCAGTCTGAGGATGAAACGCCGTACTAAACCTCAACTTGGTACCCCATGCAGCTTGCAAACCCTTCCAAAAGCGAGAAGTGAACCTCGGGTCTCGATCAGACACGATAGACACCGGAGTGCCATGAAGTCTAACAATCTCTTGTGTGAACACTTCAGATAGTTTGCTAACCAAAAATCCTTGCTGAATAGGTAGAAAGTGAGCCGACTTTGACAATCTGTCAACCACAACCCATATCGCATCATTCTTCTTGAATGTTCTTGGCAACCCTGTCATAAAATCCATGGAAATATCATCCCATTTCTATACAGGAATAGGTAGTGGCTGAAGCAGTCCACTAGCTCTTTGATGTTCAATCTTGACCTGCTGACAGGTAAGACAACGGCTAACATACTTAGCCACATCCTCTTTCATTCCATTCCACCAAAAGTTTTGACGAAGATCACGATACATCTTAGTAGATCCAGGATGGATAGAGAATGGAGAACTATGTGCCTCAGCTAATAACGATTCTCGAAGAGAAGAATCATTAGGCACACATAAACGTTTACCACACCAGATTACTCCATGCTCATCTACTCTGAATTCTGATTGTTTACCAATCTCCACATTCTGTAAGATTGCCCAGAGTTCACCATCGTCTTTCTGTGCGTTCTTAATCTGGAATATTAAGTCTGATTCAATCTGAAGACTAGCGAGATATCCGTCACTCTTACCAATATGTAGGCCAATACCCAATCTATCAAGATCGGTAATGTTCTGAGGCTGTAGCTGTAGGGAGGCTACTGTTCCTGAGCTCTTCCTGCTAAGAGCATCAGCTACCACATTGGCCTTTCCCGGATGATATTGAATATTGGCATCATAATCTTTTAACAACTCTAACCATCTTCTCTGCCTCATGTTTAGTTCTTTTTGTGTGAAGATGTATTTCAAGCTCTTGTGATCAGTAAAAATATCACAAGTCTCTCCGTAAAGATAGTGACGCCATATTTTCAACGCGAAAATAACAGCAGCGAGTTCAAGATCATGCGTAGGATAATTAACCTCGTAAGGTTTCAACTGCCGTGAAGCATAAGCAATGACCTTTCGTGTTGCATCAACACACATCCAAGTCCTTTCTTTGAGGCATCACTGTAAATCTGGTATCCACCCGTACCCGATGGAAGTGTAAGAATCGGCGCAGACACCAATCTCTTCTTAAGCTCTTCAAAGCTTTTCTCCCGCTCATCATTCCAAAAGTACTTAACCCCTTTCCTCAGAAGTTGCGTAAGGGGTAAAGCAATAACAGAGAACCCTTCGACAAATCTACAATAGTAACCAGCAAGACCAAGAAAACTCCGGACCTCTGTAGCTGAAGTTGGTTTTGGCCATTTAGTGATTGCCTCTATCTTCGTTGGATCCACCATAATACCATCTGCAGAGACCACATGACCCAGAAAGGCTACTTGACTCAACCAGAATTCACATTTTGAAAACTTAGCATAAAGCTTCTTTTTACGCAAAGTTTCAAGCACGATACGAAGATGGTCTTCATGTTCCTCCTTACTCTTAGAATAGATAAGAATGTCATCTATAAAAACGATGACGAACTTATCCAAATAGTCACGGAAAACTCGGTTCATTAGGTCCATGAAAACAGCCGGGGCATTCGTTAACCCGAACGGCATAACCAAGAATTCATAGTGGCCATATCACGTACGGAAAGCGGATTTTGGAACATCAGAATCTTTAATCTTCAACTGATGATACCCGGACCTCAAATCAATTTTAGAAAAACACTTCGCTCCCTGAAGTTGATCAAATAAGTCATCGATACGAGGTAGAGGGTAACGATTTCGAATAGTGATCTTATTTAATTCTCGGTAGTCAATGCAGAGTCTCATAGAACCATCTTTCTTCTTCACGAACAAGACCGGTGCACCCCAAGGTGAGACGCTTGGTCTAATAAATCCAAGATCTAATAACTCCTGTAATTGCTCATTCAGTTCCTTGAGTTCAAGTGGGGCCATATGGTAAAGTGCCTTGGAAATCGGCTCAGCACCAGGAATAAGATCAATAGTGAATTCCACCTCGCGGTCTGGTGGAAGTCCAGGTAACTCCTTAGGAAACACATCGGGAAAATCACAAACAACCGGATAATCAGAAATACTAGGCTCTTCAGAAGATAAAATTTTAACTGAAGTAAGGAATCCTACACCACCGTGCAGTAGGGATTTACGAGCCTTAAGTGCTGAAATTATTTAAAGAGTTTTCGAGGTTTAGTCCCCTGATAAATGAGTTCAGGATGATGGGAATCTCCAAACAGAATGCGACGAGTCTGACACTCAATTATAACATGATGCCGAGTTAACCAGTCCATTCCTAAGATGATCTCAAAATCTTCCATTTGCATGGGCAACAGATCCGCTGTAAGAATGAGCGATTCAACTCGGATCGGACAATCCTTATACACATGAGAGATTGTAACAAAGTTTCCCATAGGAGTCATAATATTCAAGGTATTTTCTAATAATGTTGGGCTCATCGTTAGATGTTTAAGAAAAGATTGAGAAACTATGGAGTGTGTTGCTCCAGTATCAAATAAGCCTTGAACTTCACGAGTTCCTGACATGAGAGTACCAGAAACAGTACCTAAACGATTACGATACCATGATACACTTAGTAAATAGCTAACAAGCATAATTTGCATGGTAAGACTACTAGATTATTCAAATACGACAGGTTCACATATGTGAGGAATATCAAGAGTCATACCTGGTGTGTTTGCTGCATCCTTTGCGTTCAAAGCAAACACTCGTCCTCCATTATTAGGTTGTTTGGCACCATTTCCAGCCTTTCCTTTGTTATCAGGATATGGACAGTCTTTCAGTACATGGCCGGTCTTTCCACATCTAAAACAGGCTCCTGAAGCTCGACGACAAACACCAAAATGACGTTTTCCACATGTAGTGCATACCAGGGCTTGCTCTTGACCTTGGTTTTCGGCAGGTTTAGGATTCTGCTGTTTTTGTTTCCATTGATTACCTTGGTGGTTATTATTTCTGTTGAATTGGGCTTTCCGATCACCTGTATGGTGTTTCTTGCTTGAAGATTGCCCAGAAAGTGCGGTATGGTTTCCTTCACGATTTCTCTTTCGACTCTCCTCAGCTTTAGCTAACCTCTTCTTGTTTTCCATGTCAAGTGTTTTCACAGCATCAGCTACTTCATTGATATTGTTAAACCTTTGAGTCACTATCCATCTCCGAGTTCTCTCATGAACAGCCCATTTCAACTTTTCTGCTTGGACCTCTGGGCTACCTGCAGCTTCCCCAAGAAAACTAGCCAGCCTACAGAATCTTGCCATGAATTCTTACCAAGGTTCACCATCTCGTTGCTCAATAGATGTATATTCCCGTGCATACTCACTTCGTTCCACTTCAGAGAAATACTTTCGGAAGAATATAGTGCGGAAGTCGGCCCAAGGAAGGGTAGCAGCATAACGCTCTCCACCATGTGCAAGTTTGACCCCTTCCCACAAAACTAGAGCGTCATCCTCCAGTTTGTAAGAAGCCAACCTAGTTTTAAATACATCACCGACTCCTAGCACCTCGAAAATCTTTTCCACATGGGCTATCCAGTTCCGAGCATCCATCGATGTAGCAGCATCACTAAAAGATCTTGGTCTTTGTTTCATAAAGTGCTCAAGCCAAACATGAATCTCAGCCACGGGTGGTGTTGCATTTCCACCGGAAGGTGGTCCCGTGTTGTTCCCGCCAGACGGTGGCTCTAAGTTATTTCCACCGGGTGGAGGTCCTGTGTTGTTTCCACCAGGTGTTTCCCTCCGATGCTGATCCCATGTTATTTCCACCCAAATTCGCCTGTTGTATCTGCTGGATGACTGTTTGAGCAGTCTGAGTCATCAGATTAGGGAGTATTCCAGAAATAGCAGCGTTTACGGCATTAGCAACGAGGGTTTCAATAGGAGTATCAGATGAGGGGCCATCCGAGTCATTGCGGTTGTTCACACGTCTCTTAGGAGCCATCTGAAATGAAGATATACGTGTGAACACTGGAATTTAGATTGGAAAATAAATTAGATCCTAACCCCACGTCTACCCATTACCTCACAAGTTTATTATTAATGTTTAAGTTTTCTACAGGAAAGAGCCTTTGCTCTGATACCACAACTGTAACACCCCAACCCAACAAGGCTGACGTGTCACTAATACGGATATCAAATCAAAAACCAAATCCATGATATTACAGAAACGGTCAGACGAAATAACTTCAAACACACTAAATAATCCGAAAGAACCTAATTAAGATGTTCAATACATCAATTAAAGTAACAGATAATCTTGGTCTTCAATTCACTCTTCACTGGTTTCCCGGATTACCCTGCTGACCTGACGTGCATGAAAACAAAAGCACGCCTGAGCATAACGCTCAGTGAACGGAATAGCGGATAACAAAAATAAACAGACATGATGATAATCAAAGAATAGGCAGATATCAAAAATAAACAGACATGATGATAATCAAAGAATCGGCAGATATCAAAAATAAACAGACATGATGATAATCAAAGAATCGGCAGATATCAAAAATAAACAGACATGGTGATAACGGAGAATCAAAGATCATAAGATATATATATCAAATAGAACATACGTCATAAGACATATATCAGATAGAACATACCCCGAGCTAATAATCATATCATATAATAACTGAACAGAGGGAACACAGGTAGCGAGCCCGTGAACCAATGTGAAATGGAGTATGGGCAGACATACAAACCATTCACCAGAGTCCTGAATGGAATGGTGTGTAACCATCCATCAGGAAATAACAAGGCTAACCTAGGATCGATCCATACGCCTCTGAGGAAATAATAATATAACAAGACATAATTTCAGAGTCCTCTTTAGAGACGCCGAGATCTCAGCTCACCGCCACGGTTGGTGCAACGTTATTGATGCCGCAACAACGCGTCTTGGTCACCCCCAAGATAGGGAGAGCCGGGTAACAAATTCAGAAATATATAGTAGTCAAGCTACTTATAACAGAATCAAAAGCAAATTATCTATGTATGACAGGAATCAAAACTAGAGATGAACGGAAATCAAATACGAGACGGAAATCAGGAATCCGTACTACAAAGTAACGGAAACAAAAGTAAATACTTATGATAACAAAGAAATAAAATCCGTACTATAAGTAACAGAACAAAAGTGAATATTATGATAACAAGGAAACAGAATCCGTACCTTATACACGAATGACAATAATCAGAAACAAAGTCTAGGCTCAGTTAACGCCGCGAGAACCTACGATAACGTAACGCAAATTATAGTTTGGATTTCCCTATTTTAGACTGAAAAATTCCAGTTCTGCCCCTGTCTATTCACACTCGTTAAAAATACTAAACGACGTTTAAAAATTCTGAAAATCTCCAGTTTACTAGACTAGTGATTTCTAAACAACTTTCGTTTAGAAAAGTTTCTAATTTGGATTACCGAAATATGAGAAAAACGTGGATCTTTACAGCTGCGCAGAACTGCTAGCTGTTACGAAAACAACTGTTTGGAGGTCTAAACGAATGAATTTTTCGATATTTTATATATCAACAGATTCATCTTTCGACGAACTTCGTCATGGACATAAGGTTTAACTGATTTGAATCTGTTATGATAATGTTATGGCCTCTGTAAGTTGGCTGTAAAATACGGGCCTAATTCAACTATTTAAAGTTTATTTTTTTAACAAAATAAACTATTTATAACGTTTGTTAATATTATATATAACTATAACTATCAAAAGTTATATATTATTCACTTATATAATTTATCAGTATTGTTTTGAAACATAATAGTGACATTATTTAATTAAATAATAGTATTATAATTAAATAATAGTATTTTCTATAAAATATTTTATAGAAATATTAGAGCATTTAATGAAATAAATTTATAGAAAATATTTAGATGATCTTAAAAATAAAGAGAGTTTACAGAACTGATTTTTATAATTTTTGAAAATTTTTACATAATTGTTTAAGGCTGAACAAGCTTTAAAAAAAATAATTGAAGGTGCCCGGGTTCGAACCCGGGACCTCCAATCCACACTCCCACAACCTTACCAGTAAACCAAAGGCCTCAGCCGTGTTATGACTCAACTTCTAATTCTTAAAACAAGTCTTAAACAAATCCCCTAATTTCCCCTAGAATCCTAGTTTCAATTTGGATCAAATTGAAGTTCGATTCGTTGTTATTAATGCTTAAATTCATAGGGCTTCATTCATCAACCAAAATCGAGTAGGTAGGTGTTCTTAATTACCTGTTTTGGAGTTCAAAACGTTGAGGACAATCGATGGGGAGGTTGCGGTTTGTCTTGAATCCAAACAATGGACAAACACTGATGATAATCAAATTAACTTTGCAGGATCATTCTAAAATCTTTTTCAAGCAAAAGCCCTCTATCAATTTCGTTTAAAAACATGCAGAAGACAGGGTTCGGCCAAGTTGCAGGTCCGCGACTAAGAAGGAATCGAACAGGATGTTTTTGTGGATTGTAGGTGTAATTGAGAGTGTAGACAGATTAGTAATTGATATATGATTGATTAGGTCGCCTCAATTTGATTATTATTAACGATTGAGTGGTTTTAGTTAGGTATGTTAAAGTGGTTTTGTTAGTGGTCCTTTACAAGCTTTTACTCTAATTTTATCGTGTATTTTTGTTAGAAACTGACTCACGAATGATTTGGTGCGTTGTGGGGTTTGAAAACCGAATTTTAATGGTAGTTTGAGGGTCGCCGGCGCCGCGACGGAGCTCTGCCGGCCGGCGACCGGAAAAACGGGTAGGGGAGAGAGAAAGAGGTTTCGGATTTACACAATGGTCCTTGTGGTTTGCATTCTTTTTATTTTATGCACAAACTTTAGTTTTTAGTTTCATAAATTACATTTTTACCCCCTGCAGTTTATTATTATTATTATTATTATGGGTATTATAGCTGCTCCCACGGGCCGTCCTCGCCGATAATCTCAAAAAAACGGTCCCGCTCTCCAACGAGCTGTAAGAAGTCCTCCGACAGGACGGTCCCCGGTGCCGGCACTCGTGCTCTTAGGGTCCTGAACCGCTTGTACGGCGTAGTCCCCTGCTCGAACTGTAAAAACTGGCAGTCATCAATGCCGGGAATAAAAGCATCGTCGGCATCCATATCTGCGAAAAAAAACGTATTTATCATTATTTACAATGTTTATAAAATTAATGGTTGACGGTTAATTATTATTATTATATTATTGGTATTATTACTATTATTATTATTATTATCTATACTATTATTATTATTGATATTATTATCATTACGTATACTATTATTATTATTAGTATTATTATTACTATTACTATAATTATTATTACTATTATTATTATTACTATTATTATTATTATTATTATTATTACTATTAGTATTATTACTATTATTATTATTATATATATAATTAAAACCTTATGTCGGTGTGTGCAGGAAAGTTTTAAGATTTTCAAAGTAGACCACAAAACTATCAGTATTTGAAAAGAGAGCATTGTCTGTCCAATCCAGCGTATATGATGTTGTTGATAGAGAATTCTCCAACCTTATGTCGGTGTGTGCAGGAAAGTTTTAGGATTTTTAAAGTAGACCACAAAACTATCAGTATTTGAAAAGAGAGCCTTGCCTGTCCAATCCAGCGTATATGATGTTGTTGATAGAGAATCGGAGAAACAGAGTAGAAGAATCTGATGAGGCACCGGCTGGATCCCTCCGTACAAAAGAGAAAGGTGAATCGGTAGAGCTGATCATATACGACCGGTTGTACTTGCAAAGATTTTCATGATTGCGTGAGTTCTTGAAGCTTATACTTGGTGGTTTGGTCGAATTGTTTCTAGAGTTTTTGTGAGATTCACCATTTTTACTCAAACTCATTGAAGTCCTAAGTATTTCGAACTAGAAACTGTGGTAGGTGTTGATGTATGAAAGAAGGAAGATGATTATCCCTCTTTGAATTCACACAAAATCAAAACCTACCATGTTGATTTGTGGATTGAGGAAGACTATAAAAAAATTCATGTTTCTGTAAGATATTAAGAGCGAGTGTGTGCATGGATTTCAAAATGAATTTCAATGTACTTGATTTTTTGTTAGAATCCAGGTAAAATAAATAATATGATAATTTATATATTTAAAATCCCATTAGGTTTAAATGAGAATGAAATTAAAAAGTTGAGTCGTCCGAATTTACGTGTCAATGCTTACTTAATTTTCTTCTTTAAACATGTCACCGCTTATCAAGGACAGATAAATATTAAACTTCTTTTACAAGCCGTACCTGAGCATAT
This sequence comes from Flaveria linearis, assembly GCA_024085815.1. NCBI lineage: Eukaryota > Viridiplantae > Streptophyta > Magnoliopsida > Asterales > Asteraceae > Flaveria > Flaveria linearis. The sequence goes on from CM044010.1 coordinate 2,102,514, forward strand.
ATGAATGTAGAGGGGTGATAAAAAATCAAGTACATGACATAAAGAATTATATCGTTTTGTTTTAATTGTGGTTCGTAAGATCACTACATAATCGTTTACTCGCGCTCTTTCTCTCTTCCACTAAACTTGTCAATCATCACGTATAAATGTATTATATGATTATTTATAACCGGTTATGTTTAAAATAATATATTTGATATATAATTAGATGTATGTTTATTTTTAAAAAAAGTTTTTTTATTACTTTTTTTAGTGTGTACTAATATTTAAACGTTTAAGTGGTGTCATTTTAAACATTAACTCTTTTGTTATTTAACATAGTAGTTTTTACTTGCGTTAACACGATGATCACAGTTTAAAAAAAAAAACAACTCAAACCCAAAAGAGACCCGTGGCAACGCGCGGTTTTAATATCTAGTTATTATTATTCTTATTATTAGTACTATTATTATTATTACTACTACTACTACTACTACTATTATTATTATTATTATTATTACTAGTATTACTATTATAACTATTATTATTATTTAACTATTATTATTATTATTATTTATTATTACTATTACTATTTTAACTATTATTATTATTATTATTTACTATTTCTATTATTATTATTTCTATTATTACTATTACTATTATAACTATTATTATTATTATTATTACTATTATTACTATTATTATTATTACTATTATTATTACTATTACTATTATAACTATTATTATTATTATTATTTACTATTATTATTATTACTATTATTACTATTATTATTACTATTAGTATTATTAATATTACTATTACTATTATTATTATAACTATTATTATTACTATTATTTATTACTATTTCTAATAATAATAATAAACCGTCGACAAACTATGCTACATATACGGGAAAACCTATCAAATCTATAAGGGAAAACCTATCAAATCTATTTTGGAAAACCTATCAAATCTACAAAGGAAAACCTATCAAATCTATTTGGGAAAACCTATCAAATCTATTTGGGAAAACCTATCAAATCTATTTGGAAAAACCTATCAAATCTATTTGGGAAAAACAATCAAATCTATTTGGGAAAACCTATCAAATATATTTAGGAAAACTTATCAAATCTATGTTTACCTCTATGAATTAAAGCGGAAAATTACGTACCGAAAACGGTAATGTAGCGGCGGTGGTGGTGCGACGGCGGTGTTGCAGCGGCGGTGGTGCAACAGCGGTGGTGGTGCGCAGATGGTGAGTGGTGGTGGTGGTGGAAGATGGTGAGCGGCGGTGGTGGTGGTGGAAGATGGTGAGCGGCGGTGGTGGTGGTGGAAGATGGTGGATTCACGGCGGTGGTGGTGGAAGATAGTTGAGCGGCGGTGGTGGTGGTGGTGGAAGGTGGTGGTGAGCGACGGCGGTGTCATGGGGAGGGCTCGCGGTGACAGTTTGGAGGCGGTGGAGGTGAAACGTTGAGAGGATTGTGGTGGTGAAGTGGTTGTGGTTGTGTGGATTGTGTGGTGAAATGGGGGTGTGCGAAAGGTTGAAGACGGAACTAGTAACCACGAGGTCACGGTTTGGCCTCCACGTGACCTCTTACAGATAGGAGGTCACGGTTTGTCCTCCACGTGACCTCTTACACACACGGTGCTCGAGGGGTAGGTGCACTAATCGAGGGGAAATCAGATTCAAAAAAATATCTCAAGAGGTCACGGTTTGGCCTCCACGTGACCTCTTCCCTTTTTTTTTGTATAATTGTTATTATTATTATTGTTATTATTATTATTATTATTATTATTACTATTACTACTACTATTATTATTATTATTATTATTATTATCATCATTATTATTAACCGTAACCTTTTAGTTTCTGAATACACAAAATAATACTATTAATATTATTATTATTATTAACTTTAAAATTATTACTATTAAACTTTTTATTTTTATTAGAGTTTATTATTATTATTATTGTTATTATTATTATTTATCATTATTATTATTATTATTAGAGTTTATTTTGTAGTTTCTAGATATATACAAAATATTATTATTATTAATATTATTATTATTATTAACTTTAAAATTATTACTATTAAACTTTTTATTTATATTAGAGTATATTATTATTATTATTATTGTTATTATTATTATTTATCATTATTGTTATTATTATTAGAGTTTATTTTGTAGTTTCTGGATATATACAAAATATTATTATTATTAATATTATTATTATTATTAACTTTAAAATTATTACTATTAAACTTTTTATTTATATTAGAGTATATTATTATTATTATTGTTATTGTTATTATTATTATAGTTTATTGGATATACAAAATAATACTATTATAATTATTATTATCAACTTTAAAATTATTACTATTAAATTTTATTATTATTATTATTGTTATTATTATTATTTATCATTATTGTTATTATTATTAGAATTTATTATGTATGTTTGAACATTGGTTTACAAAATATAAGGTGCATATATGTCGATATGTTCCCGATAAGATTGTTTAGGTTATCATTAAAACGTTACGGTTTGTTCACGTACGCATGTTTGTATGTACGTTTACGAAGTGTATTTGTTCTTATTGTATATATATGTTGATGTATGTGTATGTTTATGAAAAAAATATCCGATTCGATATACATAAATGATCATAAACGGTTAATGTGTAGGATTAGGGAACTTTAAAAGGTCACGGTTAGACCAAACCGTGACCTCTTTTGTCAACAAGTTGTCACGGTTCGCCCACCACGTGACACTTTGTGTCAACAAGCTGTGACAGCTTCATTCCACAACGCCACATGTGAACAAAGGGGTCACGGTTTGCCCAAACCGTGACCTTTTGGTCCATATTATTTTAAAAGAATAAGTTTTCTATATCTATCAGCGAACCACTCCCGTCCTGACCGGTTAAGATGGTAGGGCAACAGGGGAGTGGTGTGGGCTCGAAACCCACAACCACCGGTTCAAGTGGGTATTTTTTATAAAATTATTTAATTAGTAAAATATTAAAAAATTAGGCAAACGGTCACGGTTTGCCCTAACCGTGACCTTTTGCTCTAACCCTAACTGTGACCTTTTACAAGTGACATGCGCCCGAACAGGTGCCATGCGCCCGAAAAGAGGTCACGGTTAGATCTAACCGCCGTGACAGTTTATCTTCCTGTTTGATTTAGTGTTTTATTTCTATTACTATTATTATTAATATTATTATTATTATTATTATTATTATTATTATTATTATTATTATTATTATTATTATTATTATTATTAACTTTAAATTTATTACTATTATTATTTCTTCTATTATTATTATTATTTCTGTTATTACTATTATTATTATTATTATTATTAACTTTAAAATTATTACTATTATTATTTCTTCTATTATTATTATTATTTCTATTATTACTATTATTATTATTATTATTATTATTTTATTATTATTATTATTATTTCTATTATTACTATTACTATTATTATTATTATTATTATTACTATTACTATTACTATTATTATTATTTGTACTATTATTGTTATCATCATCATCATCATCATCACCATCATCATCAAATAAAGGGATCTTCATTAATATGATAAAGTATCAGAAAATGATAACTTACAAGAGGCATTGGTCCCTCTATGACGATCCGCTATTCTAACGTAATTATTTATACGATCCTCATATATATTTTGCCATTTTAGTGCTTGTTGATATGCAAATCTCGGCCAATGATAGCGCACACTGGGCATTGGGTAATCCCCTTCCAATTGTATGCAAATAAAGTGACATTGATGAACATGAGCAAGTGCGATAACTGGATAGTTGAATAATGGCTCTGGGGCTGTTCTCAGCGGGAACCATGTCTGGCTGCCAAATGAAGAAATAAGATGCACAATACAATTGAATGTTTCCGCAATTACGAGTCCATGGGCCGGAAAAGTTAGCCAATGGGTATCGGGTGCGGGTTGAGTCGTGCCAAACCAAGTTAAGCTATTACGAACAGAATCATAATAGCCAGGCAACTCGCGGTTCAAATTGCTCCGCCAATACCTCATGTTTCTGTCCATCTCCGACAACATTTGACGCCTAACCCATTCCCATTCATTTTGCTTTTTCCCTAAAGCCACCGCGATCGCCCGAAAACCACAGTTACCATCAGGCCGCACATCTTTTATAGTCGAAATGTACCGGTGAATCCATTGGGGCAGCTGATCCTTAAACTTCATAGCTTTTATCACGTCCTTTGGTTTCAATATTAAAGGAAACCCTAGGGCAGCTCCCGTAATCGGTACATTTGAAGCAGCCTTTGCCTGATTAGAACGGTCGTTGGGCATTTTAAACTGAGGGGTATATGAGCTATGACTCGCCGGGTCAGGCATAGTTTGTTATGAGGAAGTATAGGAGCTGTGTCTAGCAGCCTCATACTGTGATGTATTGGAGTCCGCTCTTCTTTGTTGCTCCTTAATATTTGGACGACCACGTCGGTCATGACGCACCTCAGGTTCTTTAAGTTTTGACTTGCTCTTAAACAAAGAGTCAAATACTTTCTTAAACAATTTTTTCTTTACTTGAGGGTTGGGAAACAATATAACCATTTGTTTCAAGTCATCAAAATTCACATCGTAGTCAGGTTCAGGCGGCGCGACGTACGCTGGCTCGAAATCAAGCTTCCTCCAGTGTGGATCTACCGCATCGAGTGGAATACTTGTGACTGGATTTAAAGGTTAAATTATTAGTAAAAATTATGCAATCGTGTGACAATAGTAAAAAATGTATTAAGAAAAATATAACCTTCTCGGACGTATATCTCCAAACGACAAGCACATGGCAAGCCCATGGACGTGAACAACTGGTGTCCACATGAACCCCCAGACTCCAGAATCATTTCCATTTTCATCAACTCTGATTTGAAGGAGGCTAAGGCAAAAAATGGATACTTTATAATGCAACTTTGAGAACAATGACAGTCGATGGTCTTTTTTAATTTTCACACGGGACACCTCGAATGTTTTACAAATTTCAATCTCCTGGCCGCGCACGAGGTCACAAACATATCCGACAAGTGTGTGCAACGTATTATTGGTCCCTGTGAGGTAACTCTTGAAGATGGCATGTTGGCCCTCAATCCTATTAGTTGTAAACTCACCAAAGTTAAGGCGGTCGTACATCCAACAAGTAATAATTTTCTCTTTGTACGGCACCAACCAATTATTCTAAATATATTCCCATACCTTTGAAAGAAATAACAAAATTTATAGAATGGACAAATAAATTATCAGAGTAAAAATAACTATGAAATTCTTACCACGTTTACCATCTTCAGTTAACTTTTCTTCCATCTTCCTGCAATTGTAATCGTACAATGCCTCTGTGGGAGACGAACACAAGGTCTTCCACCAGTATGGAAAATCCTTCCACATGCCGGTTTTGAATATCATATTCCACCGTCTTTTGATATTCTCCCTAACGTGCCATCTGCATAGGTTTTTAGTAGCACTCGGGAACACGGTGTCACACGCGCTCATCAGGGCCAGGTCCCTGTCTGTGACAATAACGCGGGGCTCCACACACCCATCGAGCATATCTCTAATCCGCTCCAGTACCCATGTGAAGTTGTCCTGCCGTTCCCTCGATATAAATGCACGCGCAAAACAAAACGACTTCGACGTCCACGTAGCGCCAATAACCTGAACAAACGGAATGTTGTACATGTTGGTCTTGTACGTCATGTCTATCAACATCACGAGCGGGAATGCGCGCCACATTTTATACGAAGTAGGATGACAAAAGAAAACATCTTCCACGGCCTTAGTAGTTGCATTCGTTCGTGTTTCATACACGAACTCTTTAGATTGTAGCAGGTTTTCAAGTTCCTGCATTGGTGTCATGCCTTTTCTCCCCTCAGCCCTAAACTTCGACGTCAGATTGTATATGTCTTGAACAACACAGACGCTGTGGGGAAAGTGCTCCCTTACGGCTGAATGGATATGTCGTGGCCGCACGTGCTGCCTGTGTAACTTCTCGACAAGATCAATTTCTTCGGCAGTCATCTTCCTAAGATGCGCGTGGCCCTCCTCGTACACAACAGGATCGTGGTTATGCGTCTCGTTTCTCACCTCTAACATCCAACTGTCACTCTTTCCTACGTACTTCCCTAAGAGTTTAAAGGGACATCCCTTCTTTATGCTCCCAGTACGTCTACTTGTGCCAGTGAATTTAGGTTCACCACTACGATTGCATAATAGTTTCACATCCTTTTTTCGTGACCGACCCACCACAATGACGCACCTATGCTCGCGTCCTCTCATTTTAGCCCAGCTCTCCAAGTCCTCACGAGAATCAAAATACTAAAAAATGATAAAGCTAGACATAAAAAACAATATATAAAACAAATAAAAAATAAAATAAACAAAAGAATAAAAACTCTTCGTACTTTATCGGTTTTATAAGAAACCGTAGTCTTTCGAATCCGATCCTCATCCTCATCATGCTCCGCGGTGTCCCCATGGTTTTCTTTGAGGTGAACCGAACCGTCACTCTCATCTGTGTCATTCCCGTTAAAAGTATCCGACACATGTGTAATTTCTAGTTCTGACTGGTACGGGGGATGTCCGTAATCCAGCTCTGTTTGTGAGTGGTACGTGTTCGGGGCATGCCCGTAAGAATTGCAAGGGGGATATCTGTACCCTTCACCGTAACCTGTCTGTCCAAATAAAGAGTTGTACGCCTCTTGAGCAAATGTGTTCGACGGGTTGGTTTCCTCCTCCCCCCACGGAGGGTGACTTATAATAAAACATATACTAGTTCAACCTGGTTCGAATCTTCGATATGTGGCACCTCATTCAAATCTGGAAGTTTCGGCTTTTGATAATGATCTCCCGAACCCGACATTGTTTTCGAATTAACGTGTTTTTTGGAATGACGAAGGCTGAAAAAACTCGAGTGTTGGATGAATGAAAGCTCAAATGAAAAAAATTTCGAATGAGATGATTCGATGCGGAGTGTTGAAAGAGGAAAGATATTTAAGGTGAAAATCTGGTGCACAAACCGTCACGGTTTGGTCTCCACGTGACGGTTCGTGGCGCGATTCCCGGCCTTCTGTCAAAATCACGCCTACCTCGTACCTTAAACTGAGACCTCGTACCCTAGAGGTCACGGTTAGGCCAAACCGTGACGGTTTGGTGACCGCTTTTCAACTTTATCAGGCCATTTTGTCGTTTTGTTGTCACGAGGTCACGGGTAGTACCAGCCTAAACCGTGACAGCAAGGCCTTGCGGTCACGGTTAGGGGCCAAAATGTGTCCGCAAGCCCTAACCGTGACCGTTTGAACCGGCCTACCACCAAAAACCCCAGCGGTGTCCCCAGCACAACCCTTTTATATGTATGTAATTCTCTCTAATATTTTTAGATTGGCGTGTGTATATTTACAAATAGATAACTATAATTAATTTTGATATACATGGTTTTAACTTTTGTAAAGTTTAAGGTAGCTTTGGTATTAAGACATTTTTCAATTTCATCCTTAGCGATTCTATCTTGCTTATTGGTTTAAGAATGCCAAAATTACTGTAAAGTTTATAATTTACGGAGGTAAAAAAATAATATTTGAACTCATATGTTCGTGTATGTGTATCCAGTTGACTGTATTTGTGATATAGCCACGCGAAATGCACAATGCCGAAGACGTCTATGGCATGTAGCGTTAACGAGCTTTTAGTGCTACAGTAACCAATTTGCGCCTTAGGTGCCAACTCTTTCTCCAAAATGAACATCAGTATCAATAAAAGTTAGCCTGTTTTTACTAACTTTATAATCATACGCATATAATGTACAAATATTGTTATCAAAATCTACCTTGTATAGATAAAACTAAAGAGACCATTTACACCCATTGTAATATGATAACAAGAACAAAGTGAAATGAAAGCAATCAAGTTCAAGACCCCTCTCGTCTAATGTATCGACTGTGTTAAGTCCAGGTCGAAGCATTGAAGGGGCCGGGAGGGGCCTCCGCCCCCCTCTTTTTTTCGTCAGTAGTGTTAATTTTTAGTCTGGTGATGTAAATTTTTGGTCCGGTAATATAATTTTTTTTATGTATAACAAGTTCGCCCCCTTTAAAAAAAATTAATTTCGCCCCCGCCTCATTCATGAAAATACCCAAGCTCCCGCCGTTGGTTAAGTCATACATGCAATCAAACATAAAACTTGTAAAATTAAAAAATAGCATGTATTTATTTATGAATTGTAGCGTAAGAAAGCGGTCCATTCAACTTTTCTATATAATCATAATCAAATCAAATATTTATAGCTTAAGATGGATCTCTTCTCTGGATTTTTAGAAGCTAAAAAGAATTCATTTATTATAATTTTTTTAGAAAACTTACATTAGTATTGTTAAATTTTGACCCGATAGTTTAAAAGTTTATACATATATTGAGTCCCCCTTCTCTAAAAAAAATTACTTTCACCTCACGCCCCTCATTATACACTAGAAGCTCCACTACCGAATAAATATATTGTAAAAACGGATCAAAATTTGTTTAAAACTGAACCAAAGTTGATGGTTGAAATTGGGCTCTTATTCTTTACTTCTTTTGCATTTTGCATATTGCAATCGGGCCATAAGGGATTCATGGACGATAGGACGAAGCTGAAGCGGGCCTATAGCTTTTACCAGCCCATCGGGCTTCTTGTTAGTCAACGGAATTCTTCTGGTCAAAATGTACCGGTTAACAGAACAAAGTATGTTTTGAGCCCGAAGTCAGATAATACTATAATAGATACTTGTTTGCATTTTGTAGAGCGTTTTGGATTACAATATGTTTTCTATTTCTTTTTTACCGATAGATCTATCATACTTCTAAACTATTGTAAATTATTCTACTGACGTCTGGATTTGAGCCTATAATCTTCGAAACAATAGCATCTACTAAATGTCTAAATGAGTTATTCTCACATTGACATTCCGATTTGTCTAGTTGTCATCGTGTACGAATTTATCTATGGAATTATATTCGGAATGAATCATCGTTTAAGAAAATTTAATCTCATTAGTTGTCGACTAATGATCATAACAATGAGCCCAACAGTGATATTATTTGCAGCTATTCTATCTTGCTACTTTTTTTATAAAAGAGAACTCAAGGTCTACCAATACCTTTCTAACAAATAAGATAAGGTAAAATGCAGCTTGAGATTAAAGACATTAAACAATAAAAACTAGATTTGAGCCAAAGACTCGTGCTAGCGTCAATTTGCTAAATAATTACCATCCATGATCAATACCAAACAGGTGATGTTCTTGATGTCAGGTTCTAAGAACAGGTAAATTTGTTTTATCTGAATTCTATCTCGTTTATGTTTCTTGTAACTAGTAATGTTACTGTTTTATGATCTTAAGATCATGTGTATAAGTCGTAGGAGAAAGTCTTCTGGCCAAAGTGCAGGGTAAGGTTATGTATATCAGATTATAAAGCGATTCGGCCCCTCCCTATATTTTGCGTGAAATAGAAGCTAAGTCGAACAATGGGTACTTCTTTTTTAATGTTTCTTGCAACAAGTGGCCATCATGTGATCATCTCTATTATTCTTCATGTTCATGCATCCCATGGAGTTCTTTTAGTTTTTGAATGGTCAAAGGGAACAAAGATTCAAACTCAGCCGACTAGATTAATGGATACGATTCAAGCCAAGTAGTTATATACATTTGTTTAATCAATTGTCAAGGTTTGTTCAGTAGATGGTCATATTTGTTCACTCACTTGTCAAATATGTTCAATGTTCAATCAAATTCGAAACAACCAGACAACTGTATTCGATTTTATAGTTTGCTCAAATACTGGTTAGCTGCACAAGATGTGCACTAGACTGCAATAACCATATCACATATTACATGAACAGTATAAAATTGTATCGCATAAACTCTAACAACGCATTCCCAATATCCTATAACCGCAAATAAATGTAGTTTCATTGATTGTAAAAAATGGGGAACTCTCAATAGAGTATCAAATTTAAGGAGGGATTCTTGAGAACCATATTATTTGTAAGTAGAGTTTGAAAGTTATAATAATAATAATTAGAAATAGAGCAAGATAAACAATTACAAAACTATCTTATGTACTACACTTAAAGAAAAAGATGCATGTGTTTATGTGGCTACTATGATGTTTATACTTGAATTTGGTTATGCATTGCACGACATCCAATCCAGTACGGAGGTAGGGTACCCTGGTCGTAGGGTAAGGTGCTGAAATATGAAAGATAAGTATCAATACAATGGATGTAACTAGTTATATTATAAAAAATAGGAAGACAACTTTTATAAAACAATCAATCTTGTAGTTATGGCCACCCTTAATCAATATATTATTGATGATGAGTTACCTTTTTTTATAGTTGTTGGATTTTGGATCAAGTATGCTCGAACTCAACCCGCCCGTTGAACTAGAAGATTAATGCTCCACTAGTTTCAATCCGGTTAATGATACAAGCGATCAGTGTCAAAGGCCATTACGGGTGTGTTATAGTTGCAACGAAGCTGGGACATTTGAGGACTTATCTAAGTTAAAAGCTAGGTAAGAAAAGGGTTATTGAAGCCAAGCCAAATAAGCTTACAAATGATCGAAAGAATATTGAAATGTCAATAATCTTACGGTGGAAAAAACGATAAAAGTTAGAAAAATAAACAAAATACAAAATTATTTTACGGTGGAAGTAAAATAACTAAACAAAATACAAAACTATTTTACGGTGGAAATAAAACGATAAAAGTTAGAAAAAATTAAAAAAAAAAATGCAGCCTTTGACATCACATGGAGTACAAATTTATAGGCATCAAACATTAAGTGGAAGTAGGTTCCTTTATTTTGTCTGGTCAATAATCTCATCGTTACTGACACATAATTCAGTTGGAATTGACAATTTCTACCTAATTTGCAAGAAACATCACACATCTACCTTCTATTCTCTCGCCATCTTTATCTCCACAAAAGGGAAATAACTTCACTTTCAATAGGGAAGGGTTTCATCATACTCTAAACCCACTCAATGAATAACATATCTATTATTGTCACTTTGGTATGGATTCTCTATCGTGCCGAATCTTTTTAACACGACACGAAACTAATTACATGATGATGTATGTAGAGGGTATTTTACTTTTTGACGAGTTAGATGTTTAATTCTACAAATGATGTGTATATAGTCGCGACTATTCAAGTTTGGTTATCTTTTTCTTTGAACGGCAAAGCAAAGATGGGTTAAAAGCTAGCAAGGTGATGGGAAAAAGGTACAAGGCTTACAAAGAGGAATGATGTTAAAATTGCGCTTTTATGTCATTGTAGGAGCTTTAACGATCCTCTATTTTTGACCCAGTTAAACGAGTTAAATTTGATATCTCTAGCCACTTTGTTCTTTCTCCATCAAGTGCCTTGAAGTGTGATTTTTAAGAGTAGTATTTTGACTATATAGTGTTTCTATTGGATAGAAATCGACCTTGAGATGAATAGGAAACTAATTCTTATGTATAAGTCAATGCCTTAAGTGAAACTCAGAGATATGTTGTAAAGTGGTCGTATGTTCCATTTGATCATATCATAAATCTTATGTATGTCTTACTACATCAAACTCGGACCAATAAATGGTACTTGAAATAAAACTGATATAATTGTTCAACTGTTTAAAGTAAGTAAAATATTAAAACAAAAAACATACACTCTTTTTTCCCTTAGAGGGAAAATAATTATAACATATGTATAATTATATGAAACTAAAGTTATAAGTACTAAACTTATAATTATTAATTCCTTAACATGTATGACAAACTTTGTATGGCAAACTTTGTATGGCAAACTTTGTATGACAAACAAATAGATAAAATACTCAAGAAACACAGTTGTTATATTTTTAGTGTATTTTGATATAGATTATGGCAACTTATCCGCTTATTAACTATAACTAGTGTTGTTACGCAGACGCGCGTTGCGTAACAACTGAACGTAAACTGAGGCTCAGACTTATATTCATCATCATAGCCGAAAGGTAGCAACTGATGCCCAGGAGCGGCTGCATACCCAAAAGGCTGCCAAGCACTGGATGTGAATTGTGATTTCTGTAACAATAAAAATCAGAAAAGGTAATGCAAGTTCATGAGTATGAAAATGATACATCGTCTAATTGGTAAATGCATATATCAAAATTATAAATAAGAAGTATCATAAACATTTCATGCTGTCAAAGGGATTAACTTATAGTGTGTTTGGGATTGCTTTTCAAAGGTTATTTATTATAACATAACTGACATCAAATTGCATTATTCGAGTCAAGTTACCATGTCAAGAGTCAAGTTACCATGTCAAGAGTCTAACAGAAGGCAGAGTTGATATTGGTACACCACTTAACTTAATGGTACAATCATGCTACTAACAATAACTCTTGATGGCCAAAACTAAATCAAAACAAAATGCAACTGTATCTGGCATCTCTATAAATTATATAAGCATGTTATTGGATTGCACTACCTTACTACTACAAGAGCACCTAGCAGAAAACATTTAACGAATTAGTTCTTGCAATCTTATAAGCTACTTCATAAAAAATTCAAACTTGATTCAATACAAGAAATGAACCCAAAAGCTGAGAAACCACTCACTCACAGCAACCTCGAGCGGTTTTTTCAACATATCTACTGATCAATTCAAAATCCCATCCCAAACTACAATAACCATACTGGTAACCCAAGTAAACTTCGTTCAGGCATTTCATCAAACACTTCATATGCACCATCCTCATCACAACATTCACAAATATCTCTCAAACCCATCTCATTCCCATCCAACTACTTCCATACAAGTTTGTGAAACAGATACAAACTAACAGTAATTCCACTCTACATCAGTGATTATACCATGTAATGTTTCTAATCCAAGAACGGAGAAGAATCAATCGACTAAACCAAATCACAACATCACCAATAACACCAAATCACAACATCACCAACAACAGATCACAACACCAACAATTCGAAGCCCTAGAAACGACGACAAATGCGAGAAATTACCTGTCGAGAAGCCCTAGAAACGACCACGGAGGCGTGAAGGGCGTGCGACGCTGCCGATGGTGCCCTAGAAACGACGACAAATGCGAGAAATTACCTGTCGAGAAGCCCTAGAAACGACCACGGAGGCGTGAAGGGCGTGCGCCGCTGCCGATGGTGGTGGCGCCTGCCGATGGTGGTGGCGCCTGCCGATGGTGTTGGCGCTTGCCGATGGTCAGGCCGGCCGGCGATTAGTGGCTGTTGTGAGGAGTTGTGGCAAGGCGTAAAGGAAGGGGAAGGAGGTAGCAGGGAGTTGATGATGAAGATCGGTGATGGCGGGGGTTAAAAGGGGCTAAAAGTACTATTCAATGAATAGTACTATTCCCACTTCCTTTTTTCATATTACTAGGTTTAATCCTTCACGCGCGTTGCGCGAGGAATTCCGCCACGAATCAAAATATTAAAATGCAGATGCTAAAAAACGTCATAGAGGTTGTTAGAATGACGTAAAACCGTAACACATCAGGGCCTAAAGGCAAGGCTAAAGCCTAAAGGCTCACCTGGAATATAACTGGCCTAAATCACCTGCAGGTCAGGCAGCCCGAACCCGTTCACCTACTTTCCACATTCGGGTCTGGTCAATCTTGCCCATAGGGAATGCTGGCAAACCCTCTTTTTCCTGGATAATATATATCAAAACATTAATTTCATAAAATTATCAATTATATGGTTATATAACAAAGCAAAAGACACAAAAATATTACATAAAATCTACGGCCAGCCAACACAACGCTTCTTATCTCACTTCCAGTCGCCACATCCTCATAGCACTCATACAAAATGTCCATACAAGGATAGTAAGATGCACTGTATGCTGTCAAGAACTCCTTTTTCCCTTCTTCTGTCAATGACTCGTATACAGCTTTCATGCCCTGTTTAAGTTGAAGGCTTAGAAAAAAACATGTAATAAACATTATAATGGAAACTAATTTACCTGGTCAAAGAGATGAAAACCTTACATGAGGGTTACATTTCTTTATAAAATCATATCATTCAAGCTCCTTTATTTTCTTTCTTTTTTCCTATTTGGAGGCAAACAAAGTGTTAAACTTGCTAAAAAGGAATTTACCAGCCTAGCACTTTGTTTTTCTGTGGTGTCTGAAAGGCGATTCGTTAGTGGTTCCACGTGACCACTTCCATCTAGTTGGACACCGATAAAATATTGAAGTTCTCCCTGAATGTTAAAATCATTAGACTCTCCCAAATTCCATAAAGGAAAAGCAACTATATATAAATCCTTGTACTTTACCTTTTGGTCGCGCATAGGTTGCAAGTGGAATAAGTTCCAGAATTTCTTCCCTGTTACATAGTGCAAAAAGACAGTATAAATCAATCATATGAACCCAATTGTGTAGCACCATAGTTTTAGAAGTAAGAAAAATGAACTGCTGAATGCATAGCTCACCACTCTTTGTATAGTTAATTAGCTGCACAGTAATTTCCCTTTGTTCTCTGATAGCAGCTCGTATCTTATCAACGGTTCCTTGGTCTGTTTCAGGTCCTTGCAGAAACCTGTACAAAGTAAATTATGATTGCGACCGATGTATGCTACAGAAATAAACTTTAACATTCGGATATCAAAAAGCATCATGAAAATTGAAGCCTCATACCGACAGTTTCTGGCCAAAATTTCCTCACGTGTAAACTCTGTTAACTCAAGGAAGCTATCTGATGCGAAAATCTGCATATCGAGTAGAGATTCAGTGCTCCATATATATGCTACATCATCTCATTAATTACAGTAGTTATAACACAATTGTATGGTGTATAGATCATACATAAGAGCAAAGTAAGAATCACAATTGACAAAAGTGCCCATTGTGTAACGGGTCAAAACAATATAGAGGCTCTGATTTCTTTGATGGGAAAACCAAAATAATAAATATAAAGTCTAAACTTTGATAGCAATTTAACACACATGAAGACTTCGTTACAAATGTTGTTTTATAAACACTAACCTCATCAGGCTTCAGGGCAGGGAAGTACCCTAGATACTTCATCGTTGCAGGCTCATAGCACTGCACTTTGTCAGTTTGTCTTCTTGAAGGTATCTATAATATGGAAATACCAAAAAGAAAACAAAGACCATTTATGACCTTGAAAATACATACAGATTAAACATGCCGATATTTATTTTTTATTAATATCTCAAAACATAAATAAGAAACTTACATAAATGAAGCTATTCTCCTTGGGATGTCCATCATCTATAACTGCTTAACATCCAATAAATGTAAATTGTTAAGAGCATCAAAATAAACACATCAAAAGCGCAACATATGGTGGGATAATGACGGTATACTTGAGATCCAGATCCCTTATCTATTGCAACTGCTCTTCCTAAAGGATACAGGATACTGATGGTTCATACTACCATTTTTAGAATTAAAATACTTACCAGAACCATATTCAGTAAAGTTGAACCCAAAAAATGTTTATAATAATTTCTTAGTTGGCTTAAACTATGCTTCTTAGTAGATGACTTGTGTTGCAAGGATTTCCCCCAAAGATTCAGAACACTCTAGCTGCATTAATACTCCATGCCACATAAACTGTCAGATGGCATGACTCTAAGATCAAACTATTTAAATTTCCAAATTAATAATCAAACACCATTTTCAGAACAATAATTTAACACATTCACATCAAATAAACCATACATCAAGTCATCAACATTGAACTACTTTGAGTTAAACAAATCAAGTAGGAGAAAGAAGGTATACATACCATCGGAAGCATCAACGTCGATCGAAGGCACATTAGAAGGTATGAGCATGAGCAGAAATTTACAGATCACAAAAGCAAATGCTAAATGAACGTGATTATTGATCTCAATTTAACGTTTGGTTTCCGTAAAAAAAAAATTTTGCTCAGATATGAGTTTTCGGTTACCATGGCTGCATCACGGGTTGCAAGTGCAGAAAACCACAATTGCCGTCACCGAGAATGCCACGCCAATCAACCATTCAGCCACAGTTGTCACACCCTCAATTTTCACGAACGGGGTTTTACCGTTAGGCGTGTGACATACCAGGATCTCAGACACAGTCATATCGAACGACACTATATGAATTTTAAAAATAAACGTTTGAGTTAAATCAGAGTACTTAAAAGAAATGAATAACAGTGCGGAAGCGTAAAAGTGAAATGTAAACTACACTGAAAGTCTGTAAATGTTATGCCAAAACAAACATTCAATGCAACTAAATGAAACTGATGAATGCATGTCCTGAGTGCGTTTCCTATAGCGTGCATCATAGGCTTATGCATTCCTGTGACCTGAGAAAACATGCTAAAATGTGTCAACATAAAGTTGGTGAGTTCACAGGTTTAATCAACAAGAAATATGTTTGTAAGCGTATCCATAGTTTGCGTGTCAATGGTTTAGTATATATTGCATATCGTTAGGTAGCTAGCCTCTGTTCTTGTTACTTAGCGTTTCGAACCGAAGCTGACTGTTTACGTCCTATATGTGTTTGTTGTATCCCCGTCACGTCTCGCAAGACCATGACAATGTGTTAGGTCAATTTAGCACCCGTTTGACCTCCAATCAAGCTAGCGCGACTAGCCCGGGCGGGGTTTGTCAGACCCAGTAGTACTACTCAAAATTACCTCGCTAATCCCATTACTAACGGTTCGATTGTGTGAGGACATGTTATGTGTTTGCACTAACGTAACAAGTGATATCAATAATACTGGCAACCATTCATAAAAATATGTTTGCATGTTTTCTCCCCCAAAAAGGAAAGAAAGTAAAAAGGGGCCGTGAAACTCACCTCGAATGCGTTGCAACAAATAAATGTAGGCACAAAGGATCAAGGTTACGATTAACCTGTGTTTCATTCAATGTATATACATGATTAATATCATATGCTAATAATTTTGGTCGTACGGTTTTGCGTTTCACGGCTCGGTCGGTTACGGTGTCGGTTATCTATATATCCGCATTCACAAGCATAGACAAAAATCAAATCACATCCAATATATTCGCATTATACACGCTATATAATACCTAGGATTATATTCCCACATATATATTATATATAATACACAACGGCATATTTATGTATATATATATATATATATTATAATACACAATCACATATATATGATAAATAATACACTACCATATGTATATATATATATATTATATATAGTATACAATCACATATAACATCCACTTAAAACACATACTAACCATAGATAATCGGAACACATACGTACGCATGCACTAACATATATAATAACACATACATACACATGTTCTAATGTGTAAATCAACATATATCCAAATACACACACACACTCTGAACACTAATCCTTCAAACACACAACAATTATACACACTAAAATGAATTTACATCACACATAAATGTACTCATAAAGCAACAACATACATGTGCACATCTACCTTCTTTTGCTAAAGGTTAGCACACCCTTCATACACGTATACTACTGTACACGCACGCATGCATACATGCCAATACCCATAACATCATTACAAACACCCATCATGCATAAAACCATAACCCCAGTTGATTTCCCCAACCACACACAAACGCACACACTATATCGCACATATAACACACACTCACGGTTCCACACAACCCACACACATGATCACACGCACAAGCATATTCACGGTTCATACACACAAACACATAATAATCATGACTCGAACACCACCGTGACTCACCCGAACACTGCAGCCCCTAACCCGAGCCACTCGAGCTTCGAGACACCATTAGGAACAAGAAAAGAGGAACGTCGATCGAGGACCCGTATAACCCATACTTGAACCATACAACTCAAAAACACACACACAATTAAATGTATATGTATAGACACATGTTCTTATATATTAATTATACAAGCTAGAACCAAGTATCACCTACAACAGAAACCATATATATCTATACCAACATACATACATACGCAAGAACATACTTGCAGGACATATATACATGTATCTATAGATACGCAACTAAACCGCACACGCACCGAAACCGTACGCTATGAACAAGGTAAAAGACGGATGAATCGTACCGTCTAGACCAATATGCAAGTGCCGGGTGTGCGTCGGTCACCGAGGGTTGCGGTGGTCGTCGCTACGGAAAAGAAAGCTGCCAGGAATGATTCACGTGACAACACTCGCGATATCGTGTTCGTGGTTGAGAGAGGCGTCGAAGGAACTTGACCGGAAGCAAGAGGTTGTCGAGAGAGCCTTGCGCAGAGAACGTTGTCGACCGAGGGAATCGCCGGAACCGGCGCCGGAGGTCGATACTTCCGGCTTCTCTTTATCACCGCCATTCACCATATACACCGGCTTATGCGAAACTACTGAATTCATAGGTGCATGCAGCTTTATTGCTTTGACAATGGCGGATGATTGCAGAGCAAAGCTCCCAAAATTACGGTAAACAAAAGTGATGAAAATGAATATTATATGGGAATAATATTATATGTGTGTATGTAGGTGTAGAAGTGGGTGTCAGCTGTTGAAAGTGGGGATGGTGGGTTAGGTTTGATGGGCAATTATTTGAATAAATACACATACGACATATGGCATGTTATCAGCTGTTAACGTATTTAATATTCATATATGGGAATAATATTACATGAAAGTGGAAGATTACTTAATTGAGATATTGACAAAACCTACCCAAAAAGTAGTCTTCAGTGCATAATTATGGGGTTAAATATAACATTAACATATTCATATATTGTTGTATAACAACTCCATGTTCTTGGGGGTCTACTTATGCATATAAAAACACACACATTCCACTAAAGATGAATATTATATTATTTTACATAGCAGATTTGGAATCTTTATGACTTTTTAAACATCAACACATATTACACGATTTGTTATACTAAACTATATATTTATTGTAGTCTTGAAACGATCAGCACCGGTTTTAAGTCGTAAGTAAGAAAATAAGTTATTATTTTTCTAAATAATTATTATCTATATTATTATTTAATTATTATTATTATTTTACTAATGTTTAATTGTGGTCAAGTTAATTATAATTATATACTAATAATAATTAAGATTTCAAACTAATAATAATGTCGAATAGCGTCGACAAATAGTAATGATAACGAAACAGTCGGAACTGTTAACCTGAAATATACGGGTTGTCACATTATCCCCTTGTTGAATGAATTTTCGTCCCGAAAATTAGAATGTTACGCTCGGTTAAACGCATGAGTTTCAGTTAGGGTTCAGTCAAATGCGTGAGATTCGGTTAGGGTTGGTGGTTAGTAACGTGTTTGACATGTTTGACAGAGTTGTGACATCCCCTTGTTGAAGGGAATTTCATCTCGAAATTTAAAGGAAATGGTATCTCAAGAATGAATACCTTAAGAAGTAAGTGTCTGATCGTTGAACAGTTGTGGGTACTTCTTCTTCATCTGATCTTCGTGTTCCTAGGTAAACTCTTGTCCACGCTTTGAGTTCCATCGGACTTTGACAATAGGGATACGACTGTGTTTGAGTGTCTTGACCTCTCGGTCCATAACTTCCACTAGTTCCTCAATGAAACGTAGTTGTTCGTCAACATGTATCTCGTCTAACGGAACGACGAGAGTCTCGTCTGCAAGGCATTTCCTCAGGTTTGAAACATGGAACACATCGTGTACTCCACTGAGTTCTTCAGGTAGGTTCAACTGATAGGCTACGGGGCCAACCCGTTTGACAATCTCAAACGGTCCCATGTACCTAGGGTTTAGTTTTCCACGTTTCCAGAAACGAATCACACCCTTCCAAGGTGACACTTTCAAAAGCACTTTGTCACTAATCTGGAATTCCAAAGGTTTACGACGCTTATCAGCGCAACTCTTTTGTCGGTCACGTGCTGCTGCCATACGGTTACGGATCGGCATGATCTTCACAGTCGTTTCGTGCACAAGTTCAGGGCCGGTGAGTTGACTTTCTCCAACTTCCGCCCAGCAAATAGGTGATCGGCACTTACGCTCATACAGTGCCTCAAACGGAGCAGCTTTGATCGATGTGTGATAGCTATTATTGTAAGAAAACTCAACTAACGGTAAGTGAGTTTCCCAACTACTGCCAAAATCAATCACGCAAGCGCGTAACATGTCTTCCAAAGTCTGGATCGCACGCTCACTCTGGCCGTCAGTTTGTGGATGATATGCAGTGCTCATATCTAACCGCGTTCCCAATGATCGTTGTAAGGGCTGCCAGAAGTGTGAAGTGAATCGAGCGTCACGATCAGAGATGATGGAAATTGGCACACCTTGCCGAGAGACTATTTCCCTTAGGTAGATACGAGTCAACTTCTCCATTCGGTTAGTCTCCCTAATTGGTAGGAAGTGTGCGGATTTCATCAAACGATCTACAATTACCCAAATGGTATCGCATCCGCTGGGAGTCCGAGGCAGTTTCGTGATAAAGTCCATAGATATCTGCTCCCACTTCCATACTGGAATTTCTAGTTGTTGAAGTAAACCAGATGGTCGTTGATACTCTACCTTAACCTTAGAACAGGTTAAGCATCTGGTTACGTAAGTGGCAATATCAGCTTTCATGTTTGGACACTAGTAAAGGACTTTTAGATCGTGATACATCTTGTCTTAACCCGGATGAATAGAGTATCGTGACTTGTGAGCTTCATCCATTGCCAGCTCTCGTAGGTCTCCATACAAAGGAACCCATATTCGGTCCATGAAGTAGCGGATTCTATCAGATTTGACCTCTAATTGTTTCCCATGCCTCGTAGTGATTCGGCTTTCAGGTTCTCGTCTTTCAAAGCTTCAAGTTGAGCATTACGTATTTGATCGGGGTAATCCAGTGTGAATGGTGAGTTGTAATGCTCGAACTCGCTTCAGCTTACGTGTCTCCTTTCGACTTAAGGCGTCAGCTACTACGTTAGCCTTACCCGGATGATATTTGATTGAACAGTCATAGTCATTCAATAACTCGACCCAATGACGTTGTCTCATGTTCAGCTCCTTCTGTTCAAAGATGTGCTGGAGACTCTTGTGATCGGTGTAAATGGTGCACTTGGTACCGTACAAGTAGTGTCTCCATATCTTGAGTGCAAACATAACGGCTCCCAATTCTAAGTCATGTGTTGTGTAGTTTTTCTCATGAACTTTCAGTTGACGGGAAGCGTAAGCAATCACCTTCTCGCGTTGCATTAGCACACAACCGAGACCTTGAATAGAAGCATCACAGTAAACTACAAAATCGTCTGTTCCCTTAGGCAGGGACAAAATCGGTGTCGTACAGAGTTTCTGCTTCAGAACCTGAAATGCGGATTCTTGTTTGTCACCCTAATTGTATGTAGTGCCTTTATGAGTTAACGCGGTGAGAGGTTGAGCAATCTTTGAAAACCCTTCGATGAATCGTCGGTAATAGCCAGCCAACCCAAGAAACTGTCGTACCTCAGTCGGAGTCTTAGGTGTCGCCCAGTTCTTGATGGTATAGCCAAATTTCCGCAGAGCACTCTCAAATGTTCTTGCTGTACAACCCATGGAGATTATAGTTGTATTTGTTGCTTATAATGGAAAGGTGAAGATGTAATGGACGAGGTCGTCATAATATCTTGCTATTTGGTCCCACGCCAAATGTAGTCAGCCAGAAGAAAATCGATTGAGTCCCACCACTGGGGAGACAAACAAATGTATCGTATACTTAAACAGGATAGATATCAAATGAAATAAATGCTGAAACGCTGAAATTACCGAGACTCTAAGTCTTAAGATCAATCCAGTGAACAAGGACTACACGCGTCAAGAATATTATCACTTTATTGCAACTTTTGAAGATCTTGCACAATGTAGATGGATAGTGTTACACGAACACTGAAATGCTAAAAAAAAAAGCACGTCTCATAGAGACTAGGGCTAATGTCATAACACGAATCTCATTAAGGCTCGGGGTAGATGATAACTTTCATGCTAGTAGGAATGAAGGATTTGTTTGCATATCAATAGTGTGGCTTTGTGTTGATTTCGAGGCCTCATGCCTCTAAGTATGGAATTGAGAATTTGTACCGACCTTATCCGTTATCACCCAATAGAGTTGCCAGAGTTCTCATGCACGACAAATTACAATTACGTGTGCACCCGTGATTCTAATTTGTTTTGCATGGTCACACATGGTTCCTCCTATTCGAGATAACATACCTTGTCCGGTACCGAGTGTTATCAATGATAGAAGCATCAAAGATATATTTGTTATACCAAGAGTCAAATAACTAAGGTTGTACTAAGTTTGTACAAGTGATTTGGTTAAGACAACAACGGGAATCAAGACAATTTGACCCTTTTTCCCTTCGAAGTTCTAGGTGTTTGGATGTCTAAGTCCGATTCTCTAATCGACTTGAATATCTTAGTTGTCTCTCATTTACTGCTCGGGCTAGTGTAGAGGATAGGATATGTTGGGGAATAGTAACAAGTGTGAGAGAGTTGGAAGAGTGAGGTATTGTTCTTTTTGTTTGTCATCGTTAAGCTTATCGCGTGTGTTAGAAAAGAGTTTCGTGTTCCAATCATGGAAATGTTTGATTCAATTCGTTGTTGCTTTCACTCCGCGAGTGAAGGATCAAGTGTGAGCGTTGGTTGTGAGCGAGCGGGATTCTCCGCCCCTCTGTCAGCCGGTAATGACACACATGTCATACCCATAGTGTTCTGTTTGCTCAGCAGTGTAATATCAATACACCAGAAGGTTGTTTGCACAATAGTGGTAACCATGTAAAAGTGTCTGTGCAATACTAGTGTTGTGTCTAAGGCTATAGTCTAGATGCAATGCAATCCTAGTTCTCTATAACCTGGGGCTCTGATACCAATCTGTCACACCCTCAATTTTCACGAACGGGGTTTTACCGTTAGGCGTGTGACATACCAGGATCTCAGACACAGTCATATCGAACGACACTATATGAATTTTAAAAATAAACGTTTGAGTTAAATCAGAGTACTTAAAAGAAATGAATAACAGTGCGGAAGCGTAAAAGTGAAATGTAAACTACACTGAAAGTCTGTAAATGTTATGCCAAAACAAACATTCAATGCAACTAAATGAAACTGATGAATGCATGTCCTGAGTGCGTTTCCTGTAGCGTGCATCATAGGCTTATGCATTCCTGTGACCTGAGAAAACATGCTAAAATGTGTCAACATAAAGTTGGTGAGTTCACAGGTTTAATCAACAAGAAATATGTTTGTAAGCGTATCCATAGTTTGCGTGTCAATGGTTTAGTATATATTGCATATCGTTAGGTAGCTAGCCTCTGTTCTTGTTACTTAGCGTTTCGAACCGAAGCTGACTGTTTACGTCCTATATGTGTTTGTTGTATCCCCGTCACGTCTCGCAAGACCATGACAATGTGTTAGGTCAATTTAGCACCCGTTTGACCTCCAATCAAGCTAGCGCGACTAGCCCGGGCGGGGTTTGTCAGACCCAGTAGTACTACTCAAAATTACCTCGCTAATCCCATTACTAACGGTTCGATTGTGTGAGGACATGTTATGTGTTTGCACTAACGTAACAAGTGATATCAATAATACTGGCAACCATTCATAAAAATATGTTTGCATGTTTTCTCCCCCAAAAAGGAAAGAAAGTAAAAAGGGGCCGTGAAACTCACCTCGAATGCGTTGCAACAAATAAATGTAGGCACAAAGGATCAAGGTTACGATTAACCTGTGTTTCATTCAATGTATATACATGATTAATATCATATGCTAATAATTTTGGTCGTACGGTTTTGCGTTTCACGGCTCGGTCGGTTACGGTGTCGGTTATCTATATATCCGCATTCACAAGCATAGACAAAAATCAAATCACATCCAATATATTCGCATTATACACGCTATATAATACCTAGGATTATATTCCCACATATGTATTATATATAATACACAACGGCATATTTATGTATATATATATATATATATTATAATACACAATCACATATATATGATAAATAATACACTACCATATGTATATATATATATATATTATATATAGTATACAATCACATATAACATCCACTTAAAACACATACTAACCATAGATAATCGGAACACATACGTACGCATGCACTAACATATATAATAACACATACATACACATGTTCTAATGTGTAAATCAACATATATCCAAATACACACACACACTCTGAACACTAATCCTTCAAACACACAACAATTGTACACACTAAAATGAATTTACATCACACATAAATGTACTCATAAAGCAACAACATACATGTGCACATCTACCTTCTTTTGCTAAAGGTTAGCACACCCTTCATACACGTATACTACTGTACACGCACGCATGCATACATGCCAATACCCATAACATCATTACAAACACCCATCATGCATAAAACCATAACCCCAGTTGATTTCCCCAACCACACACAAACGCACACACTATATCGCACATATAACACACACTCACGGTTCCACACAACCCACACACATGATCACACGCACAAGCATATTCACGGTTCATACACACAAACACATAATAATCATGACTCGAACACCACCGTGACTCACCCGAACACTGCAGCCCCTAACCCGAGCCACTCGAGCTTCGAGACACCATTAGGAACAAGAAAAGAGGAACGTCGATCGAGGACCCGTATAACCCATACTTGAACCATACAACTCAAAAACACACACACAATTAAATGTATATGTATAGACACATGTTCTTATATATTAATTATACAAGCTAGAACCAAGTATCACCTACAACAGAAACCATATATATCTATACCAACATACATACATACGCAAGAACATACTTGCAGGACATATATACATGTATCTATAGATACGCAACTAAACCGCACACGCACCGAAACCGTACGCTATGAACAAGGTAAAAGACGGATGAATCGTACCGTCTAGACCAATATGCAAGTGCCGGGTGTGCGTCGGTCACCGAGGGTTGCGGTGGTCGTCGCTACGGAAAAGAAAGCTGCCAGGAATGATTCACGTGACAACACTCGCGATATCGTGTTCGTGGTTGAGAGAGGCGTCGAAGGAACTTGACCGGAAGCAAGAGGTTGTCGAGAGAGCCTTGCGCAGAGAACGTTGTCGACCGAGGGAATCGCCGGAACCGGCGCCGGAGGTCGATACTTCCGGCTTCTCTTTATCACCGCCATTCACCATATACACCGGCTTATGCGAAACTACTGAATTCATAGGTGCATGCAGCTTTATTGCTTTGACAATGGCGGATGATTGCAGAGCAAAGCTCCCAAAATTACGGTAAACAAAAGTGATGAAAATGAATATTATATGGGAATAATATTATATGTGTGTATGTAGGTGTAGAAGTGGGTGTCAGCTGTTGAAAGTGGGGATGGTGGGTTAGGTTTGATGGGCAATTATTTGAATAAATACACATACGACATATGGCATGTTATCAGCTGTTAACGTATTTAATATTCATATATGGGAATAATATTACATGAAAGTGGAAGATTACTTAATTGAGATATTGACAAAACCTACCCAAAAAGTAGTCTTCAGTGCATAATTATGGGGTTAAATATAACATTAACATATTCATATATTGTTGTATAACAACTCCATGTTCTTGGGGGTCTACTTATGCATATAAAAACACACACATTCCACTAAAGATGAATATTATATTATTTTACATAGCAGATTTGGAATCTTTATGACTTTTTAAACATCAACACATATTACACGATTTGTTATACTAAACTATATATTTATTGTAGTCTTGAAACGATCAGCACCGGTTTTAAGTCGTAAGTAAGAAAATAAGTTATTATTTTTCTAAATAATTATTATCTATATTATTATTTAATTATTATTATTATTTTACTAATGTTTAATTGTGGTCAAGTTAATTATAATTATATACTAATAATAATTAAGATTTCAAACTAATAATAATGTCGAATAACGTCGACAAATAGTAATGATAACGAAACAGTCGGAACTGTTAACCTGAAATATACGGGTTGTCACAACAGTCATCATAGCAATGGTTGTAGCAAATGGATTCGACAATCATAATGGAGGCAGTGACATTTGGAGCCAACGAATGGAAACTGTCATTAACGTATCATAACCATGATCATCAACAAACCAGAAGCACACGAAAGTAAGACCCCAACAATTTCAAACAATCAACCAAATACCTCATTTAGCAGCAGCGTACACCTCCTCATCCGAATTATAACCAGCATGAAGAGCGTCAGACGCCAACGTCAAACCAACATCCTTCTTCGCTCTCAAATAACTCTCCATCGGATCATCATCCTCACCATCTCTATACTTATCCACCTTCTCCTTCGCCTTCGGAGTTTATTAGGCCTCAAATAATCAAATCGGAAAATCAGCTGCAAAAAATCTTATTGTGATCATCTGATGATTTAGGCTTGTATCACATGTAAACCCTTAAACAAACAAAATTTGCCAAACACTCATATATATTACAATCACATCTTTAAACAGAAGCACATCCAAACACTACATCCTACAGCCGTTGATCATCGGGTTCTGATTATTCCATATCATGTAATAACTTACAAAAAGCAGTACCAAGCACTCCCTAAATTGCAACATAAACATAGGAAATGTATGTGTGTTTTAAGAATACAGATTAAGGATAATACCTCAGCAGAAGAACCACCAGATTCAAAAAGCAAAACTCTTGGCAAACTTTTGTAATCATTAAACACATAATCATTTCTTGGCATTTGATTCAATGTCCCAAACCACCTCCACAATCTTATTCTCTTCACCAATGGGTTCTCTCTTGTCCACTCCAGCTACACACACATACAAACAGAAGAACATCAAAACCCTCCACTCTGACCTTTATGGAAAAAAGATTTGACTACAATTTCACCCCAAATGTTGTAAAATCCAATTTAACAACAGCAACAAAAAAGAGACAGATTGAATTCTTAATGGATAAAGTTGCACAAGAAACATAAAGATTACACCTTTGCTTTTGAAATTCTTGATCTTGATTTCACCGTACTACCACCATCGACCTCCACCTCCACCAACAGAGCCACCAACGTCCATCTCCATCTCCACCTCCACCAAGACAACCATCATGGCCTCTACCAACACAGCCACCACCGCCGACCTCCACCTGAAGCAACACAGCCACCACCGCCTCCAATAACACAACCACCACAACCGACCTCCGCGTCCAGCAACATAGCCACCACCGTTCCAGCAACATAGCCACCACCCCTGACCTATAGATCAGTTAGATGCATAATCGAGAAGGCGTATGAGATAGCGAAATCACACATAAAGAACAACAGAGATGCGATTGACAGATTAGTAGATGTGTTACTGGAGAAAGAGCAGGTGGAACAATCGCTGACCAAAATCAAAACGCAGCAATGAACTTTGTTACCAAATTAGTGTTCACTCTAACATGCTTATCATTCATTTCACATTTAACCAGTAAAATATTTCATTTATGGTAAAACTACACAAAATTTTAACCACTCTTTTCTCAGTTAAGCTTTTCATTATTGGCAACATAGAGAAAACAGAAATTGAATAGATCTTGCAGCCGAGGTAAATCGTTATTTTATTTAATTCGTAATTGGGAATGACTTAATTTAAGATTAAGACAATTAAGTAGCTTCTGTTTGGCATTAGTACATGTACATTTAGGCTAAACATGTTTCGTCTATATTTGGATTAACTTTTCTTCCAAGATTCACACTTGCAAATTTCTATCTATACTATTTGTTAAGAATTAGATATAACAGTGTACATATATATACTCATCAAATCCAAAACCGCAATGTACTTTGTTACCAAATTAGCTGTCACTCTAGCATGCTTATCATTCATTTTGCATTAACCACTAAAACATTTCATCCAGTAAAACTACACAAAATTTCAATCCTTTCTCAGTTAACCTTTTCATTATCAGCAACATAGAGTAAAAATAGAAATGAAATAGATCTTGCAGCATATGTACAATCTTCAATTTCTTAAATTTGTAATTGGGAATAAGTCAATCTAAGACTAAGACAATTAAGTAGCTTATTCTTGGCATTAGTTCATGTACATTTAGGCTAAACATGTTTCTTCTATACTTGGATTAACTTATTCTTCCAACATTCACACCTGCAAATTTCTATCTATACTTATATGTTAAAAATTCAACAAAACAATAAAACAATTCTCCAACAGAGGAACAATTCTCCAACAGAGGTAAAAATCATATCAATTATCAAGTTGAAAATTACTTGAAAATATCTCCAAAATATATGAAACCTTTGCTCCAAACTTACAAATCAAGGAGATATGTTATATTGTTTATACAGGCAAACCACTCATTGACAAAAGGTATATCGATACATGTCTACATGATATATGAACTGAACTGATTCACAAACAACTTATTGTTTTTGACAGTCATTGTCAAACAGCTAAAATTTTATCACAATAGTTAGATTTCTCATTAATCTTTCTGCAGAACTGAAGTTTTTTGAACCTAAATCAGAATCATAATATATTCTCATTGCTAGCTATCAGAAAATTAACATCAATATTTCTTATAATCAGGCATTATAGACAAAAAAATAACAGCCCCAAATCAACTTTGCATACAGTCATACAGAACACAATCCCAAAATCAAATCAACCGTCATCAGTAACCAAAAACCAAATCACAAACCCCAAATCAAAAACCCTAATCCAGTATAAATATGAAGAAAACCCAAATCAAAAACCCTAATCGAGTATAACTATGAAGAAAGCTTACGTAGAAGACGAAGGACCGAAAAGGGGCCGGTGGTCGGAGGGCGGAGAGCAGAGGAGGGACCGTCGGGAGGGCGAAGCTGGCAGGCAACGGGAGGGCGGCAATCGGAGGGCAGCGACGACAGGGGTCTGACGGTGAGCAGTGAGGTCGCAAGGGGGGGCGGGCAGCGGCAGCGGAGGTGGCAGTGGTGTCGGAGGTGATGGCGGGAGGGCGAAGAGCGCAGGCGGTCGATGATGAAGATCGATGGAGGGAGAGAGAGCCGCTCTCGGTCGATGATGAAGAGCGATGGGGGGAGAGCCGATGATGAAGAGGTTGGGTTAAAAGGGGTTAAAACTACTATTCAATGAATAGTAATATCCCACTTCTTTTTTCATAGTATGTAATAATTATGTAATAATATCTTCTTACAAGTCATTTACTAATAATTTATTAAAAGGTATTGGCATCTTTAGTCCTAATACTTATCTTATTTTTCAAATGATATACGTACTAACGATGGAAAGGGTCGGTTAAACTACCCCCAATATAGTAAGTTATTAATATAAAATAAAATAAAATAAAAAGTCTTCTAAAATGGTCGGTTTTATTTTATTGATATGATATTGATTATATAACTTCTTATTGTTACTTGATAATAATTATTACAATTATAATAATTAATCGCCTTCTTATAACTAAACAACCTCAAACGCTATTGGATTCGATTATAGTTAAGAACTTTGTAAGCCAATAAAATTAAAAGCATGTTAGCCGTGACGTCGTTTAATTAATATCGAAATCAATTTATATCTAGTATTAGATTTTGCATAAATTGATCATCACTAGATGCTTTCTATGTATAAGACTTAAGACATCAAAGTACAAGAAAAGATTATGTTAGATCCTCACTTAGTCCTACATTTGAATGACCCAATTTCCCTTATGTTGGTGCACCAATTTGTGTTAAATATGTTTGTCAACTAGTTTGATCATGTGAGTGTGTCACTTAACATGCTTATCTTTCAAGGTTTGTTGTATTCACTCTCTCACCATAGAATCCATGTGCACATGGACCAACTAATATACCAAATTATGATGTAAATTAGACCCCACAAAACAGAAGAAAAAAAGCTACAAACCCAATTTCAGTTCATCAATAATTGTTTAAATGAACCTTCAATACCTCATGCTCTTTAATAATTATTTGGCTACGACTATACTCCATTTCAACTTACTAGTACTATGCTTTTAGTGAGGGCCATGACAAGGGTCTCTCAACCACTCATACACCTCATTTTGGGTTTATACATCATGGAACAAAAGTTATGCATTATTTTAAATTTTGGAATTTTGGCTTCAAATAAGAAGATAATATTTATGTTATCTTTTATGTTACACATATGACTATTCTTATTGCCAAGGGTCATGTCATATGGGGAGTCTTTAAAAAAATATACGTGTATGTTATCTCTTTGTTTAAAATACGTTTGCTATGTGATGTATAATGAAAGACCAAATTTGAATATGTGGAGACATTCCCTTTGTGTGAGATACGTTTATAAAACCCACTTTTTAACGAGAATTTGATAAGATACAGTCCAAAGTCTAAATGTTTTCTTGCTATCCTTTACCTGCAGCTCGATCTAATTTTGAGTGAATAACACGACGTAGAGAACAATAAATACATATCAGGTTGATTTGAGGTTACAATGATCTTGAGCATAAACATGAACTAAAATAAAGCCAACTCATTATGACAAAAGTTAGATTAGAATTTGAAGTTTTATGGTTGATTAGCTTAGAATTCCTTAATTAAAGTATTATGCACACGAGACATGACTTTTATGACATTAACCAAAACCAAGTTTAACTCTTTTATAAAAATCCAATCAAGAATGAGAACTTAGAATTAATTAGTGTAGCCCTACCTCTTTGCTCGTATGCAGTTATCTTATGCTTTTAAATACTTATAACGTGAAACGACATCTAAAAACTATTTAACAAACGGATCATGAAATTTTTACCACTGGTATCCAAAAATTAGTCTGGAAGAATGAGTTGTGCTAAGCTGTAACAATTATATCAAATTGTAGCAAAACTGAAATATTTTAACAGACCTACTAAGAAGAATAAACAAGCTCATATTTTTTTATGTTAGATCCTTAAAAATAATATTATCATAAGAGAATAAAGTTGATCATATATTAAGTGAGCGCCTTCCCCTCACTTGGCCTTATGTGTTATGGAAATGTATGTTATATGTTATACAAATTATATTTATAATGTAACAAACATACATATATAAATAGGAATAAATGAAAGGATTAATGTATATAATGTACTTGATGTGTTATGACATGGATGAGACATCTCATGGCCTATAGAAGCAATTTCAAATTATTGGTGTTAATTAATGAGAAAAATATATCTTTTTCATATCATTGAACCAATCACGTTGGATGCCACTATATTAGAACAAAGAAGTTGCACATATATATTAAAATTATTCGGTAAGTTCACCCCAAACAAATTAGACTCCTTTATGTTAATAAATGACGTGCAAAAGTTGACGTGCAAAGAAATATGTCGCGCATTTTCACGTGTCATAAAAATTATGTTGTATTTTTTAAATTTATAGAAAAAATGACACGCATATACATGACATCTTTCATTTATGACTATCCATTTCTTGACGCGCATATGCGCGTCATGACCCCAAATATGACGCGCATTACACGTCATCTATTGTAGTTTTTCTAGTAGTGATTATTACGTATTTACCACATTAATATATATATGTGGCAAATTTAAAAGTTACAATATTGCATAATTTAATAAATATGTTTGATGATTTGTTATTTGTTAGATACTCTTTTTATAAAAGCTAAATGAATAACCTTCATGCACAAACAATACAGAAGTCAGTTGACAAGTAATAAAGGCTAAAAATCAAAATCACACAAGAAATGAGTTAGAAATCTAAAAATCAAAAAGAGGTATAGAGGTTGTCACTTAAAGGAAAGTTGTTCTCAAAATAGTTGATATAATGAAAAAGAGAAAAGGTACCTCTAGGTGTGCGTGATTGTAGAAAAAAAAGTTTTAAGGTTTTTATCCATAAAAGAAAATTCATGTTTCTACACTTGAAAACTTCAAGAATATATATAAACCAAAAAACTTAAAAAAATACACATAAGTAATATGGAGGGTGTGGACACAAACCGTTACATGCAGTTGGGAACCAGAACTTTTGATCTGAGGTTCATCCTAAATTCTATTATCTATCAACTGCAACTAAAGGTTCAAACTTATTTTTTACTTAAAAAGTTATTAGATTTGATGAATTTTTATGAGCGGAGGGTCAGCGAACCCCCTTGGTTCTACCGCTAACTAAATGTGAAGGTAGTAGACAACGATTGTAGTAGGCATCGATGACGCTAATTAAGGCGATAGTAGTGGTGGGAACACTGATCCACAACGTCAGAAAAGAGACATGAGGTGATAATGCCAAGTGTGTTCATAAGGACAACAAAGGTCACAATGGAGACGATAGGTAGTGACGATAGTGGGGTGGGGGGGGATGGAAGAGTGTGTGTGTGTGTGAATGGTGGTGGTTACATTAGGATGGTGTACATCATGCATCAAGGTTAGCGTTTGAGGTACGGTGATGGTGATATATGGTGGAGGCTTGTTTTTGGAAGACTATTGAAAACCTAGAGCGAATATAGAAAGGGGTAAAGTTTGAAAAAGTAGGCCAAACATAAAAAATCATGAGGATGTCAATTTTGAAGAGGCCATTCAAGGAAAAAATGAGACTTAAATAGACCCTAGGTAAGAGGAACTTCATATAAGGATTGATACGTATTATATCTATGTTCTAACTACATAACTATTACACATTCTATGTCACACCCTTAAAATCCGCTAACGGGATTTTACCGTCAGGCGTGTGACACACCAGGATCTCAGATAAGCATCAGTTACACCAAACACAGTAAATACAAAACATCATATTAAGTAATT
Organism: Flaveria linearis; assembly: GCA_024085815.1. Taxonomy (NCBI): domain Eukaryota; kingdom Viridiplantae; phylum Streptophyta; class Magnoliopsida; order Asterales; family Asteraceae; genus Flaveria; species Flaveria linearis. Next base: position 2,135,390 of record CM044010.1, read on the forward strand.
AGATTTTCAAATCAAACATGAGTGTTTCAGACTTGCGGAAGCGTTTCGAAAACAGAAATCAACAGTGAATCGTTTCAACATGCGTTTCAACCATAAGAATCAATAGCGTTTCAACAAATTAAACCAGTTGAGTAGTGATGTATGCCATGCATGCATCCTAGCTGAGTTCTTAATCTTGTGCATTTCTGTGACCTGAGAAAACATGCTAAAATATGTCAACATAAAGTTGCTGAGTCCACAGGTTTTTAATCAACAAGAAATGTACCAGAAAGCGTTTCATATGTTCAACCAGAACTGTGTCAGAAAAGCGTTTCGCATGGTTTAGTATATAAAGCATATCGATAGGTCGCGAGCCTATAAACAAGTTAGTTAGTGTTTCAAACCGAAGCTGACTGTGTGTGTTTAGTGCCTTTCCACCACGTCTTAACCGACCGTGGCAATCGTTACAGGTCAATTTAGCACCCGTTCGACCTCCAATCAAGCTAGCGCGACTAGCCCGGGTGGGGTTTGTCAGACCCAGTAGTACTACTCAAAATTACCTCGCTAATCTCGTTACTAACGGTTTGATACTGTAAGGACTTTCAAATGCGTTTCCCACTAACATAACAAGCGATATCAATAATACTGGCAACCATAACAAAATAGTGCTTGCATGTTTTCTCCCCCAAAAAGAAAGTAAAAAGGGGTCGTGGAACTCACCTTGATTGCGTTGCAAAGAAATAATGCTCAAGCAACAGTTAAGGTTTCGGTTAACCTGTGTTTCATTCTGTGTACATATTATTAATATAAATTATTAATTTAAGAATATAACAACTGTTCAGTTTCGCGTTCGTGTCTCGGTTACGGGTTATCGGTATTTCCCCATTCCTAGTTATTATCAACAATGCTAGATCACGTATAAAGATACTCATCATCGTTTTAATTATATGTCCAGACGTTTATTAAGGCGTAACTTATTTATATTATAAAATACGAGACAAGAATAATATTTATAAAAATTTAATATTATTTATAAAGTTAAGTTAAGATTTTGTAATTAACTAAAAATAAACACGATTAAATCGACCACTTAAATAAACAATGGTTGGAATAATAAACTGGTATTTTAAGTCTAGATTTTACAAAATATATATTAACTATAACATTCTCTTAGAGTTTTAAATAAAATTTAAAGATATTTTTATAAATAAATTGCAGAAAATTAAGTTTGATGATTAAAAATAATCAGAGTTCATAAAACGATTTTTAAAAATTTTAGGAATTTTTTTTTATAATTTTTAGAAGCTTCAAAAGCCTTAAAAAAATAAATGGAGGTGCCCGGGGTCGAACCCGGGACCTCCTGGTTGTCAAGTGAGCATGGAACCGGTGGGCTAAGGGTCATGGCCGCGATATTAGTTGGTTTTTAAATCTTAAAAACACACCTTTAAACAAAACCCCAATTTCCCCCAAATCAATAAGAACCCTAGTTTGATTTGATTCAAATTGAATGTTAATTCGATGTTGTTAACATCTGAAATCATAGGGCTTTACTCCCCTTAATGAAACGATTATGAAGATGTGTTTAATTACCCGAATGACGACGGTTTGAAGATGAACAGGTCGTCGAACTGCTCGCGGTTTTGATGAATCACAGAATGATCAAATGATGAAATTAATCGAATTAATTTCGTGGGTAGCCTCAGGAACTGCTCTTGATGCAAACCCCTTGTTAATTTTGATTTAAACTTATCAAACAGTAGCTTTTGATCGAGTTGCAGGTTCGAAGGAAAATGGTAATCGAATTCGAAGTGTTTGTGTGTTTCAGATTGTATTGATAGGTGCATTCGATTAGGAACCGATCAATGAGTATTTATACTCGATTATTTGGATTAATTTAGTGCTATAGTGCTTGATTTCGTGGGTGGGTCGGCCGAAAGCAAAATTGTAACATCTCGTATAAATTTTATTTGTATTTATATAGTTATCTATTTAATTATCTATTTATTTAATTATTTACTTATTCATTTATTCATTTATTTATTTATTTATTGATTTATTTATTATTTATTTAAAAATTAAATTTAATTTAAATTCTAATAATCATAATAATTATAATAATAAAGATACTAATAATAATTATAACAATAGTAATAATAATAAAAAGAATAAGAATAATAATAATAAGGATAATAATAATAATAGTAATAATAAGGTCTAGGGGGTTAATTGCAATTTTCGAAACTTTAAAAGAAGTTTAAAACTAAAAATAAATAAATTCAAACCGCAGGGACTGAAAGTGTAATTATAAAAATTACACAAACAGCCCCTCACCGCCCCCGTTTCTCCGGCCAGCCTTCCGGCCACCGCCGGCGAGCTCCGGCAAGTCCAAATAACCAACAAAAAACGCGGTTTTAACTCAAATCAAAGGTCCCGACACCCTCACGATCAAGATTCGAACCTAACCCACCTAAACAATTTAAAAATCAAAACGATTTAGTGCGATCTAGATCCAAGAATCACTTTCGGCCGACCAACCTCGATCGATCGCACTAAAACTTATAAAAAAATGCAACTAATTGAATGGGAACGAGTATATATCCATCTATAATCAATATCCATACTCAATTGCATCAAAAATCAACAAAAACACCACATTTAATCATCTTCCAAGTCGCGAACCTGCAACTCAACACTTAACCCATATACAATCGATTGTAAACCAAATTGATAAGGGGCTTTGATTTCCTATCAACATACGAAGCTGCATATCAAATTAATTCGATTATCATGTCCATTTGATCATCCATCGATTAGCACGTGAGTCGCGACCGGTTCTTCAACAGGTTCATCACCAAATCGAATACCATTTAGGTAATTGAATACACCTACATGTTCGGTTTACAGTGGGAAACAAAAGCCCTAATGTTAATTGGATTAACAAACTCGAATTGGGGATCAATTTGAACTCAATTGATTCTAGGGCTCGAATGGATATTTGGGGTTTTGGTTAACTTAGTTTAAAAGAATTAAAAACGGATTTTAACCGCGGCAGATGCCCTGGTTCAATGGTTAAGTCACTGTTGCCCCTAACATCAGGTCCCGGGTTCGACCCCGGCAACCCCCCCCCTTTTTCCTTCTTTTCTTTTCTGATTTTTTTTTATTTACATATTTAACCCTTTTAAATTCTGAAAAATTTCTAAAATTATTTTAAAAATTGCAGAATTTATTTAAATTATTGTTTAACTAATTAGTGACTAAGTAAATTTTTAAAAACTACTTTTGTATTTATTAATACATTGTTGTATATTTAAAAATACAAAAGAAATATGTGAATATAATATTTGGGTATATATTTATATATATATTTTATAAATACTTCCTTTACTACCTAAATCACTTATTATAATTATTACATATAATATTATAACTGCTTAGTATATATGTTCTTATATATATATTCAAACAATTAAATTGTTTAATTACTTATAAATATATATATATATTCCTTTTAATGACTAAAATCACTTATTAAAATTATTATATACAATCTTTATAAATCGATTTAATGAACAATTAAATCAAGTCATTCTTATATTCTTTTCTTTTTCGCACAAACAATTAATTATACCAAGTATAAAAATCCATTCGTTCCATCAAACCGATCACATTATTAACATGTAATGAATACGAGTAATTAATAAATCCTACAACCCTAAAACATAACTAATCATCAAACAAATTATAACGTGTTGTCTTATTTATAATTAGGTGCCTTGTAAAAGAAATTGTTGGAACGCCGCTTAATCCGTATTATCACTTTGTACACCTATACGTCAAAGTGAGTATTTCTATACCCCTTTTTCTTATTTTCACACTTTGGGGTGAAACATGTTAACTTATATCATTGCACTTGTAAACGTTGAATCTTGTAAACTTATGGCAATTTACTTGTGTGTTGTGATTAGTTGAATATTGTAGCTACCATGTAATGTCGAATACATGTACAATCATTAACTATTGCTAGCCTGGCGACGTCATAGATCTATGGGCCTGACAAGCCTGCTTGGTTGATCCAAGTACACTTAGCTAATCGTATATTCTTGTAAACGTTTGAGACTTGTAAAACTTTGTCAAGGTTTGATTGTGCATTCTGTCTTACATCCCTAGTTACCTTGTTCTCTAATTTACAACATGAATTGCCATCTTTTATATACTTATGTATCCAAAACTGTAGAATGCTCACCAACATTTTTATGTTGACCTTTTATTTTTAACATGTTTCAGGTTACTCTTTGAAGCTTATCACATTTAGGATTGGACTTAGAGAAATAAACGAATGATCTGGATACTTTTATACTTGTATTCTGGATGTATCTTTGTTTAAACGTTTACTTGTATTGTTACAATTGAATCTTGATTAATATATTTGGAACAAATAATAGCGTTATGTGGCTGTGAACAATCGTAACTCTCACGCCTCGACGATTCCGCCGTCAAGGTTGGGGTGTGACAGATTGGTATCAGAGCCCATAACTATAGGGATTTAGGTTATTAGAAATGGTGACCTAGACTATAGTTGCATGAACCTCATAGAAAGACCTCTACATTTTTGTGCTTACATATTGTTTAAATGCTACATAATGCTATGCCTTTTGTGCAACTTGATGCCTTAGCATAGGATTGCCTTATGTATGCTTAAAACTTAGTTACTTGACTCCTTAAACTTAACTTTGACTTTTGACTCTCCCCGACAAATGAACTTCCTAAACCTATTCTCAACGACATGTGGAATCTACACTTATCATCGTGGATTTAATTCCTTAGACTCTATGTCTAATCTGTGAAAATCTCATCAAAGTTTTGATTTCATAAACCTAAGAAATATTGTGTGACACATAGACACCTGTATTCTGGATTTCTTGGCAAAAAGCCCTCGGGCTAAGGCAAGCGTATCGTATAAATCTCATTGAGGGAACCGTTACGCTTACCTGGGGATTTCTGGGATGAGTGATAAACTATGGTCAAAATACACAAATCTCTAAGGCAAATGGGTCAATTTACCTTGACGTGTCGACGATTCCAAATGGTAATGCGTTACCAAATGGAACCATCCTTTTGTATCTTAAAAATCCTTGAATCCTTGAACTAGTTTATCATCAAAGTTTAAATACTTTCTCATTCTTAACCTAAATGATATTCCTGTTAATATTAAACCCATCCTACACTTCAACTCTTACGTGTAAACGCTTAACGTGTAACATGTAACGTTATTGAACTCAACGTTTCATGTAACTATTTCTATACCTTGACCAACGTGAACATGGATTTTAACATACCCAAAGATATTGGGAATCTAAACCGTATGTCTTTAAAACTTTAAACCGTTACCTATGGTTCTCAAGTCTTCTTAAGGATGTGTCCTATAACTAAGAACATGCAAAGCTATAGATGGAATTCCTACATCACAGGATACTTTGCTAATTGAATATTAACCTTGTTAATTTAAAGTGGTCACTCACCTCAATGATCGAATAAACTAATTATAACTTTGTTACCACTTATAAGTACGCGTGTCTTCAATAAGGCTATGGTGTGACCTCATATCTTGGGAAGTCCTTGTATTTTCCTTTCGATTGTGAATCGAATATTCACATCTCATCATGGTGTTGAATCATTCTTGTCCTTGATTTCGTCTTCCTGATTTAAGACATCCAAGATTTGAACATCATAACAAATCCTGTTACCTCGAACATTGACCTTAAATTTTGTAAGCATGATTTTCCTTTTGTTACATTGATGTAACTTGAAATTCTCTGAAATTCTAAATGATACCCTTTTCCTTTCGTTGTTAAGTCAAACTTTGGACCGTCTGCACCGTGGGAAATGCAAGGGTTTGCAAGTCAGCCTATGACTAAGAACACTCGTATCTCCTAAATGATTCTATCTCATCAAAACAGGGGTGATTCCCTTACTTTGATGAATCTCTATTCGTTCCGATAAATGGTTTCCAATTGTGTGTTTAATGAAATTTCATCCTCTGGATCAGTGTGATTACCTTATCTTGAGGATTGACTCCAAGTATTCTCTTTGGAATGGCTTTTCACAAATGACATGACCTCACCAAAATAGGATTGAAACCCGTACTTTGGTGACAAATGTTAATCTTTGATTGTTTCCTTGTTATTATGAAGCTCAATCATCAAGATAGGCGTGAATTCCATACCTTGATGATAATTTCATTTTTATGGATTGTATTCTCTCAAATGAAACGATCTCATCAAAGTAGGAGTGAATTCTGGATTTTGATGAAGAAGTTCATCCTGTTATATTTTGTTTTTATAAAACTTCATCGTTAAGATAGGAGTGACTTCCCTTACCTTAATGGTGAGTTACCTCGTCTTATTTCTGTAGATCCTCAACAATGAGTTGGGATCGAACTTTTTGATTGGTAAGTTAATGGTCATATCTTGGAAATACACCATCAAGTTAGGAGTGAAAACCACACCTTGATGACTATTCTTATTTCTTGATCTTCAACTTACCATGGTTGTAATCAAGTGACGAGAAGCATGTAGTAACTTGACGGGTGAAACACTGTTAGTGTTTTGACCTATTAAGCCAAAGCATGATCTCTGAACTCGAAAGGAAACCCGATTGTCTTAAGATGATTTTGACTCCAAGCTTGAAGCATGTGAATTCTTAAATTGATTTCTTTCCTTTATCTTCATATTTTAACTCGATCTAGTTACATCGAACCATTTATTCCCTACTTATCAACTTTCATTTTGAGTTATCATTAAAACCTGATTGCGTAATGATAGCTTCCTAAACAACCTTCCTGCCAAATAAAGACATTACTAATTTGTGTTCATGGCTTCCTAGCCACACGAATGTTTCTCAGCTGTGATTATGAATTTGATGAACCGCGTGTGCAAGCCGTACGTGGAAAGCTACTTGTGTTTGCCTTAATCAGCAATATCCTAAATTATTTAAATTTTAATCCAATCGTGAGTGCTATCTTCGTTGATCAATGCAATTTCTATTATTGTGTCATTTCTTGGACCATCTTTGAACTCCTTATAACAACCTCTAGTAAATCTTCTGAATGTTTTACCCTCAAAACCACACTTATTCTGAAAACCTATTATAATGATTTTCTTCATACCAAAGTTAATCTTTAATCTTAACAAACACGATACTTGTATCAACGTTACACTAATAACACTTTGAACCCTTATTGACATGAGTAAACAAGAATCGATCACCTAGAAACTCGTTAAAGTTACTTGCTTAAGAAGCTCTTATGAATTCCATCCAAAAACATCTGAAACTTATTTCTCATAAGCCGAGTCCCGTATCGATCTAATGTATGGTGTTTCACACATGACAAAAATTCTTGTTAACCGTATTGAACTGTTTGGAGTACAAACATTTGTCAATTAAAAATCTTAAAGGAATAACATGCACACTTTAGAACATATAAGATTATAAACGGTGAAACTTAGCGAACTTAAGACTCATAGTCAAACTTATTGAATTTAAACACTCGTGAATACGAAATGACATCTAAGTCTCCTCATAAATCTTAAAATTTATTTCTCATGATTAAATTTCGGGACGAAATTTCTTAAAGTAGGGGAGACTGTAACATCTCGTATAAATTTTATTTGTATTTATATAGTTATCTATTTAATTATCTATTTATTTAATTATTTACTTATTCATTTATTCATTTATTTATTTATTTATTGATTTATTTATTATTTATTTAAAAATTAAATTTAATTTAAATTCTAATAATCATAATAATTATAATAATAAAGATACTAATAATAATTATAACAATAGTAATAATAATAAAAAGAATAAGAATAATAATAATAAGGATAATAATAATAATAGTAATAATAAGGTCTAGGGGTTAATTGCAATTTTCGAAACTTTAAAAGAAGTTTAAAACTAAAAATAAATAAATTCAAACCGCAGGGACTGAAAGTGTAATTATAAAAATTACACAAACAGCCCCTCACCGCCCCCGTTTCTCCGGCCAGCCTTCCGGCCACCGCCGGCGAGCTCCGGCAAGTCCAAATAACCAACAAAAAACGCGGTTTTAACTCAAATCAAAGGTCCCGACACCCTCACGACCAAGATTCGAACCTAACCCACCTAAACAATTTAAAAATCAAAACGATTTAGTGCGATCTAGATCCAAGAATCACTTTCGGCCGACCAACCTCGATCGATCGCACTAAAACTTATAAAAAAATGCAACTAATTGAATGGGAACGAGTATATATCCATCTATAATCAATATCCATACTCAATTGCATCAAAAATCAACAAAAACACCACATTTAATCATCTTCCAAGTCGCGAACCTGCAACTCAACACTTAACCCATATACAATCGATTGTAAACCAAATTGATAAGGGGCTTTAATTTCCTATCAACATACGAAGCTGCATATCAAATTAATTCGATTATCATGTCCATTTGATCATCCATCGATTAGCACGTGAGTCGCGACCGGTTCTTCAACAGGTTCATCACCAAATCGAATACCATTTAGGTAATTGAATACACCTACATGTTCGGTTTACAGTGGGAAACAAAAGCCCTAATGTTAATTGGATTAACAAACTCGAATTGGGGATCAATTTGAACTCAATTGATTCTAGGGCTCGAATGGATATTTGGGGTTTTGGTTAACTTAGTTTAAAAGAATTAAAAACGGATTTTAACCGCGGCAGATGCCCTGGTTCAATGGTTAAGTCACTGTTGCCCCTAACATCAGGTCCCGGGTTCGACCCCGGCAACCCCCCCCCTTTTTCCTTCTTTTTCTTTTCTGATTTTTTTTTATTTACATATTTAACCCTTTTAAATTCTGAAAAATTTCTAAAATTATTTTAAAAATTGCAGAATTTATTTAAATTATTGTTTAACTAATTAGTGACTAAGTAAATTTTTATAAACTACTTTTGTATTTATTAATACATTGTTGTATATTTAAAAATACAAAAGAAATATGTGAATATAATATTTGGGTATATATTTATATATATATTTTATAAATACTTCCTTTACTACCTAAATCACTTATTATAATTATTACATATAATATTATAACTGCTTAGTATATATGTTCTTATATAAATATTCAAACAATTAAATTGTTTAATTACTTATAAATATATATATATATATTCCTTTTAATGACTAAAATCACTTATTAAAATTATTATATACAATCTTTATAAATCGATTTAATGAACAATTAAATCAAGTCATTCTTATATTCTTTTCTTTTTCGCACAAACAATTAATTATACCAAGTATAAAAATCCATTCGTTCCATCAAACCGATCACATTATTAACATGTAATGAATACGAGTAATTAATAAATCCTACAACCCTAAAACATAACTAATCATCAAACAAATTATAACGCGTTGTCTTATTTATAATTAGGTGCCTTGTAAAAGAAATTGTTGGAACGCCGCTTAATCCGTATTATCACTTTGTACACCTATACGTCAAAGTGAGTATTTCTATACCCCTTTTTCTTATTTTCACACTTTGGGGTGAAACATGTTAACTTATATCATTGCACTTGTAAACGTTGAATCTTGTAAACTTATGGCAATTTACTTGTGTGTTGTGATTAGTTGAATATTGTAGCTACCATGTAATGTCGAATACATGTACAATCATTAACTATTGCTAGCCTGGCGACGTCATAGATCTATGGGCCTGACAAGCCTGCTTGGTTGATCCAAGTACACTTAGCTAATCGTATATTCTTGTAAACGTTTGAGACTTGTAAAACTTTGTCAAGGTTTGATTGTGCATTCTGTCTTACATCCCTAGTTACCTTGTTCTCTAATTTACAACATGAATTGCCATCTTTTATATACTTATGTATCCAAAACTGTAGAATGCTCACCAACATTTTTATGTTGACCTTTTATTTTTAACATGTTTCAGGTTACTCTTTGAAGCTTATCACATTTAGGATTGGACTTAGAGAAATAAACGAATGATCTGGATACTTTTATACTTGTATTCTGGATGTATCTTTGTTTAAACGTTTACTTGTATTGTTACAATTGAATCTTGATTAATATATTTGGAACAAATAATAGCGTTATGTGGCTGTGAACAATCGTAACTCTCACGCCTCGACGATTCCGCCGTCAAGGTTGGGGTGTGACAAAAATGGTCGGGTTTAGTGGACCATTATCGAAACTTTTCCCCTATTAATGCGTGTATTATTGATCAACTCTGTCCCACGAGCATTTTGATATATTGTGGGGTTAAAACCGCGGCCAAAAGGCCGGTTTTTGGCTTCGCCGGAGCCGCGGCCGGCGGCGGGATTCCGGTGGCCGGAAAAGCGGGGAAGGGCGGGGGGTTGGGTTGTAAATTCTTAATTTTCACAAATGGTCCCTGTGGTTTTCGATTTGTTATTTTATGTTGTTAAATTTCTTTTGTAATTTGATAAATGGCAAAACTAACCCCTGGACTTCATTATTATTGTTATTATTATTGTTATTATTATTTTTATTATCAATATTATTATTAAATTAATAATAATAATAAAATATAAAAATCATATAAATACCTCACGAAATAAATCACGAATTTTTCCGGGTTGTCACATTCTATTTGTTCCTCTATATCATAGAGAACATACTACGGATATGTCATCAAGAGGTACGTAAAGGAAATTAACTTAACCCAACCATAACTATGGGGATTTGGTCAGGAGTTATCATAAAGAAGAACAATAGGAGAATGGGAGAATGTATGCATCTAACGATGTCGCTGATCTTTGTGATGTTGGGTTCGTTGTTAACGCAAAATGTTTGTAGTGTGTATCCAATAGAGAGACAAAATTATAAGGCTTGTTTACTCTATTTTAGTATTAAAAAATGTGCAATTGATTTCCATGTAAATTATAATGTGATATATTTGAGTGCGATTGCTTATATTGGGTCATAATCTATAACCTCTAATAAAGCAAGGTTTCTTTTCCCACTTGTCATTATCTTAATCCATGTTTTTGCCAATTGTCATTTTTCTAGAGATTCACAAATCAATTTTCCCTCCAAAAGTGTGTTATAATAATTTAAATTCTCATATAAATTTCTATCTTTTATTAAAAATAAATTTTATAATTACTATGTTTCTATTTTTTATCTATTTTTTAAGTCAAACTATCTTTTTCTAAAATAGATTTTATGAAGGAATTTAAAAATAACATCTTTTTGTTAAAATCTAAATAATAAAAAACTAAAGTTTATATAATATGAAATTTTCTAAATCCTTAAATATTTTTTAAACAAAATATTTTAAAATCGTTGTGTTTTTAAGAAAAGTATAAACAGGTGAAATATTTTTAAAAAATCCTATTAAAACAAGTAGAATAATTACAAATCATATTTTTTTAAAAATAAGATTTTTATAAAAAAATATTTTTTTATAAAATTTTTAAAATGAATGTTTAAAAATAAAACTATTTACATAATAGAGTTAAAAATGGTATAATTATTTTATTTTTTGAACTATTACCTATATATAATTTTAATTATATTTTATATTAAAATATTATACTGTAATTATTCATGTTAATTTTACATATATATTTTACATTAAAATTTAATCTGTTTATTTAATGATTGTTTAGCTTATCTATCTATCTATAAAAAAACTAAAATAAGCGTGAAACAATTATAGATCTCATTATACTTACTTTTTTATTTCTCTATATTATTAATAATAATGTTGAACTAATAATATTACTCATACTATTTTCAAATTAAAAAATATATAATTTAAAAAATTAAAAACCTATTTTATATTAAAAACACACTTTTTAAAAAAAACATAAAATATAGAATACAATGATTTTTTTAAAAAAAATCATTTTTCTTAAAACAATATATTTAAAAATCACATTTTCTTATAAAATAAAAGTTTAAGAAAAATACATTATTGTGTATTTACTTAAAGTATCTATTTATACGTAGTTATAATCATATTTTATTTTCAAGAATGATTTTATAATACATAAATTTTTATTAATAATAATTTAATATTTTATTTGTTCAATCCGTGTATTACACGGGGACTAACCTAGTTAGTTATATTTTGTTATAATATGCTATAACTAGTCTTTCTATAACATATTTGACTAGAATAAATCATAATTGGTTATAATTTGTCATACTTATTTAATTAGAATGTGTTATGATATATTATAACGAGTCATATATGGTTGTAATGAGTCGTTACAAATACAAATGGGTCATATTCAAGTGTAATTACTTGTATTGGTTTATTTTTGTTGTAATATGGTTTATTGGCCATAACGGTCTTAATATGGCGTGATGATTAGTTATATTTTTATTGACCTAAATTTGTATTTTAAGTGTAACTACCTAATTTGTATTTAAGTGCCATTTTGTCTACACTTGTAGTAATTATATGCACAAATATTGTGTTAAAAAGTAGCCGAGATAAAAAGTAATGTTTGAGTGGATTACAGCAGAGGAGAAAACAAATATTTTGCGAAAATTGTCTTTTTGTTACAGCATATGGCATGAAGCACCCAATAGACTTAAATAATGGTTGTATTTTGTAAGCACTCGAATGTGCATACTTTATAACCAGTGATTTTATTTCGTATTATGTTAGTAATTTGTAAATATTTATAAACTTGTAGAAATGTTGTGTTTGAAATTTCTAAGAACGCAACTCACACTCCCGTATAACATACTAAGAATTATAAATCATAAATAATTTATATTAATTTGTCATAGATGATACTTGAATCTTTAATCTCAATAAGAAATGGCTTTATCATGTATAGACTCAAAAAATTTGGTGTTTGTATATTATATTATGGGATTTTGGATGTTAGTAAAGAGGAAAAACTAGAAAAGTAGAATATGTACATTTTGAATTCTATAGGAAACATTGGAGGAGGCTGGAAAATTTTCAAAAGTGTTTGTCGTAAATCCGTCACAAGGGATTATGTTGCAAAAGTATTCCATCATGAAATCGCAAAATACTTTTCGTTACAACAGGATTCCGTCACAAAGTAAATTGTTGCAAATAGTTGCAAAAAGACCTTCGTCACAAGCGGTCCTCGTTACACATCTTGTCACATACACAATTCATCAGTAATCCATCTCAAATTCACAATACATCTAGCTACGTCATCAATGGCTGCTAATTATAATTTCCACCACAACATCATTTTTGTCGTAATCACATGACCAACAAATTCTATCGTAATCCTTCATAAAAGGAAATTAGGATGGTTTTGTTTATGGCAAATGGTCATATAGTAAAATATATGTGTGTGTATTATAAAAACATGTTAAAGGTTTCATCTCCTAAAATCACTCTTAAGATCTTAATTAGATTTCTTTAGCTTATTTTTTATTTTGCTACAATTAATAATATAAGGTTCAAAGGTCATATGACTTAAATATAAGAACTACTTGAAGAAACACCCTTATCTATCATATTCACATGTGTTTTTGAAATTAGCTAGTAGCTAGCTAGGCTGTGGCACTTGTCTCTTTACAACTTGTTCATGTGAGATATGCAACATTATTATAAACTCTTTCTCCAATTATAAAGCACATAACCACATGAAACTAGATGCTCTCTCACTTGTCTTTTCTACCTCATCACACCCCACAACATCCACCTATATACCTATATAATATTTATGTATATACACACCCTTTTAAATTGTTAATTTATCATATTTTATGACTATAAAGGAACACCCTTTTTCATGCACACACACTTGCTCTCCCCCTTGAAACTTGGGTCTGACCCGTTTTCTTCCAACACTTTCTCGGGTCGATCATTCCCCTATAAATCTTCACATATAAATAAACACTTCGAATCTTGTGTTTTCATATTGGTTAAAAGAATTGAAATGGGGAAGAAGAAGATGATGAGTTTTGGTAAGTTTTTAGACAGTTTTTGTCTAACAAATGGTGGTGCAAGTTCTTGTCTTTGTTGCATGAACAATTTTGAAATCCAAGATGATTATGAGTTTGAGAGAGAGCCACTTGTTGATCAGTCAAAAGATGTATCGGATAAACCTCAAACACTTGCATTCTATCTAAAGCCAAAGGTAAATGTTCAATACTATATCTTCTTAATTTGCAAATAACATGCAAGTTTTGTTGCATTCAAAATCTCATGTTTTTCATATAGCGTCAATTCAGGTCGTAAGATTACTAGAGTTGTCATAGGGTCCATTGACCCTCTGGCTGTAAACATACCTAGAGGGGTCTGTAGATCCTTCAGCCGTGAATATTTTCATTTATCAGATGTTTTCAACATCATCGTTTTCTTGTAGTTTGGTAACATAAATTGTCATCATTAAAGTAGTTAAATCTAATGTTAAAAGGGGGTATATATTTTAACTCTGTAGTTGAAAGGTTATGATTATGTCGCTATATCACAAGATGGTTATGGGATATACGTTGTTGGAGTTCGCTACGGTTGTTTTCTAGTGTACAACTTGCATTGCATATGTTACATGCTTATGTGATGATCTTGACTCTTGATTTAAATTATCTTTCCACTAACTTATGTTGTTGGATCATATGTATAGATGGTGGTGCTAAGGGTGTCCATGCATTGCAATGGTTGTGCAAAGAAGGTCCAAAGGCACATTTCCAAGATGGAAGGTAACCTTTCAAATCATTATTTTCAAATTTCATATCATATGGTTATTCCACTTAAAGGAATATTATGACCCATTCAATGTATAGGGGCAAACACAATAAAAAAGTATGTATATAAAAGATTATTTATTGCTTTATTTAATACTTTATTAGTTACTAAAATATTAGTATATTACAAGTATCCTTAAATCATGTTAATAGAGAAATAATTTCAAACCAAAATCCAAATCGCTTATATCTTGGAATGGTTACTAATGGGCAATAATAATATAAGTTTTTGAATAAACTTATTTTTCAAGCTTATTAAAATTTGATAAACTTATTGTTTTTAAATGTATAACCGTGAACTTATGAGAGTTATGACTTATTTATTAATCTCATAAGTTCAATGATAAGCTCAAAATTTATATAAATAAATAAGCTTTGTAAAATTTTAAAATTTTTAGTACACATAAAACTCAAAGTATAAGTTAATCAAAACACCCATAATGTAAATTGGATTAAAAAATAACATAAATTATTATCATTCTATACATATCCTCTAGTTTGTTATCATATAATATAATTTATTTTTGTCTTTTAGGTAATTATTTATGATTATTAATTATCCCAGTAAGAATAATGTATTTTTTAAATTCTCTGTAATAAAAAAAAACAGGAGTTACATCCTACCAAGTGGATTTGGAAACCAAGATGGTGATTGTAATGGGAGACATTGTTCCATTTGAGGTGTTGGAGAGTGTTTCAAAAGTCAAAAATGCACAACTTTGGACTGAACCAATATCATGAATTTGGGAATATTATTGTGACAAAGTTAGCTACGAGATTTATATATTTACATATATGTAAAACGCAAAAATAATAAGGTAATATTATGGTCCGACACTCTGACATATTTTCTAGTTGGGCTTAACTTCATTTTCTGAATGGACCCTGGACTCTAGTTGTATAATGAGCCCAAGATAAAGTTTGTAAGTTACAAGCCCTGTAAGTGATGTGGGCCTCAGTTGTTGGAAGCCCATACTAAAAAGGCCCATCTTTTTTATGCCTTTATTACATTATATTAGATGTTTTATCTATATGTAATTTGGATATTTTAAGCATCCATTACCAACGACCGTGGCTCGAAACGTTTGATGGTATATTTGTAATTCAAGCATAAAAGCTTTTATAAGATTTAATCAATTAGGTTTTTAATTTTAAGTTTGTTTGTAACTTATATTATCAACTATATATGTTTACCAGGCATGTCGATTATACACAATAGCTTGTGTAGCATCTTAGTTGTGAATGATTATGATATATTTTATAAGCCATTTTTCAAAGAATGATTGTGTAGCATCTTAGTTGTAAATGATTATGTTATATTTTATAAGCCATTTTTCAAATAATGGTTTTATAACCAAAGGGACTAAATATAATTTTAAAAAGCTAAAATAAATGATCTTGTCAGATTTGTTAGTGATTAAAACCAAATTACATAAATCCAACCCACTGTAATACTTTAACAAAATGTACAATTACTATTTTGTAACATTCATCTCCCCGGTTATTTACACTAAATAAAGATATAAAGAAATACATTTTAAAATTCTATTATTTAAGTACTGTTGATATATAGTAATCAATATCAAAAAGAGAAACCCAAACCAAGATGACATAACCCAAACCAAGATGACATGACCCAAAATCAAAGATACAACTTAGGTCAAACAAACTGTAAATCATCTCCGGTACTCAAACAGATCATCAACGAACACTATGATCTAAAGAGGAAAATATCCAATAACACAATGAATCAACAGAAACCCTAGATTAGCGAGGAAGACGAATAGAGAGTGTATGAAAGAGAGCTGAAGTGTGTGTACCCACGAACAAATGGATCTTATCGGGACAAACCACGGCTCGTGTGTAATGTGTTCACATGAGAGAAAACGAGTTATCCATAAATCTTCATTAACCTGACTAGCTACTCCTATAGTCCAATGCTACAAGTCCAATCCCACTGCTACAAATACAACTACAAATATTCCACAAAACCAACTCAGGCCCATTATTATATATATTAATGATAATAAGAAATACAAAAGGCATTAATATTTGGTATTGATTCGTTTAGTTGTATTAATATTTTTAACAAGCACACGTCATCTTGGTTTAGTAAGTGTAGCGAGTTAATGACGATATAATTGAATACTGAAGATAACTCATATGAATAAAATAACCTATAAATAAACATTACTAGAAAAATTGACTTCATATTCAACTTATAGCAACTCATGAATTTACAACTTATCTTGATTTAAGTACGACTTCAATCAAGTCACAATTACGAGGAGCCGTAGAGGGTATTTTGTCTTCACAAGACATTTGAATGCTTTAGATTGAAGTCTATAACAACCCTTTGAGAGATAACTCATTTAAATAAATTGCATGATGTTGACACACTTTGAATATAGACACGTACATAATTTTCATGGTCTATAAATAGCTAAATCCAATCCTAGCCATAGGTACATTGTATCCTCTTGATACTATAGCCGTTTATTAATATCCGCAAGCCGAAACATTTCTCCCCATTTTGAAGCTAATGTTTCTTCCCCACGCCGCTATCCCCTACGGTGTGAACACCCCCTCACATGGCATGGTGTGATGTGTTGTGACGTGATAAATTATAATTGGTGGGTATGTGATGTAATGTGGTGTGTATGGTGTGGGTTCCCCCACCGCGGTTAATTTTTTTTTGAAAGTAAAAATCCATATAATAACATTTCATCATTTATCTCCTCATCTTTTATGTCTACTTTTCATAACCTGTTCAAATATTAATTAATTTTCTTTTTCAAATTACAGTTTCTTAACCAAGCTATTATCTATCGTCCGAGTATAATCCATACCAACAAATTAATAAGTAACATCGATTACCTTTACAATTTAAAAATTTATACTTAATTTCTTCTAATCTTTTGCTCACAATGATAATTGTCAACAAAGTAATAAAAAGGCATGCAAACCAAAACAATTGAGGAACCAATACAAATCTAATGTAAATGTTTAATTGACCGTATAGCGTTAATTACCCTATTATGAAAAATACAGTGTGATGAATAGTAACTTTGAAGATCTCAACCGTTCTTTTTTAAATCTACGGTTATAATGTTGGTGGCTGGTGTAGTCATCAAAGGCAGCCTTTATCTGCAGCCACGTATATAGTCGTTTCCCCCCATTTCCTATATGTGCATTCTTCATCTTTTGGGTGAGAGGGTGAGTAGTTTGGGGTTTTGACCAGGTGGTGCTACCGGTCCTCGTCGTCTCCGTTGTTGTATGCCGGCGGCTAAGGGTTTGGGGTTCTAGGCATCGCACGAATACCGGGACCCTCTTACCGTCGCGACAGTTGCTCCGCAGCCGTCTCCCACCGTCGCCGCTACCGGCTGTCCTTAGTGCACGCCACCACTACCGGCGATACCCGAAAAGGTTAGCCATGGCGGCAGTGGTTTTGCACTCCGGACGCCTCCTTCTTTCTCGATCTACCCCATGCATCACCCGTTTCGCGGTTGTGGCCTTCGTAGTGGTGGTGTTGATGGTTAGGGTCTTGACGGTGGTGGTGGTGGCGGTGGGGTTGTTGACGGTGTTGTTGTTGAGGGTAGGGGTCTTCACGGTAGTGGTGTTGATGGTGGCGGTCTTCACGGTCGTGCTCTTAATGGTGAGCCTTTTGATGGTGGTGGTCTTGATTGTGATGGTATGACCACTTCATCAACAGCGGGTTTGGTTCGTTTATCAATTTTTCTGATTTGGAAAACCATTTTTTTCGGTAATGATGAGGATCTTTTCACCTCAGAACCTGTTAGATCTGTTCTGTTAGGGTTTGGTTGCTTTGTTCAATGATGATGAGGAAGGTCTCACCTGAGAACAGATTAGATCCGATTAACCTGTTTCTCAGGGCGATGTTGTGAGATTTTCACATCTAAATTATTTTTGGTTTTGTGATGATGAGAATGCCTCATCTGAGAACCCAAGTCATCTACATGTTCAGAAGGCAGATGTAATAAGTTGTTGGTTTCGTGGTTTAGTATGATTTTGTGGTTTGGTGATATAATAAAATGGTTGTGATGAATTCGAGCAAAAAAATCGTTGTGTTGGCGTGGCAAACACATTTGGTTTGCAGTCACAACGAGAAATCGGATCTGAGCCAAGGGTTGAAACTAGGATTGTACTGGTGGTTATCGACTTTAGAATATTCGCGCAACGCGCGAGGTTGATAATATGAAAAAAGGAAGGGGAGGAATAGTGAGTTTTTCCTTTTCTAATTTTGGCCACAAGGGGTTCTTTTGTTTGTTGTTTGGCCAAATATATTTGTGGAGTTGTGCATTTTGGCCCTCATCTGAGTTTAAAGGGGAGAAGCCTCTTTTCTCACTGGATCTTCTGTAGGGAGAGGGTTGCTCTCTGTTTTCCCAAACCACCATCGCTTCCACCTGCAGCGCCACCGTCTTCCGCCTGCACCGTCGTTCT
Organism: Flaveria linearis; assembly: GCA_024085815.1. NCBI lineage: Eukaryota > Viridiplantae > Streptophyta > Magnoliopsida > Asterales > Asteraceae > Flaveria > Flaveria linearis. The sequence goes on from CM044010.1 coordinate 2,154,594, forward strand.
CTGCCGGCGGTGTTGGGTTTCCAACACCCCTAGAAAAGTCAGTAGCGACGAAGGAAACCACATACGTTGGTGGTGTCGGCGCCTCCGGTGGAGGTTTTCGATTTCTAAGGGTTGCGGTGGTGGTGTGGCGGCTGGTATAGCCTGAAACGACAATAGCTCATGACATCTTTTTGCATCTGTTCTTCTTCAACAAAACCCTAGCGCGGCCTTCTTGCGCAGATCTGCAATTTTAGCAAAGAGTTTGTGGTTTTTCGGGTTGTAGCTATGTGGTTTTTCTTGGCTGTCGGTGGCCGGCGGCGATGCTCTCGGTGGTGATGCCGGCGCTTTTGTTTGCATGTCGTCGATGCTTTCGGTGATGATGTCCATTCGATCACTTACATGTAAGCCTTGCATCTTTGCCTAAGGTAGGCCCGATCTCATATTTGACATGTTTTTTCATGGTTGCTGTGGGTCTATTGGCCTTTCGCATCCTTATGTGGCTGTTGGCTGTTTGTGTCCCTTCGAGATGATCTCCTATTTTGGATAGTTGATGTGTTGGCGTCGATGATGCTAAGCGTATGCTTACCTGAGACTGTTGTTCGTTGATGTCGATGATGATGGACATGTCTTCATCTGAGACCATTGCCTCTGGTTTATCTGTCATTTTATATGAAAACTGGTGCCAGTTGCCTTGGCTTGGCAACCATTTTCGTTATGCAGCCGCAACCGAGTATCGGTTCAATTGTTGCTATACATGTACTGGAAAGTATTGTCGGTTGTTTATCTTATTATGTTGTGAGGTTGTTATTCATTGATGTCGATGATGATGAACGAGTCTTTGTCTGAGACCATTGCTTTCGGTTCAGTTGTGAGTTTATATGAAAACCGGTGTTGGTTGCCTTGGCCTGGCATCCATCTTCGATGCGTAACCGCAACCGGGCATCAGTTTAATGATTACCTTGGCTCTGGAAGAAAACTGTTAAGTTGTGGCTATGATGATGGAAACGTAAATCTGAGCCTCGGTTTACCCCGTTTTTAAGACGTGCAACGCGCGCCCGGGTTAAAACATTAGTTATTATAAATAAATAGGTCATGGTTTAAATGTTACTTAATTTCTTATTATTCTAGTTTTTCTTTTTTTTTACCAACAAAAATTACACTCTTTAATCTACATATATTTAAAGGGCCTATAATTATAAATTAACAGCCTAAAATTTATACATTGGTCATATAACCCCATACACGTCATATAGGGGGGTTGTATAGTTCTATACAGGGTGTATAACCTCTCTGATAGCCCCCTGAAAAATTTCTCGTAGTCAGTGTCAAAATTTGTTATACGCGTCGTATAGCCCTATCTGTGTCGTATAGGGGGTCGTATAAGGTTATATGGGGCGTATAACTCTCTGACAGCTCCCCTGAATTTTTCTCGTTTTCAGTGTACTCGACCCTATACGCCGTGTATGGACCCATACGCAACGTATAAGGGGTGTCGATTTATCTGAGTGGGTGTCTATATATTGGGACCCTTTTAAATAATACTAATTATCAACTTATGATCGTATTGATTGTTGTATCATGTGCATAAAATATTGTATATAGCTTTTTTTCTTTTGTTTTTTTGCTTTAAACATAATATTTTTACATTTTCATAATTCCACCCCCCCTGCTTTTTTATTTTCAACTTTAGTCTCTTATACTTATCATCTATTACATCTTCGATTTACGGTATAAATTTTAAGAGTTAGCACACTCGTAACGTGCACGTGTAGTTCAACGTGGTTACGTTTATTTTTTCCCGTTTAACATACATGTCGCAAGTGTGCAGGTCCTAGATCAACTAAGTTATTGCTTTTAGTGTTTTACGTTGCACGTGCGTGCTTCAACCTGTTTACGTCTACTTTCCGTTTGATTTTATTTTTCTCGTTTTTATATCCTTTTAATAGGAGATTTCAGATGTTGGTGATCGTTAAAGGTAACATAACAATAACGCTACTTGACACAGTTTTACACCTCCCGTCACAACAGAGAGTCTTAATACTAATTTTACCTCTAAAAGTTAAAACCATCACATCTATACTTAGAGAAAAAAAAAGATCATACGGGAAGTCATCACAGGCTCACAGCCAATGTTGTTAGGACCGGATCGGACCGGCCGGTCCGACCGGTTCGACCGGGATTCGGAGGCCTGTCCGGTCCGGTCGAGGGTGGTTCGTTTTTGGAGAGTTGAACCGGCCGGTTCGAACCGAGTCGGCGGTTGGACCGGCCAACCGGTTCGGGTCCGACCGGATTTTTTTTTTTTTTTTTTTTTTGATTTTAGTGGGTAAAAACGGGGTGTTAAACCATAAATTAGTACTTTGTATATACAAATATAGTTAAGTTTTATATATAACTATAAAATGTATGTATAAATCATATATAAATTACTTATATTTAATTACATATATAAATATAATTAAAATATAGTTAAATCCGGTCCATCCGGTCCGACCGGTCCGACCGGTCCGACCACCAAACCAGTAAGCCGTCCGGTTCGACGACCGATCCGGTTCTGAGAACATTGCTCACAGGTTTGGTCAAAGCTGCACACGTCAACACAGATATCATCGATGAAGTATTTGATTTCATAACAACCAAACACCTCATAAGTCATAATAATAATATCCCCCTTTCTCTCTCTCTCTCTCTCTCAAAACCACCGATCACCATGGCGAACCCCACGTTCTTCTTCATCCTCCTTCTCACCATCATCATCACCACCACCACCACCACCACCACCACATCTTCTTCAAACCCTAACCCCATCAAATCACCATCATCATCATCATCTTCTTCTTCTTCTTCACTACCCACCGCTCACTCCGTCCTCTCCCACCACGGCTTCCCCGTCGGACTTCTCCCCTCCGGCGTCCTCTCCTACCACCTCAACCACACCTCCGGAGACTTCTCCGTCGACCTCGGCCGCCCCTGCCGCCTCATCCTCCCGCCGGACAACTACCTCGCTACCTATTCCAAGAAAGTCACCGGCAAGATCGTCGAGAATCGGATTGCGGAACTTAGTGGAATTAGGGTTAGGGCTTTTTTCCAGTGGTGGGGGATCACGGGGATTAAAATTAGTGGTGATGATTTGGTGTTTGAGGTTGGGATGGTGACTGCGAAGTATCCGGCGAAGAATTTTGACGAGAGTCCTCAGTGTGAGGGCAAAAAGCACTCGTCTTCTTGAAAGGTATGTGTGTAGAATAGATGATACTTCTGATGTGCTGTGAATTGAAGTTCTTGTTAATTTTTTTGTGAGGTTTTGTGTGTGCTGTTGATGATGGGTTTGATTTGATGTGAATTTGTGTATATATGTATTGGTTTAGGTGGACATTTATGTTTTTGATAGCTACTTAAGCATTTTATGATAGTTATGATTGATGTTTGGAGAAAGCTTTGTGCTGTCATGACTCATGAGCTAATAGCATACTAGTATACAGTAATCTTATAAAGTTAAGTTTGACAAAGTTTAAGGGGGGTGTTTGGATGGGTGTTAAGAGTTGATTATTGCACTTTTAAGGGGGTGATTGGATGGGTCATGGGAAAGTAAGCAGATTATTGAAAAAACTTATTTCTGTTTAAGGATAAACTTGTAATCTTCTAAACCCCAATGATCACTTGGAAAGTAAGCAATCTGAAGCACTCCCAAAATCATAGCTATGATAGTTTGAGTGGTTGGTAAACTGGTTATAATTCTACTGATGTTCTTATTATTTAAGGTCAAAGTTTAGAACTTTTGGGATAAACTGATTATACTTTATGATTTGCTAGGTTTTCAAGGGTAGATCGGTCCCCTGGATAAGCAGGGAAGGAGCTATAAGATAAATAGTAATCTGATTATTCAACTCGCACTAATAACTTTGATGTGCCATCCAAACACCCATAAATAGTTTTTACCTTATTATCTATTCGTTATTGTTTATGTCACATGTTTGAGAAGAGTTGAATGACAAGAGTTGTGCATGTTAATGATAAGAAGCTGTCCATTGTGGTTGCTTAGCATTGATATTACTTATTATATATCATTAATTTCAACATTTTAGTTAAATTTGTAGAGCTTTAAAGACTTGCATTTTTCACTTTGATCAAGTTGCATCTCATTTTGATTATATGGATATTGCAAATGATTTTTTAATAGCAGATATTAAGATGTTGCTTTAATGCAATCATGAGACTTGAATCAAGCAATGGCAAACTTGATTGCTATTGTTATTATGTTTTATTGACCCATATTGTTTAGAAGACAACAAAGATATCTAAGTTATGTAAATTAAGGTGTAGATTACAATTTATTCAAATTTGAATGCATGTATAACTAAGGTATTCTAGTTATTATGATAATGATGTCTGATCTCACAAGGTTGTATTGTTTTTTCTGTAAATTAAGGTGTAGATTACAATTTATTCAAATTTGAATGCATGTATAACTAAGGTATTCTAGTTATTATGATAATGATGTCTGATCTCACAAGGTTGTATTGTTTTTTCGGTAATTGTTTACATTTTTACAGTATCTATACCCATCAAACTTTCAGCTGATTCTTCTTCAAGTTTTTATTGTTTTTGCAGGGCGTTTAGGGAACTGCTGCTCCTGTGGATTAAATTATTTTATGAAAATTTCCCTGTAGTATGTATCCTGCAGTATAAAGCCACACAAGGAGTAATTATCAGCAGTTAACCTGCACGTACCAGTATCTGTATATCATGGTATTATGTTCTTAGTACTAAAAAGATGCTTGCTGGATTTTTAGGCCTTTGGAATCATGTATCATGAAATTGATAATGTGCTTTGTGTTGTATATGTTTATGACTTTGTTATGATTCGGGTTGCCATGTTTTATACTCTCTTTGTGCACTCGGTCTAGTAGTGTGCAGAATCCGGTCTGGACAGACCAAAAGAACTGAACTAGTTATATTTGATCTGGTTCGGGGATATTTATAAACTTTGGTTCTTGGTTTGGTATGAACAAGGACAGAACTGTTCTTTTCCTGGAACCTTTATTGTTATCTTTTTTTTTTAACTTGAACTGTATATTTAATAATTCGGATAACTTTGTAAAATATAACTTTTATAACTAACTTTGTAAAATATTGAATTTTGTAGACTCTATGCTAAGTTAAAGAACTAAGTTCCTTTGTAGCCTGTAATATTTCATTTTCAACCATAAAAACAAGCTTGAAACATATAACAAGAATTCGGTAAAAAGTTATAAAGTTCTAAATGAGTTTTTTTAAGGATTTATGTAAAATACATGTGAACATGTGTGTGTATTATGTTTTTTAGAACATCTTAAACACCCTTTAATTTTAGGGATAGCTTTGTTAAATAGTAAATTAGTAATTAAGTTTCAAGATTGTTCTAATCAAGTCATTTATAAACTTATTTATCCCAATCGGATCACTTATAAAATTTTGTCTCAATCAGTTCACTTATAATTTTTTTTTGTCTCAATCAAGTCACTAAAGTTTCGGAATCGTTCTAAGTAGATCACTCATAAATTGTAAAAATATTTTTAAAAACAATTGAAATATATAAATTATTATTAACAATCACTACAAGAAATACAGTTTTTTGAGGCGATTTAGTTCGTCGCAAAAAGCACTCCTTTTCGTCGCAATAAACATTTTGCGACGAAAAGTTTGTCGTTATCACTTCGCCGTAAAAAAGTGGTTGCAAAAACTTTTTTGCGACGAAAATTGCGACGAAAAATTATGTGGGGTCCACTGCATTTTAAAAAAGATAAATCCAGCTGGATCTTTTTTGCGACGAAAGTTTTTGCGACGAAATGGCTAGTTTTTGCGGCGAAATGTCATCACAAAGTTTATGGTAACCTAATTTTTTGCGACGAAAAATAACAAATGGTCGAATGTTTTTTGCGACAAAAAATCGCCGCAAAAAACCATCATTTTTTTTTAAAAAAAATTTGCTGCATTTGCAGCATTCCACCCAGATATTTCTGGGTACCAAACCTGTTGTTGAAAATAACAAAACCTGCTGCTAATACCATCAAACAATTCGCAAATACAAAATCATAGCATGTAAACAAAATATTGTCTGAAGTTAACAAGTTAAATATCATACAAACACAATGTTCCAAAATGTTTAAAAATATTCATAACAAATATCAAAGTGAACATCTTATGACGACCCACCTTCATCATCTTCTTCATCTTCATCATTTTGTTGAGAATGATCATTTCTCTTCAACGCGCTCCGGACTTGGCTTTGTATTTGATTTTGCATTTGTGCCATCATATTAGTCATCATCTGTGACTGTCATTGTTCTTGCTCACTTGTCAGTCTCGCTGTTATCATCTTCTCAACCTCAGATTGTGAGAACATCCGTTGATCTGTTCTATAAGGTGGAGGTGGGGGTTGTGAAGGCACGCTCGTTTTTATATACAAATAAGTTTACCTTCTGTTTAAACCAGTTAGGAAAATTTGCTTCCAAGTCAGTTGCATGCGGCATTTGAGTAATAAATTCACTATAAATAATGTTACTTGCGTTAATAATAATCATCTAAAAGATAACTTACGAAAAGACAACCTGAAATAAAAAATACTTACTCCTTATATTCTTTGATCTTGGAACTGTTGTTAAGGATAAACCAATTTAGTTTTGCCCAAAGCACACCATCCATTTTTTTATCAACCCCGTTGCTGATTGGTGTGCATAGCGATTGGAAGACATAAAACTAACGTGCGGGAATTGGGGCGTCTTCGTTTCTGTCCGGCTGATTAAATCTCGTCGGTACACCGTCAAGATACCTTAAACAGAAAGTTAAGGCTTCATCTGCGACATACCCCTCCGCAATGGAACCTTCGGGCCTAGCCTTATTTCTAACATAATTTTTCAGCTTTTTCATGTATCTTTCAAATGGATACATGCACCTCATGTAAACTGGCCCATCTTGAATGGCCTCCTCAGGTAAATGCATAACCAAATGAATCATTATGTCAAAAAATGACGGAGGAAATATTTGCTCGAAAGAACACAAAATTTTAATCAACTTTTCCTCAGCATCTTGCATGTCAGATGACATCAAGTTCCGAGCACAAAGTTGCTTAAAGAATAAACACATCTCAATTATTGATGTTGAATATATTTTTATCCAAGTACGCTTGAGCACCAATCGGAAGCAACCGTTGCATCATTATATGATGATCATGTGATTTCATCCCCGTTATTTGGGTATCATTATCGGTTACCTTATGTTTAAAGTTAGAGCCAAAGCCACCGGGTAGTTTTACTTCCTTAATGAATTGACAAAAAAGACTCATTTCGGCGTTTGAGAAAGAGAACTTAGGATGAGGCTTTGAGAGCTTACCGCGACTGTTATCTACAAGCCACAAGTCACGTCGAATGTTCCATTGTTCTAACACCATTCTTGCCTTATTAGTGTTTTTGGATTTTTCCTTGTTCATCATCAACGTATTTAACAAACTCTCGCACATATTTTTTTCTATATGCACGACATCCAAATTATGTTTTAGTTGAATTGAAGACCAATATTCAAGCTCAAAGAAAATAGAACGCTTGCTCCAATTCAATTCAACATTGGAATCACGTTTTCTCTTCTTACCACCAAACTGAACATGTTTCCCAGAAATACAGGGCGGCAATTTATTAATTTGTTACAAAATCTGATCATTAGTTTTCCTATTAGGAGGACGTCTAGTCTCGTTCTTACCATTGAATAACTTGTCCTTCCTCCATTTATGATTCGTTGGTAACCATCTTCTATGCCCAACATAAGCAGTTTTTCCCAATACATGAACAGATGGAGTGTCTTCCTTACATGTTGGGCATGCAAAGTAACCTTGCCCACTCCAACCAGACAAGCTACTACGAGCAGGGAAATCATTGATAGTCCATAAAAGCATTGCACGTAATGTGAAGAAAGCGTTTGTAACCGCATCTTTTGTTATGACTCCGTCCGACCAAAGACTTTTCAATTCATCAACCAATGGTCTCAAAAAAACATCAATGTCTTTCCCAGGTGATTTAGGGCCAGGGATTAATAGCGTCAGCATGAATGAAGACTCTTTCATACATAACCATGGAGGCGTATTGTATGTTGTCAATATTACCGGCCACATGCTATACGACGTACTCATGTTCCCAAATGTATTGAAGCCATCAGCAGCCAACCCTAATCTAACATTTCTAGGTTCTTTGGCAAAATCAGGATACATTAAATCGAATTCTTTCCATGGTGTATCATCCACCGGGTGACGTAACTTACCATCTTCCGTGCAACGTCCAGAAGCATGCCATGTCATATGCTTTGCAGTGTGTCTTGAGCTATAAATATGTTTTAATCTAGGAATTAATGGAAAGTAACGCATAACCTTGTTGACAACTTTCTTCCTCTTAGTGTTTGCGTCCTTCCATCTACGTTCATAACATATTGGACATTTTTGCAAATCTTTGTTATCCTTCCCCCAAAATAAACAACAACCGTTCTTACAAACGTGGATCGATTCATATCCTAACCTAACTTTCTTCATTATCTTCTTGGCTTCATAGTTTGACGGTGGGATTTTAGCAAGCGGAAATGCAGTTTTCAGAAATTCTAACAATTGGTCAAACGATGTATCGGTCCATTTATTGATGGCCTTCATGTGACTCAGTTTTGCCAAGAAATCCAATGAAGACATCCCGTCACAACCCGGGTATAGTTCGGTGTTGGTAAGTTTCAGTAATTCAACAAGTTCATCATTTGTATCGCTCGGTGTATCTGTTGTGTTCATTGGCTCGTCGTCGTTGTATGTGTTGTCCTCTTGTGGGACATTCTCCTGACGAACATCGTTAATAAAATCATGTATTGGGTCTGTCGTTTGAGGTATGACTGGAACTACCGGTGACAGAACATATGATTCACCATGATGCGTCCACGTTTCGTAAAATCGGCAAAAACCATTATTATGTATATGGCGCTCTATTGTTGGAAGAGGAAACCAATAACTGTTATTGTAATTATTACACAGACACCGAGCTTTATTTTGGCTATTGTATAATTCTTACAATTTTCTATGAATGATTTAAGACCAATCAGATATTCTTTAGAAAATTTATTTTCTAAAGTAGTCCAAGTCTTATCAATCTTCATAACTGTGTCTACAAACAAATATTAATTATCTTAACACATTTAAAACTAGGGAAATACAAATACAAATACACATATACATCCATACACAAATACACATATACATCCATTTTAATCACAATTTAACATTTATTTTAATCTCAATTTAACATACATACACACATACACATATATGGATATCCATACACAAATACATCCGTTCTAATATTAATTATCTTAACACATTTAAAACTAGGGAAATACAAACACAAATACCCACATATACACATACACATATACATCCATACACAAATACACATATACATCCATACACAAATACACATATACATCCATACACAAATACACATATACATCCATACATAAATACACATATACATCCATACACATATACACATATACATACATACATAAATACGCATATACATCCATTTTAATCACAATTTAACATACATACACACATACACATATACATCCATACACAAATACGCATATACATCCATTTTAATCACAATTCAACATACATATACACATACACATATACATCCATACATAAATACACATATACATCCATACACATATACATATACATCCATTTTAATCACAATTTAACATCCATTTTAATCTCAATTTAATATACATACACACATACACATATATATATATCCATACATAATGTGACAACCCGAAAATTTTTTTATAATATTTACGAGAATTTACAATTTATTTTTATATTTTTGTTATTATTTAATGATAATAAATAATAATAAAAATAATGAAAACAATAATAATAATAATAATGATATTATTAATAAAAGTAATTTATAAAAATTATTAAACTTAAATTAATAAGTCCAGGGGGTAGTTTTGTAAATGTTGAAACTTGTTTTAAAAGGTTAACACATGAAATAATAAGTTTTAAAAGTACAGGGACCATTCTGTAAATTATTTAAAACCCAACCCCCCATCCCGTCGACTTCCCCCTCCGGCCAATTTCCGGCCACACACCGGCCGAACTCCGGCAAGCCACAAACACCCCACAATACACGATTTTAATCAAATTAAACTATGCCGACAACTTCTCGTGGATGAATCGAACTCAGGGACCACTACAATTTGAAAATCAAAGTCGGTTTGGTGTGTTTCCCACTCTCGACCGAAAGTCGGCCGACCCACTCACCAAAATCGCACTACCACTCTATTTTATTCAAATTAATCGAACAAGAATGGCTATATAATCATTCCTAAACTAATGGTACTTTCAATTGTATCTGAAACACTTGAAAACAACCAATTCGATCCCCTCCATCGTCGCGGACCTGCAACTGGTCGAGCACCCTCCGTAGAACTTCGAAACAGGTAACTAAATACACCATTTTGCTCGTTTTTACAAGGGGAACAATAGCCCCATGAAATTAGACGCAATCGAAATCGATTTGGGGATCAATTTGATGCGGATCGAACCTAGGGTTCTTGGTGAATTGGGATGATTGGAGCTTGTGTTTAAAAGAAATAAAAACTGAGTTTAACCGCGGCCTTGTGCCTTGGTTTACTGGTTTGTGTGTGTGATTATGAACAGAAGGTCAGGGGTTCGAACCCTGCCCCCGACATGCTTTTTTTTTAAAAGCCTTTTTGAGTCTTATAAAAATGTAGAAAAATTCTGAAAAATTATAAAAATAGTTTTTACAAACTTTGGTAATTTTAGAAATTATATAATTAATCTCTGGAAATTTATTTCTTTAAACCTTATATATTTATTTATTTAAATAATTATTACAAATTGTTATCTTTATAAAAATGGATTTGTTTTTATATAATAATTTAAACCATTAAATTATTAATGGACATTATATTATTTATGGATTAATCCTGATAATATAAATGCAAAATTTGATTTTATAAATTTAAATATTTATAAAATTTTACAAAAATTAAATATAAACTTACATGTTTAAATAACGTTTACAATTTATTTAGGATATAATGATATGTTAAAATCATTATTTAAATTTTATATAAATCTTTAATTATTAAAGAAATAACAACAATAATTAAATGATTTAATGTTTGTAACAAATTCCAAAAAACCAAACCCTAGATCAATTGAACAACAGGTTCAAGATCTAACTTATTTAGATTATGGATTTGTATTTAAATTACTTATGTGTATTATAATTCTTTAGGAGGAATTTACTAGCTTATCAACATCACACGAGAACCGAGGTGAGTTCATGCCCCACTGTTTTACTAAATCTCTTTTGGGTGAGTTCATGCCCCACTGTCTTACTAAATCTCTTTTGGATGAGTTCATGCCCCACTATTTTATTAAAACTCTTTTGGGGGAGATAGCATACTGGTAATGTTACAAACGCTTTTTATATATCTAAGATGTGTATGGATATTAATATAGTGCTGTTTATTATGATAAAAGTCCTCACACTTTCGAATTGTTAATATTGGATAGCGGGGAAAGTTGGGTAGTACTACTGGGTGTGACGAGCCCCACCTGTGTGACTCGAGGTCAGTCGGGTGCAATTTGTCCTATGAACATTTGTCACGATATGACATCGTGGCTGGAGGCAAACATAACACAGTCAGCTTCAATGTCGAAATCACTATTTAATATCATTTGTGAATGGACTAGCTAGCCATTACAATGCACATGCTTAAATATACGCTATTGTTAAACGGTAATGTTTAACTGCAAACTCTTGAACTGATCAACCATTGGGTTGATACACACTATTGGTAAACTGTTATGTTTATACGCAAACTCTTGAAACACATCAACCATTGGGTTGATGACACTTTTGTTAAACTGTTATGTTTAAACGCAAACTCTTGAACTCACCAACCATGTGTTGACTTTTAGTATGCTATTCTCAGGTCATTAATCTGGACTGCTGTTATGAGCACTACACGGGTCAAGCATGCATCCTAACGCTTAAACAATTATACATTTGTTTATCTTTATATTTTGGGTTTGTTTTATTTGTTTAAACGCTTCCGCATGAATTATAAAGTTTAAACTTTGGTTTGTTATGTTAAACGTTGCATATAGAGTCGTTCCAAGTAACTATTGACTGTGATCCTGGTTTGTTCACACGCCTCGCGGTAGAATTCCGCACGTGGATTTTGAGGGTGTGACAGATTGGTATCAGAGCCATTGGTTATAGAGAACTAGGTTGCATACACACTAGACTATAACCGCACACAGTTAGTTAGTTACTTGTTCCTAGTCTTCCTAAACTTAACTGATCATCGTGGGTTCAAATCCTTAGTCTAATCTATGGAAATCTTATCGAGGTTTTGAATTCCATGAACCAAATGAACTTGTGTGACACATAGACACCTGTATTCTGGACTTCCTAGCAAAAGGCCCTCGGGCTAAGACAAGCATATCGCATAAATCTCATTGCGAGACCTGGTATGCTTACCTGGGGATTTCTGGGATGAGTGATAAACTATGGTCAATACACAGGTCTCTAAGGCAAATGGGTCAAATTACCTTGGCGTGTCAATGATTTCCCAAACTTTATTGATCCTTTCGTATACTGTGATTAATCAACCCCGATATAATACATACATACTTGGTACTTCTATCATTGATGACCACTGTACTTGACAAGATATGTTAGCCTGATAGGAGGAACCGGGGTGATCATGCAAAGCAAATTACCATTACGGGTGCACACGTAATTGTAATTTGTCGTGCATGCTAAGTCCGGTGAATCTGGTCGGGTGGTAACATTGTAGTCAGTATAAGTCATCATTCCTACACCTTGAGCAAGAAAGTCTCGGTCTTCATAAAACATAACCACTAACTATCTATCAGTTCTACTTGTAGGAATGCTTACCCTTACCTTGAATTTGGACGAAATTCAAACCATGACATTTGTGTTAATCCCACGGATTCGGACTGATTCTCTAGCTTGTCTGTTTCTTTAAATCCTTGAATTTCTCTTCCTTTTCATTTCAAGACAAAAGGTCTATTTTCATACGACTGATAGCTTTTGATATTTGGTAATTTAAAGAATGTCTGGAAGAGGACGTGGACGTAGGGAGAAGTAACGATCATGAGTATTACAAGTTTCTATTCTATACCCTAGGGTGCTAGGATCATAATTCTAGTAAGACCTTGTAAAGGGTAACAAAACATTACTGACACTTGCTATTACTTAAGTCCTGTCCTACTTAGAGCCTTCATGGTATTTCCAATCATTTTAAGAGACATTCCTCCACTTAGTATTTCGGTAACTGAGGAACTGATTAAATACTTAGAATGGAAGTGGACTACAGAAATATAGAAGAGTGATGAAACTCATTGTACATATTCTTTGGGATGATGCTAAGGAAAATTTGGATGTCGTATAACCGATTTAAGCACATTCTTAGTATATCGGTGATGCTTATATATAGGGTTATTAAGATGAGTTCAAAGCCTTGGTGATTAAGGAATGAAATGCAAAAGTTAGAATTGTAATTCTAAAATCGTGCAATGGTAGGGTTAGGTTGTGCTTTTTATGCTGACAAACTCCATAAATTGACAAAGCTGATGGCATACCTTATGACATTAGACCAAATAGAATTAAGGACACTGGAAAAAAAAAATCTAGTGAGTAGTAGAAAGAAGTTGGAGGGTCAAACAAGCAATCTAGCGGTAAGGTAGACAAGAGTGCCAATGTTGTGAACCTAGCTATGTTGGTTAATATGATTAAGCTAACGTGTGTTAAACGGGGACATTAAGAAGGTTGGAGTTCCGACCATTACTATAAGTGTGCCCTAGGTCGATTAGGACCCCAGGACAAGTTAGAAACAATCAGAATTAGGAAATGGCTATAGCTAGAAAGTAAGAACAGTTAAATTATGGAAATAAAGGTCATATAAGTCAAAGTAATACATCACGTGGTCATACATTTACGACTGACGCAAGCCACATTCGACAAGACTAAATGTTGCTACATGTACGTACCATATCATCAATAGTTACACATCTATTTGATACCAGGGTTGATAACAAGCTTGGATTCTTCTGGAATTATTCTTTAACTTAGCATTAACCCTAGTTGTTTAGAAATTATTTACTCTGTTAAAATGACCAATGGTAATAGTTAGAGGTCACACAAAAGTACACGAACATCATGACCTTGACATAGACTTAATACCGTATGAATTGGTTATCAAAGAAGGAAACCAAGATAGTTCGTCAGGAGAAGGTGGTTCGACCTATCAAACCAAAGCATGATCTCGGAACCTGAAAGGAGACTCAATCGTTTTAGGTTGATTTTTATTCTAAGCTTGGAGCACTTAACTTCTTAAACTGATTTATCTCCATTTATCCTCATTTGACCTAGCTATATTGAATCATTTATTCCTTATCTATCACTTTCATTTTGAGCTATCATCAAAATGTGATTGTGCGATGGTAGCCTTCCTAAACACTCTCTCTGCTGAAGATATTGTCAACTTATGTTCATGACTTTCTAGTCATACAAATGTTCTCAACTATGCTTATGGTTTGTTGAACTACGTATGTAAACTTACTTAGATATTGCTACCTTGCAAAAAATGTTTACAAATACCTTTCCTATTGTTCGCGTTACTTCTTGAATCGCTTTTGAATCCTTAACCTTGAAAATCATTAAACTTTTATCATGGATTTAAACAAGACTCGTTATTATCCTCATTGCGATGTGGATATAAAGTTTCATAAACCTTCGTAACTTGTAGACATGGGTTTGGTCTAAAGGAAAAGACGTAACTTGATATGTGTCCAAGTGTCTTACCTTCACAAGTGACAAGACATAACCTTTGCGATCCTATTGATCTTCTATTTAACTTCCCTTTCAACTAAAATGCTTCTTATCTTAGAGGTAATGATGACAATTGGTGCATTATAGACCGATTGACTAAAAATTCAATTCGACCCATCATCTCAAAACGTCGAGGAATTAACCTGTATCTAATATTCGTATGCCGTGGTATGACGTTAAAACATCAATCGTTATTTTGAATGATGGATTCATTTTTCTGTTTTAATAATATTCTTAACCATCATTGTGGACCCATTTCAAGATCTTCGCATAGCGTATTATTCTTAGATCGATGGTTGGTCAAAGGAGAAATACATATTCACAAGGTACGCGTTAAGGTTGTTTCATATGGTGACGTTTGGGATTCTTAAATTCCGACGGATAACCTTTCTTATCATTGTTGGTCTTATCACCTTACCATGAAATTATATTCTGGAAATTATGGATCGGAAACATAGTAAGATTCCGATCGTAAGAGTTCAGTGGAACTCCCGGCGTAGTCTTGAGTTCACTTGGGAATGAGAGGACGAAATGATGCGCAACAATCCTAACCTATTCAAAGATGTTGCCAGTACATCTTAATTTTCGGGACGAAAATTCCTCTAACAGGGGGATGATGTGACAACCCGAATTTTTTTTTTATAATATTTACGAGAATTTACAATTTATTTTTATATTTTTGTTATTATTTAATGATAATAAATAATAATAAAAATAATGAAAACAATAATAATAATAATAATGATATTATTAATAAAAATAATTTCTAAAAATTATTAAACTTAATTTAATAAGTCCAGGGGGTAGTTTTGTAAATGTTGAAACTTGTTTTAAAAGGTTAACACATGAAATAATAAGTTTTAAAAGTACAGGGACCATTCTGTAAATTATTTAAAACCCAACCCCCCATCCCGTCGACTTCCCCCTCCGGCCAATTTCCGTCCACACACCGGCCGAACTCCGGCAAGCCACAAACACCCCACAATACACGGTTTTAATCAAATTAAACTATGCCGACAACTTCTCGTGGATAAATCGAACTCAGGGACCACTACAATTTGAAAATCAAAGTCGGTTTGGTGTGTTTCCCACTCTTGACCGAAAGTCGGCCGACCCACTCACCAAAATCGCACTACCACTCTATTTTATTCAAATTAATCGAACAAGAATGGCTATATAATCATTCCTAAACTAATGATACTTTCAATTGTATCTGAAACACTTGAAAACAACCAATTCGATCCCCTCCATCGTCGCGGACCTGCAACTGGTCGAGCACCCTCCGTAGAGCTTCGAAACAGGTAACTAAATACACCATTTTGCTCGTTTTTACAAGGGGAACAATAGCCCCATGAAATTAGACGTAATCAAAATCGATTTGGGGATCAATTTGATGCGGATCGAACCTAGGGTTCTTGGTGAATTGGGATGATTGGAGCTTGTGTTTAAAAGAAATAAAAACTGAGTTTAACTGCGGCCTTGTGCCTTGGTTTACTGGTTTGTGTGTGTGATTATGAACAGAAGGTCAGGGGTTCGAACCCTGCCCCCGACATGCTTTTTTTTTTAAAGCCTTTTTGAGTCTTATAAAAATGTAGAAAAATTCTGAAAAATTATAAAAATAGTTTTTACAAACTTTGGTAATTTTAGAAATTATATAATTAATCTCTGGAAATTTATTTCTTTAAACCTTATTTATTTATTTATTTAAATAATTATTACAAATTGTTATCTTTATAAAAATGGATTTGTTTTTATATAATAATTTAAACCATTAAATTATTAATGGACATTATATTATTTATGGATTAATCCTGATAATATAAATGCAAAATTTGATTTTATAAATTTAAATATTTATTAAATCTTACAAAAATTAAATATAAACTTACATGTTTAAATAACGTTTACAATTTATTTAGAATATAATGATATGTTAAAATCATTATTTAAATTTTATATAAATCTTTAATTATTAAAGAAATAACAACAATAATTAAATGATTTAATGTTTATAACAAATTCCAGAATACCAAACCCTAGATCAATTGAACACCAGGTTCAAGATTTAACTTATTTAGATTATGGATTTGTATTTAAATTACTTATGTGAATTATAATTCCTTAGGAGGAATTTACTAGCTTATCAACATCACACGAGAACCGAGGTGAGTTCATGCCCCACTGTTTTACTAAATCTCTTTTGGGTGAGTTCATGCCCCACTGTCTTACTAAATCTCTTTTGGGTGAGTTCATGCCCCACTATTTTATTAAAACTCTTTTGGGGGAGATAGCATACTGGTAATGTTACAAATGCTTTTTATATATCTAAGATGTGTATGGATATTAATATAGTGCTGTTTATTATGATAAAAGTCCTCACACTTTCGAATTGTTAATATTGGATAGCGAGGAAAGTTGGGTAGTACTACTGGGTGTGACGAGCCCCACCTGTGTGACTCGAGGTCAGTCGGGTGCAATTTGTCCTATGAACATTTGTCACGATATGACATCGTGGCTGGAGGCAAACATAACAAGTCAGCTTCAATGTCGAAATCACTATTTTATATCATTTGTGAATGGACTAGCTAGCCATTACAATGCACATGCTTAAATATACGCTATTGTTAAACGGTGATGTTTAACTGCAAACTCTTGAACTGATCAACCATTGGGTTGATACACACTATTGGTAAACTGTTATGTTTATACGCAAACTCTTGAAACACATCAACCATTGGGTTGATGACACTTTTGTTAAACTGTTATGTTTAAACGCAAACTCTTGAACTCACCAACCATGTGTTGACTTTTAGTATGCTATTCTCAGGTCATTAATCTGGACTGCTGTTAGGAGCACTACACGGGTCAAGCATGCATCCTAACGCTTAGAGCATTCACAACCCATGCCTTATATTTATGTGAGTGTGTTTGGTATATTATATGGAATGATTTTGAGTGGTTGTGAGTGAAGGAGAGAGAAAATGTTATTGTGGATTGGTATATTTGAAGAATCACTGTACAATCCTTATAAATTTTTTAATATTTTTTAAAGTGGTTGTGAGTGAATGAGAGAGAAAGAAGTAATGATAAGGGTATAAAGATAAGGAATGGGATGTGAATGCTCTTAAACAATTATACATTTGTTTATCTTTATATTTTGGGTTTGTTTTATTTGTTTAAACGCTTCCGCATGAATTATAAAGTTTAAACTTTGGTTTGTTATGTTAAACGTTGCATATAGAGTCGTTCCAAGTAACTATTGACTGTGATCCTGGTTTGTTCACACGCCTCGCGGTAGAATTCCGCACGTGGATTTTGAGGGTGTGACACATAAATACACATATACATCCATACACACATATACATACATTCTAATATATACACATACACATTCATACACAAATACCCACATACATTCATACACAAATATACATATACATCCATTTTAATCTCAATTGAACATATATACACATATACATCCATACACAAATACACATATACATCCATAATATACATCCATACACACATACACATATACATCCATACACAAATACACATATATATCCATAGACATACACATATACATCCAACCTAACTCTAATTTCAGATCATAACCATTTTTAACAAACGATTTTTTTTAAAAAAAATTAGTTATTACCTTTACAATGTAGTGGACTAGCGGTGGTGGTGACGACAAATGGCGGGGGTGGTGACGCGGGGGTCGTGACGCGGCGGTGGAGCAGGTGGCGGTGGGGGTGATGGCGCGCGGTGGTGGTGCGGTGGCGGTGGGGTGGCGGTTGGGCGTCGAGGCCCCTGCTACTGCGTGCGCGCGGTGGCTGATGGCTGTGGTGGTGACGGTGCGCGATGGTGGTGCGGTGCCGGTGGCAGGTGGCGGTGGCGGTGCAGTGGCGGTTGGGTGGCGGTGGCGGTTAGGTGGCGGTGGTGGGGGCGATATACAAAGATTTGGGATTTGCTGTGAAAATCTGGAACAGATCTAGAATCCCCGTTTTCATAAATCTGGAACAACTTTTTTGCGACGACACGTTCACATCGTTTTTTAATTATATTTTATTTTAATTATTTTTTACGACGAATTCTTTTTTGCGATGAAAAAATCGCCGCAAAAACTAAAGCGGGAAATTTTCCCTCCTACTAAATAATTCAGGAAAAATATAAAAAAAACTTGAATATATTTTTTGCGACGAAACAAAATTGACGCAAAAAATAATATATTTTTAATAAACGTAAAATAAATTAAAATATATTATTTACGGCGAGAAAATCGTCGCAAAAAATACATTTGACTAGAAAAGTCAAAAAGCTAATTATTTTTGTCGTTTAGTGAGTTTTTTGCGACGAAACCTTTATCGCCGCAACAAACGTAGTCGCCAAAAATTATTTTTCTTGTAGTGAATATTTATAAATATCGAATCATTTTAAAAAATTGCAAATTATTTAAAAATTTTGAAAAAAAGATTAATGAGCTAATTGAAATATTATTAAAACTTTAATGACTTAATTAGAACAAATAAAATATCAGTGATCTGATTGGAACAAATAAAAATATAAATGACCTAATTGAAACACTTTTAAAAATTGCTTATCATTTTTTAAAAATTACCCTTAGTTTTACTGTAAAGGTAGAGAGTAAAAAGTGTTGTCACGTAGGCGTCATATGATAATGGTAGCGTGGGTGTGATTATTTTATTATTATTTTTAATGATATGCATGTAATATTATTATAAATTTAACTATTTTTTTGGGTTGATAATGTGAACCAAACAAGTTTTAGTTTGTGTCGGGTTGGTAATTAGGCTGAGGGTTGTTTTGGTTTTAAGTATTTATTTATAGGTCTAAGGCTTTAACTATTTATTTAGTTTGGGTCGGGTTGGTAAATGGAGAACATACGAGACAGAAAATGATTAGCTTGTTCTACTAGGCCGGCTTTCTAAGAAATTAAAGGAAGAAGACTAGTTTTTGAGACAATTTTCTCATTAAATTCTTCAAAAATGCAAGAACATAAATTTTAATATACAAGAAAAACTACAATTATACCACTCTTAATCTTAAGATAACATGCATGCACTTAAATGAATTACAGTTCATGTGACAACCATTGGTGAACCAGACTGTTATTCTTCCAACCTTGGGGGCTTCCTCCAACTTCCCTTTGGTCGTCTCGTGTTAGCACCAATGAAGTCCGGCCATCTGGGATATGGTCTAAGGCTCTGCGGTATACCCTATCGCCCTCCTCGTTAATGCGTTAACGAGCGTGGATACGCAGTGGAAATGTTTTTAATTCGGGTGATATGGAGTTTAAAAGTTAAATAATTTTGTTAGGGTGTGCAACGTCAGACCCATGAAAATTTTCCATGGGGGATAAAATTGGAGTAAATGCATAACTTTACTAGGGGGCTCGGGATTTTCCCTTTCATATAACGCTAAAAGAAAATTTACAAGGGGTTGTCCCCCCCCCCCCAGCTTGTATCTAAGTCCGCCCCTGAGAGTGTGGTGAAACAAAAGACGCCTACTTAGAGTTACAGGGCTTTAGATCATACCTCATGTGCAAATTAATCGTGATATAGAATTAATAGCATGCTAAATAATTACGTGAGTTATTGTTCTAAAAAACTTATAAATAGTTATGATCCTAAGTATCATTACATGTAAATATGAGAAGATCATGAGTTCAAGTCTTACTGTGAACAAAATGTTCAGAGTTGAGCTAAATTGTTTTCTCAGCAATGAGTTTCCTACTTAGTGAATTGACGGTGCGGTTTCAGCTAGGATCCGAATAAATAAACTCGATTAATATAACAACTATCATTCGAAACATGGTCGCGTATTTACCGTTTTAAAAAGAAAAAAAAAGTTAATGATTCTAAGTTCCTACGTAATCCCGAATCAGTCAACGGGCATACATTAGACATTTAGACCCGACCCGAACAACGACTTAAGAAACACAGCATGAAAAGGTGTCTTAGAAAAGTGTGTGAAGCATCTTTGACGTGGCTCAAAGTGGGGTCCACACGCTGCCTACGCTCACCAACCAATCAGATTGAGTGGTCTTTTATCTTTACCATGGTCTTCCCCACACCATATCCCACCCTCGTGAGAGTTCCAATATTACTCGCCTAAAACTCATCCAACCTCAGTCCAACGCATGTGGCGCGTGATAGCACGACTTTTCAAAGAATATTATTCTATAAATATATATTAAATTAAATAATATTTACTATTTAGTTAGCAAAAGCATGCATTATTTTAATCAGGTTTAAATATAAATATAATAATAATAATATTTTATCTCCTCGTTAAACATGTTTTATTCAGCTTTTTATTATTACTTAAATCAACAACTTGTGTTGTGATTCATACTTTATTCTTGTTACAAAGTTTTTTAGGCATTTGTTTTAGTTAAGTATTATTATTATTATAAAATATGACCGTTTGATTGATAGCCTGATAGAGTGATAGGTAGACGTTGACACCTAATCAGAAGGTTAAAACATTATATGCAACATGTGAATTGAAAACACACTTGTATTATAATAACTAGGTGGGAGCCAAATCGCGCGTTGCGCGATATAGTCTTTTTTTGTATCAACTTGGAAATTGCGGTTGTTAGGTACATGCAAAAGTAGATTACATTGAAAGGATATCATTGCTTATATAATAATTTCAAAAGGTTGTTGTTGTTCAAAAGGTGAGATCATGTATTAATAAAAGGCATGACCATTGGGCTTTTTTGATAGTTTTGAGATCTTCAAAAGGGTGTTGTTGCTTCTTGTTAGTCTTCTTTTGCCTTTTTCTCAGGTGGAGTACCTGTATTTAAAAATGATGTTAGGATGATAAAGTGTTAATTATTGAGTAATTATGATATTTCTTACTTTCTTTTGCGAACAGTCTTCTTTTGCTTGATGTGCCTGTTTCAGCTCTATGCACTGGTTGGAATGATGATGGTGTTGTCGGTGCAGGTGTATTTGCTGTTGTTGTATTGTCTCTTATAATGTAAACTTTGGTCACGGTACAACGCGGCATCTCAGTTCTGTTGTTTTTATGTGCCTGAACATGGAATATGGCAGTTTTGTTTATGATTTGATACAGGACGACGTCTGGGTTGTGAGTTCCTAGTATGTCAGTGCATGTCATCCCGGTAAGTGTTGAGGATGGGTCATTGAATATTAGAACAGGGATGCTTCCTGTGTTATCCGAGATTGTGGCGGTGATCCGATATCTGTAATTACAATATGTTTTAGCTGTTTATTGCGTTAAGAAAAAAGAGCGGTTGTAAAAGGCATACATTTCAGTTGGCACACTGAGGTTTCCGTGCGTAGAACAGAACCACCCGTCTCCAACTTTCATTAAGGACTGATCACATTTTGGGCAGCCTACGTAATGCCATTCCCTGTTCGTATCTATTTCTGTTACTGCTCCTTTCAGTGTGAAGTTATGTCCCTGAATTTGCGTTTATATGATACAAAACTTCAGTGTTGGCCATAATCAAGGGATATATGACAACTGTATATATATGTATGTATATAATATTATTAGACAGTTCATGAAATCAAGTATGTACTGCCTGTTAGAGCAAGTAGAAACTACAAATAGAGAAATATGTAGCTCTATGGTAAGAAACTACAATTGACAATCAATTATAGGTAAAATAAAAACTGTGAACCATCAATAGGTGCAAGAAAGGGGATTAGGTCT
The DNA here is from genome assembly GCA_024085815.1 of Flaveria linearis. Lineage (NCBI taxonomy): Eukaryota > Viridiplantae > Streptophyta > Magnoliopsida > Asterales > Asteraceae > Flaveria > Flaveria linearis. Next base: position 2,177,243 of record CM044010.1, read on the forward strand.
TAGGCCACTGTTCTACAAGTCATTTATACAAAATGAGCCCAATGTATATCTCAAAGCAATGCCACCATAAAATTCAAAAATTTTCTATTGAATGGGACTTTATAAAGCATTTTCACTCTTAAAGCTCATACAATTAGACAAGGTGAAGAGATTAAAGTATCTTACTAAAATACTTAACAACCCAAGTTTAGATAGGTTATTCACTGTATTACAGCAAAAAATACAAACCAGGATTAGATTAAGTTAAACAGAGGCAAAATAAAAAACAGTAAGCATGAAAGACACCAAACTTAACACTAAGATCCGGAAGAAAAAAGCCCCTATAGGCAATAGAAAACTATACCAAACCTATATGAGAACACAACAGCAGTGATTATCCAAACCTATAAAAGCTATAAAAGCTAAAAAAAACCCAAGTTCCTAACTCCAACACACAAAATTACATTATAACCAAAAGCAGTCCATAAAACAACTGGTAAAATCGAAGAGAAACCGAAACAGAGAAGTGCTGATAAGCCTATGATGATCTGTTTGTTAATGTTGAGTAATCATATCTATTAGTAACACAAACACAGTTACTACAAAATATGCACGTTGGGCAGAAATATCTGAAAAAATAGCAGTATTTAGTCTATGAATATAACCATATTTAGCAGCTAGGATCTTTGAAATGATGGGTCTGAAAAATAAATAATTATATTATCTAACAGCAACCTAAAAGTAGTCAGATATGACGATATATCGAGCAAAACAGGTATCAGCATAAAGCAAAATATAAGACATCATTACTATGGTATTAAATCAAATTTTACATTAGAAATGAACATATGATGAACTATTTTAAATTTTGAAACATAACAGGAAGGGAGATTGTGAGCTATGAAAAAACAAAACCAGTTATAGGAATCCACGGATATGTATTCTTACTGTTCAAGCAGAGAGCAAGGAAATCAGTTAGGCCAACTGTTTCAAGAGATCATTTCAATACACGATGTTATATATTACTCTAAACAAAGTCACAGATGAAAATCACAAAGCTAAAACTCACAACTGCAATCAACAACAAAGAACAACAGAACCAAACCAACTGCAACAATTAGCACCTCTAACAACCACAAACACCAATGAGAATGTATAAACAATCTGCCTAACAATGCCGTTACAAAAAAAACACTAACCAATGGCAAAAAAAGAGAACAAAACATTCAAATAAAGCCCTAAAACAATAAACGTCAACAACACACCAAAACATTTGCCTAACACCGCAAGGAGTAAAAATCAGACAGAACACCAACATGCAACCCCAAAAAAATCACCATCCGATTACATAAAGGAAAAGATTAAACGAAAAAAAAGAAGAGAAGACAAACCTCAAGCCCGTAACAACAATCGGAGGATTAGTGAGCGTAAAGCATAACACCTGCAAATCAAAACCCAAACAATAACCCATGAAGGAAGGTGCGCATGAAAGTCTTTACGGAAGACCATGAAATTACTGATTAGGAAGACGATGAAACAAAAAACAAAACAAAATACAAACCTCAAAGGATGAAGAACAATCGAAGAGTGAGAGAGCACACAACACCTGCAAATCAAAACCCAAACAATAACCCATTCCGCTAAAACACACATCATCAAGGAGTTAAACACCAGTACGACACGTGCCCCACTAATTTCAGAGAAGGAGGGAAAAAAAGGGGCCGAAAGATCGAACCGTTAAGCCACAAAACAAAAAACCAACCCACAACCATCTCATCTACCCACCAAACTAATAACAATTTGCAGCAGAAGATATTTGTTGGGAGAAAGACAAAAAAAAAGAGGAACGGAACAGATCCACACATAAAAAAGCGACGGCCAAGATGCAATCTCGTACTGTTCATCAGCATTGGTAATTTCATAAGAGGTATTGTTGGGAGAAAGACAAAAAAAAGAGGAACGGAACAGATCCACACATAAAAAAGCGACGGCCAAGATACAATCTCGTACTGTTCATCAGCATTGGTAATTTCATAAGAGGTAATTTGCAGCAGAAGATATTTGTTGGGAGAAAGACACAAAAAAAAGAGGAACGGAACAGATCCACACATAAAAAAGCGACGGCCAAGATGCAATCTCGTACTGTTCATCAGCATTGGTAATTTCATAAGAGGTAATTGTTATAGTTGTTTAAAATGACATTTTATCGAACATGAAAAGTGTTAAATCCATATAGGTTTATTACAAGAGGGCATATTGTTTTCATATTTGCTAATGTAGCAATGGACCTTGTCTCGTTATTGCTTTAAAACATTGGCTTTGTCTTTGCGACACATGGTATGATAAGAAGGATAAATTAAGTGATTTTAATAGTATGATTGACTATTAAATATTTGCAAAGCTTTGACGAGTAATAAAAGAATAGGAAAATAGACATTTAACATAACAAAAACAATTAAAAACAATGTACATATTACAGCTACAATCATATTAGAGTTGGTGAGTTTTATAATTTCCAAAACTTACCAATGATGTACATACAAACCAAACTAATTTATTTTAGCCTCAAACGTATTGATGTAGAAACACTTATGTATTTGATAAGATTTTACATGTATAGATTGTCTTATGTATCAAACGACCCAAAATTTTAAGGGAGAATTATGCTTTCTCTTAAAAATTAAGGGATGAGAATGAGGATGAACTATTTGATGTAAAGTTAAAACATGCAAACTAATCAACTTTCATAATTATTTTGAAATTAGGGACAAAGGATAAGTGTGAGAAATCAAATACGAATCCCTTATAATTTAATATAATTAAGTGTGAGTCATTTTAATTATTTTTAACACAACAAATATATTCTATTTCTACTCATAAATTACTTTATACTCGTTACATTATATTTGAGTTTGAAATCATTTTTTTAAAAAGAAAACAAAACCTCTATTAAATAAGCCAACATGTTAACGTGAGACGTTTTTCTTTAACGGTACATGTGTGACATTGTTTCGGAGAATATGTGTTATTTTAATCGACCTACCCATCCGTTTTTCAACCGGGACCGTATCCGGCATTCCAGCCCCTCGAAAAAAATCTCATTGCAAAAATAATTAGTGCCTACAACTCTAAGTATTTCGCTCAAATTGAATCTTAGTCATATGATTTTTTTAATATTTACATGTAATAGATAAAATAAGTTAATGATATAATAATAATAATATTTGCAAGCCTACGCGCATGCGAAGCAAGTACCGAACATGCTTAACACCTAAAAGTCTAAAACCACATCGTGAAGCGTTAGGTGTACGTTTTACACTTTTACTGCTCACCACCAACCACTTCCCTTTTCTAACTGTATTCCCATCCCCACGCGCTCTACTATCGTCTAACTCACGCGTCAACCATCCAACAAAACAAAACCCACAAATCGAAGCTATTTTTCTCTCACAATTCGCGTAATAAAGTCTCCGATTTTATATATTTTCCTCACGCATAAAAAAACCCTCCCTCAATCTCCATAAACAAAAACCCTAATTTCGTTCATCTCTCTCTTCGCACATTCTTCACAGGTATCTTCCACTTCGATTCTTCGTTGATTGATTGTTATCTTCGTAGCGTATACGGTTTATCTGTTGGTGTAATTGTGTTTCTTCGTAGCTTGTAGTTTGTTGATCGTGTGTTTATGTGTTCCCGTGCTCAGATCCGTAGGAAATTGTGAGATTTCGATGTGTGATTGTTCGTGTTTTTGAGTTATTTTGCGATATTGTCGGCTTTTTTATGATTAAAGTGTTGAAATTTCGATGTGTGATTGTTCGTGTAATTATGTGTTATATTCCCAAAAAATAAGGTGAGATGTTGATGGTTCTCAGGTTCTGATGCAATGCGTTTATTTTCTTTTGGTTTCGCTGTTTGTTGTGATGATCTGGATTGGACAATGTATGATGAGTATTGTGGAACTGGATTATGGTTAAGCTAAGTGTCATATCCTTATGTTTTTTTTTGATGGCGTATAACACAGTGAGCTTTGCTGTGAGACTGGGGAAAGGAGATGAAGTGATATCTTAATTTTCATGTTTCTTTGTGGTTTTATATTTTTAAAAAGAAGATCTTTTGACAACAAAGTTAGATTTACCTAACAAAGTGATCAATTTGGGATAATTGGATATCGGAGAAAAAGAATATGACAGGGCAAGATGTAATCATCTAAAGTTCTTAACCGGCATTGAAGATATGTAAGCTAGTTAATGGGATGATATTGATGTAAATGATATGGTCGTGAATTTTGAATAATGTTTTTCTTTGTTGAACCATGCAAGTGGTAAAATTTATAAATTTTGCATGATTTCTTTACATGTTGGAATCTTGGATTGCAGTTTTTCATTATTTATGTCACATACCAATTTGATTACATTGCAACCTGGATAATGCTGACTTTTTTCTTGCCAAAATTATCACAGGGAGGGTTGGTTGAACATTATGGATGCACATGAAGAATTTGTTGCTAAAGGTGAGAATTTTGGTTTCTTTAATGCCTCTTGTGCATATTATTCTAGCAATTTGTTCATGCTATTTCACAATGCTTGGATATTACTTAATTACTAGCAGGGGAGATTATGCTGTTAATCACATACTGAACCATGAATAATAACTAAATTGCAATCCACACATAGGCCATTTTTTTTGTACATTATTGCTTGTTTACGTTCTGAAATTTCTTTTCTTTTAGTGGATTACTGAAAATGCTCAATCACCTGATGGTCAAGAATAGGGGAGGGCTAGGCAAAGCTTTTAGATGTTAATTTGCCTTTCTTTTTTTCAAAAACTTTGACCTTATCTTGTAAATATACTGACTTCATTGCGTAGTTCTTTTAACTTTGATGGCTAACAATTTTAAGGGATCCAAACCACATTTGGACTTGGCATTATTATCCTTTTCAAGGAAGGGATGTTTCAGTGAATTATAATCAAATTTGGAAAACAAGAAGTAAAATACTTTTCTGGACCAATATTATCATCGGTTCGTTATTTTATCAGTAAAAGTAAAAGAATACGGCTCTTAACTATAATTCACAACAAGCAATGTAAATCAGAACATGACAAATAGCCACCTGGTTCCATTTGACAGTTTTTTGAAAATATTAATGCAAACAATTATTTATGAAATGGTTTACCTGCTCTTGCAGATGTTGAGCCAGAGCACCTTTCTGTTGTTTGGAAGAAGTTGTAGAAAGGTGAGGATAATATGTATTTCAACCATACACCTGATATGCCTTTTACGTGTTCGAGGCTAAAAAAGATATTAGAACATGGAGATTTTGGCTAGAAGTTACGGTTTGGTATCAACTATTAATGTTGGAAATCTGCATTTTATTTTATTGAACCTGAATTAGTGCCCTGAAAACTTGATATCCACTACAGGGTTAATATTCTTAATTTTGTTTGACACTTAGTTTATGGCATTACACTTCAATGCATATCCTTGCATTCTTGGTGATTGATTATACATATATAGCATCTATATTTTTATATCAAATCCTGCATTTATCTGGTTGTTGCTCTTTTGTTTCCCGTTTTGTTATTAATTCTATGCTTTTTACGCCAAAGTTCTGCACTACAGAAAGATTCTAATGTTCTGCATTCCTCTTCTACTTATTTACCGACTTTTTGTGAGTCGCGAAAAATTTCTTTTCTAATTTTGACTAAATATGGATACTTTTATCATAAGCGAAAGAACAGAGATTATGATTAAGATGTTTTATGGTTAATTGCATGATCACACTCGAACTCAGCTTCTGTTTTGAAAGATATCAGTTTAACAAAGTTCAAATTTCTTTTTGAGTAAGTTTTTCAAACATCAAAACCTTTTAGCTCGCCTTATTTGGTATATTTTTTGTTTCTTTTACATGGCAGGCTGTTTTACACCTTGCGTCTAGAGTTCCAAGCCTCCTTATTTGCGTGTTGGTATGTATCATGCTTTTTGTCCTAATCATTGAGTATGATTAATGATGCCTCTAATGAATGTCTAAAGTTTTATTAGTTATAATGGCAATTTTCTTTTGATTCACTAGATGTTCTTATTGAATTAATTAACCCAATTTGATATGTAGTTCTTGTCATGTACATCACTGGTTTCTTTTATCCTTTTCAGTTTCAGTTATCATATATAAAGTGAAATAAACTTGATACGTATCATTAGATTCCCCCTTTTTTACTTCTACAACTGATTTGCCTTTTCAACTTTTAACCTTTTCCTATGTGTTGTCACATTTTTTCATTTTATGTTTCCAGGTGTTCAAGTATATCTTAGTGTTCAAAGCACCCCAGAGAAATGGTCACTGAGATGATGCATCAAGAACTCTCAGCCCACTTCAGAAGTTTGTGAAGTTGGGCACACCGAAAGATTGTGACAAGGAGAGTCAAAAGCAATCAACCTTTTCAAAACATAAAATGGCTGAAGCATCCGTCAAATCTAATAAAAAAATATTAAAAAGCCAAGATCCCAAAAAGACAACTGTAAGTCCCAAGTGCCAGCTGTCCAGGAAACAAAGCAGAAAAGGGGAAAAACCCATTAGGATTCCTCTTACAGAATCAAATGGTGATACTAAGTTTTCAGATACATGGATTTGCAAGAATTCTGCATGCAGAGCAGTCTTGTCTGTTGCTGACACCTTTTGCAAGAGATGTTCTTGTTGCATTTGTCACTTGTTTGATGATAATAAGGATCCTAGTCTGTGGTTGGAGTGCACTTCAGATTCTTCCAATGGGGAATCTTGTGGTTTATCTTGCCATATTGAGTGTGCCCTTCAACATAGAAAAGTAGGGGTTGTTAATCTTGGTCAATTGATGCAGTTAGATGGGAGTTACTGTTGTGCTTCTTGTGGTAAAGTTTCAGGGATACTTGGGTGAGTTTTTTTCCTTGCATACCCGTTTACTAAATGCAGGAAAATAATGGGGGTGATTAATGGGTTTGGTCAAAGAATACATTTTGTTAATGTGGGTTGAAGTGGGTAGGGCTGACTCACAAACCCTTTTTATATATGTTTATTGAATGGGTGGTGGGCCATTCGGGTCTGATGAACGTATCCTTACCCTGCATTTCTACAAGTGACATTTTCCATGAGCTGAACCTGTGGCCTCCAGGTCACATGGCACTACCCAATTTTTGAATAATTAATGTGATAGATATGATTGCAAAAACTATATATTTAATATAAACCAACTTATTTTTAGTAAAGCAATCTGAGAGATTTTATGTCTTTGAATACATCTCGGATGACTTTAGACATGTCTGACTCGTTTTCTTTTTCATGCATTTGACCCATTGGGTAATGGTTTTGGTCAAAACATACAGTTATTGAGTGCTGGTCAATTCAGGCAGGGTCATGTCGGCCCACATGCCTGTAGATACAAAAAGAGTTTTCACTGGTTATAGTTTTCCAGATATATTGATTTCATTAATATGTTCTTCTCGTTTCTTTTTCTATTAGATTTCTGTAGTGTTTGAGTTTCTTTTCTTCTTGTTTGGATATTTAATTCTTGTAGGTTTTGGAAGAAGCAATTGGTTATTGCTAAGGATGCACGGCGCGTCGATAGTCTCTGCTACAGGATATATTTGAGTTATAGACTTTTGGATGGCACATCAAGGTTTCAAGAACTCTATGAAATTGTTAAAGAGGCAAAAATTAAATTGGAAACTGAGGTGGGCCCACTGAGTGGAGTCTCAGCCAAAATGGCCCGTGGCATTGTAAGTAGACTTGCTGTTGCAGGTGAAGTTCAAACACTGTGTTCTACTGTGATTCAAAAAGCAGATGAATTTTCTGCTACAATTTCTAGCGCGAGCCTGAAAAGCAAAGGTACCTTTAACGGTTTTATATTCTCATCAGACTGTTAGATGTGGTAAAATGAGTGGGCCGATACAGGACAATTTTTGTTTAATTCACACGTTAGTGCCTTGATGTTATTTTCGCATGGTTAAATACTTAGAATTGTCGAAATTGAAACTTAATGAAACAATTCTTTTAATAGAGGTAATGATGTAAAAAAGATATTTTCTTTAAATCTTGAAAGGTCTAGGGATTTTATGTTTTAAATTAATTGAGATTTTTAGATTATTAGAGTTTTAGTAGATTGTAATATTTTCTTATCTTATAGATAACGGACTCCATTGTTAATTTATTTATCAAAAAAGCATAACAACCAAAATTCACTCATTCATAAATAAATGGGTTGAAATTGCTACCCCTAGTTTTTTTTAATTATCAAACATTAGATACGCGAACCCTATTTTCTCTTTTGCAGAAGGTTCACTTCCAGCAGCATGCAAATTCATCTTTGAAGAAGTAACAGCTACTTCCGTAGTACTTGTTTTAATAGAATTATCTACAGCATTATCCGCCGATATTGTTGGATTCAAATTATGGTACTCAAAAACAACAGAACCAACACACACAAAAGATCCTGTTAAAACATTCCCAAGATCTCAAAGAAGAATTCTGATATCCAATTTGCAGCCTTGCACTGAATATGTGTTTAGGGTTGTATCATACACTGAAATAGGTGATCTAGGGCACTCAGAAGCCAAATGCTTCACTGGAAGTGTCGAAATAATCCATAAGAATTCTAGTTTGGCTATGGTGCCTCATAATGAAGGAACCTCAGGCACAAAAGATGTTGAATCTGACTCGGGGTTTAAAGTTCGTGAACTTGGGAAGATCCTACGGTTAGCCTGGGCTCAAGAACGAGGTTACTTGGATGGTATTTCAGGTATAAAATATATATTTTTGGTTAGAATTAAGGGATTATATATCTCACGTTCACCCAGATAGTATCTGGCTTTGTTTATGCATTCATATAAAAAAAATGCAGGAATGTTGTAATTTGTTGAAAACACGCCCAAGTTTTTGCTACACTGACTCATTACTTATTGATAGCTGCAACTATATTATTGTATTTTCATATAAAAATCAATGGCATTTTCATCACTGGTCATGTTTTTTAGCAAGTTCTGATAACGTAACTAGATATATGACCTATAAAGTAGTTGAATACATCAGTGGCCTCTAGCCCTCTACATACATTATCCCTAAAAATTAAATGAAGTCTATATGTATATATATATTTTTCTGATTACTAGTAAAAGGGTCAGGAAACTCGACCTTTATTATGACTTAACCCTTTTTCTTTATATTACTGCAGTTTGGTATACTATTATACGGTGCATTGATAAAATAATTTTGTTATAGAGGTGAACAGTTATCCCAACCTCAAATTGAGACTAACTAAAATGAGGTTAAGTTATAGGATAATCAACATTACAGTTAATCGAATAGCAAACTTTCCTAATTTCAGGTGCAGATCTGAGCGTGCTTAGTAAAGTGATCAAGCCCGAAACACCAAAATCAGATGAACTGAGTCCAGATTTAAAAGGGCTTGACCTGAACATTGCTACTGTACCAGATTTAAATGAAGAAATAGTCGTGCCACTTGATTCTTACAGGGATGAGGGATACGTTGAGCCTGATAACGGCAGTGGTGAATCTGAAAACTGGGCCACCCATGGATCTAACGGTGAAGTATCAAGAAAGAGGCCTGCAAGCACAAATGAAGAGACACATGACTGTGATAGCACTCTGATTAACGGGTCACCCCTTGGGGCCCGTAAAAGCGGGCCTGGAAGTTTGGATGAAAACTTTGAATATTGTGTGAAAATCATCCGGTGGTTGGAGTGCGAAGGGTATATTAAGCAAGAGTTTAGATTAAAGTTGTTGACCTGGTTTAGTTTAAGGTCAACCGAGCAGGAACGCAGAGTGGTCAACACTTTCATTCAAACCCTGATTGATGATCCATGTAGCTTAGCTGGACAGTTGGTTCATTCATTCGCTGACATCATTAATATCAAGAGGCCCAGAAATGGCTTTTGTAGTAAGCTGTGGCATTGAACCTGGGAGGATTTACTGAAAACAGTGAGAAACAGTTTATATGATATTATTGTTCCGTTTATGCTGATTAGAGGTGGGGGTGGGTTGGGTAACAAGTCGAATGGCATTAAGTAGAAAATTTACATATCTTAGCACTGGTTCAAATGGGCAGTGTCCAATTGGGTTGACCCACAAACACTTTTTTTTAGATTATTTAAACAGCATTTACAAATAATTTCTCAAAGTGATAAATGTGATCACAGAACCTATATTATCACAGTACTTGGCTAATATTTTTAATCAAGCGATCTAGAACGTTTTTTGCACTAAATCTGGTTACGGGAAAGTATAATATTACAGTAATTAAAATGATATTTTTAATAGCATGATTTAGAAGATTATATGCATTGAATTGCCATTTCTGTTTTGCATTCATAAAACATTTGCTGATCAGTTTGCTTGTTTTTTATAGGCATTTTTTCTTGGTTGATAGGAGAATTGGATACTGTTGCTGTAACTTCTTTAGTCAGAAATCAGTTGGAAGTTGATATCAATTTAATATTTTCTGCATTGATCATTTTTTTTCAATCTAAAGTAGTCATATTTATATTGTCTAGTTATGTAGAGATCATATTTAAATGTACTTGCTGCTAGTCACAAGCATTTTATCATGTTCTCTTAAAACCCATTTTTTTCTTTTTATTGTTGGAACAAATGATCTGTCTTGTTTGAAAGTTCACATGTGTTTAAGGTCCTGTCGCCTCTACCTGAGAGCGAACCACACTGTTAGCCTCGTCACAAAGGTCCCGTCTAATGACCAAGATTTGATGGGACAGTAAGGATGGGCTGTATCGAGATAGTATGGTGTTAATGCTGGGGAGAATACATGCAGACAAACTCAAGGGACACCGTATTCCATGGAGTGGGCCGTTCAACTCATGGTATGATCCGCTGGATATTGCTAAAGGATGATACCCTTGTGTCGTATGAACATGCCATCCCATCGACTGTGTTTTGTTGATAGTTAATGTCATCGTCGTTGTTTTCTATAACCATCATAGTAAAAAGTTTAATCCTTATTCTGAAACAAAATGTGACAAAATAGGAAACAAAGACAATCTAATGTTGTACGATCACATTCTTTATAAGCGTTCTCATTCAAAAAAACTTAACATACAATTTTACAATTATCAACTTCGATATTATATTTGCGTTTGGTTAAGCATAGCCCTAAGTTAAGATTTAGAAACGTGCTTTCATTATTCATGCTACAATTGTTTTCTTATTTTAAACAAATGTACATATCATGACCTCATAGTATTGGCCATTGTCACATTATACGAGACGTATAGATGTGTAATGTGTCATACGAACTGTGTGAGTGACTAATTATACGGCTCACTAATTATACGGACCATAATGTTATATATAAATTGATGTTATTACAAATAAAAATTATTGTGATTATGCATGCTAGCGATTAATGTGACAACGCGCATTATACGGCATTATATGTCAAGGGGTTCAAATCCATCAGTTAGAGTAAAAGAAAAAAAGAAAAAATATAATTGAATGAGATACACACTACTAGAGGTGTACAAAAAAAACGGACAAAAAAAAAACCAGACCGGTTTGAAAAGAAAAGCCAATCCAAACTGCCGGTTTGCATACTGGTTCGGTAGCCCCATGCCCCCACACCCAAAACCAGTCCAAAATTTAAAAAAAAACCCGATTAAACCGGTAAAAAAACCGGTTTATTAAAAAGACTGGTTTTAAACCGCTTTTAAAGGTTCGAGTATTCAGTAAGCTAAACTTGTCTATATCCCGAACAACTTTGAAAAAAAAAAGGTTTGAACTCATGATGAAGAAACTGTTTCGGGGGACGAAAAAACTGTTTCGGTTTGAAACCAAACCGGTTTGTAAAAAAAACACTGCACACTACTCTCCGGTGTCTAGTGATGTAAAATATGCTCATCAGATCGCCAGTGACTCCAGTCTTCTCAAAGTTCACTCACAGTTTCTATATCCGCAACACCACTTACTTCCGAGCTTACGCAATCATGGCCTCCGCCGATGAGTTTGTCAAGGGGAACGTATTACCCAACGGTGTGGCTGTTATCACTCTTGATCGTCCCAAAGCTCTCAACGCCATGAATCTAGGTCACATGTTTCCCCCCTTATTTAATCTATTCATCCAAAATCATCGACAACATATCAGTGTGTTTGATGATGCTGTATATAGGACAATCGAATTCCAATCGTTGTTCGCAATACTTGTAGGATTATCTAGAGTAGTTCTTACATTATTATTATGTTGAATAAGCAAGGGCGAAGTAGGATTTCAATAATTGTATAGGGTTATTCGTAGTATTTATAAGTAGATTTACTTGTAGGCACTGGAATCATGCATTTCCTGTTAGTTTTGTATTCTAGGATATTACAAATCGACGTTCTAACTTAAAGGTGAACTGTGTGATATACTGATATAAGATAAATGTCGGTTTACAATGGAAGGATTTTGGAAAAATTAGAATTAATCGAGCGTCACTCGTCAGCCCCCTAGGGTTGCTTGATATTTTGGTTACATGTGAATGAGTTGAGTCTGTTTATCCTTATTGCTGAATTTGAGGTACCAACTGGGAGTGAAAATTGATTTTTTTTTTATTTAAAATTTTCTGCTGAATGCAGATATGGATTTAAGGTACAAAAGTTTTCTTGATGAATGGGAAATGGATCAGAAGGTGAAATGTGTTCTAGTTGAGGGCAGTTCATCTCGTGCTTTTTCAGCAGGTATCAATAATTAGAGTTTATTGTGTATCATAAACTATCATGTTCATTTCTGTGATGTGCTCAGGCCTCATTGAGTCATTGGCATGAATAAGTCATTAATATTTGGTTATGTTATTTCCCAATTCAGCTTTTAGAATGTCAGTGTTAATACGGGTGTAATAGGATGTTCAAGTTTACTATTTGTGGTCATGCAGGAATGGATATAAAGGGGGTCGTTGCTGAAATCCAAAAGGACAAAAACACACCTCTTGTGCAAAAGGTTTCTTGATAATGTTTATGTTGTGACAACAGTCCTATTGTACTAGCAGTGGCTGCAATAACGTAGTTGCAATGTAGTGTGGTAAACACAAACCGAGAAATCTGGACATTGTTATGGTTTTCTTATTGGATCTGTTCCTGTGCACCATATGGATTATGGAGTACATTTGTGTTTAATTACAATGTACATGAAAACATGGAGTAATAAGCTTCTGCTAATTGCAAAATGGCAGCATTTTACGTGATCAGTTTGAATTAATAGCTCGCTAATGTTGACTACTTCCCATAGTGTATCCCTTTTATCAATTTCTTCTGAATAATGTTAGAACTGAACCCTTTTATCCTGATATGGATGCATTTTAAGGTTTGAACTACATCATGTCATCTTTAATAATCAGATTTGCTCTATCTTGTAATGCCAGTACTATTGACATTATATAACAGTATTATTTGATATAGTTTTGCTTTGTGTATGCATATTTGGAGTAGGGACTAAATTTTGTCTCTACAGGTGTTTGCTGCTGAGTATTCTCTTATTTGTAAAATATCTGACTACAAAAAGCCATACATAAGCTTCATGGATGGTGTGACAATGGGATTTGGTATTGGTCTATCTGGACATGGTCGTTACAGAGTTATAACAGAGGTAACCTGCCTTTCAAGCTGACATCAATCTGGTGGTAAAACAGAACCTATAGCATTTTTTAGATTTTTGAAGGTTGCATTATAATTTCTTTCAGAAAACTCTTCTTGCTATGCCAGAGAATGGAATTGGTTTATTCCCAGATGTTGGGTTTGCTTACATAGCAGCACAAAGTCCAGGAGAAGGATCAGTTGGTATTATGTGCAATTCATATAAGAAAAATGAAAAAATGGATTATTTTTGTAGTCTCTTAACCTTACAAATAGTGATGTGATTAATTAATTACTTGTCATAAGCCAGTCCTTTTTGGCCTCTCTGTTCCTGAATTTTTTTTTTATCTTATCGACATTTGATGCCTTTAAAGTTAAACTAGATTTACCTATTTTCATTTATATGTGTTTCTATATGTCCTATAAGATCTAGAATCAGTTTTTCAAGGAACACCTGTGTACTTTAGTTGTCAATCTGTATAATTTGTAGTTCTTTTGTCTTGTTATGATAAAAGATGTTGGTTGTGCACAGGTGCGTATCTTGGAATTACTGGAAATAGGATTTCTACTCCAGCTGATGCACTTTATGCAGGTCTTGGGACCCACTTTGTTCCATCAGGAAATCTGGGCTTACTCAAGGAGGCACTTTTATCAGCTACTTTGTATATCTCTTGATCACCCTTTGTTGTTCATACACACATATAACATTAATGACACATGAGGCCCCATATAGTTGAGCTATTTGCTGATTAACTAAACTATCTTGTAGAGATGAGAGTCAAATTAGAAGTATTTGCATTTTAAGGAAACTAGTAAAAGATCTTTCAGTGTGTACTTTAAATGTGTAGAACCTTTCAAATAGCTCTATTCGAAAAATTGGATCATTATTGAATTAATTTGTAATCATGTTCAACAACTAGTAGTTTATAGAATTCTTGGACAGTGTTTAGGGTTGATCCGGCCTGATACACACCAAAGATAACTCCTTTTAGCCCATTACCAGACCTGCCCATTTTGTCAACTCTACTATATTGCAAGAAATGGTATCATTGTGCTGTTCTGTGAATTCTTTTTGCCCCTTTTATGCTGAATCTTCTATTTAGAAGGAATTTATATTCGAATGATTATGTATCATGTATGCACTTTGTAATTTTTTGTACAGTTCTGAGGATCCACATCATGACCTCCAAGCAATATTGGCAAAATACAGTAGCACGCCCGAGTCAGAGCCCCGATTGAAGTTATTGTTGCCTCGTATAATTTCAACATTTGGTGCAAATAAATCTGTCAAAGAAATAATGGAAGAACTTGAACTACATCAACAAAGTGCCGATGCAACAGGTAGCATCAAGTATATGTTTTATGGAGTTTGAAAGAATGGGTGGGTTGGGTAACAATAGAAATTGGTTTGGATCAAACTGAGTGTTTCTTAATGTATGTCAGGTTGGGCCGACAAATCAACACTCATTTTCCGGTTTAATTTGAATTTTGTAATTAATTAGGGTATTTATTAAGATTATATGAATTGTATAGTTGAAATAATACAAACAAACAAACAAACATACCCAGTGTATCCCGCTGGAGAGCAGGGTCTGGGAGGGGTATATGGTGGCATGTCTTTCCTCTATCTAGAAAGATAGAGAGACCGCTTCCGAAGAGACCCCCGACTCGTTAACAAAGTCAACAACAATAACAATCATAATACAAAACATACAACACACAGATATATATCACATAAAGAATTAGATAAAGCATACAACACAAAGATATATATCACAAAGATATATATCACACAAAGATATAACAAAGTCAATAACAATAACAATCATAATAAAAACGGCATGTAACACCCAAAGAGGGTATATGAGGAAAACTACACCTAGCGAGTGTGGTCCGGCCATATATCACCGTATACCCTTCCCACCCACATAACCCACTAAAAGTCCTTAATCTTAATTCTACGCCTCCACTCACTCCTATCCTCGATCATGTTCTCAGAAAGATGCAAGTCTATCATATCCCGCCTAATAACCTCGTCCCAAGTCAACCTAGGTCTACCTCTACTCCTCCTACCCTCTAAACTGATGTTCTCTACTGCTCGGACAGGTGCTGCCATCGTTCTCCTCTTCACGTGCCCAAACCATCTTAATCTTCCCTCTCTTATTTTTTCTGTGATAGAAGCCACCTCTAGCCTCTGGCGAAAGACGTCGTTTCTTATCCGATCCAATCTTGTATGTCCACACATCCACCTCAGCATTCGCATTTCTGCGACCTCTATTCGTCTCTCGTGCGATTTCTTTATGGCCCAACAGTCTGTGCCGTATAACATAGCTGGACGTACTGCCACTCTGTATAGTTTTCCCTTTAGTTTGGCTGGGAACCTCTTATCACACAAAATCCCTGATGCTGCTCTCCACTTGCACCATCCTGATTGTACACGGTGTGCTACATCGCTGTGTATCTCTCCATCTTCCTGTACGTACGAGCCAAGGTATTTGAACCTAGATGTCCGGGGGACCGCCATTCCCTGGATACTGATTTGGGTGTCCTCCTCGGCCTCACCACTAAAGTTACAATGCATGTATTCTGTCTTAGAGCGACTTATCCTTAAGCCCCTGCTTTCTAGTGCTGCTCTCCACTGTTCTAATCTCTCGTTAAGCACCGTCTTAGATTCTGATATTAGGACAATATCATCCGCAAACAGCATACACCATGGGACTGGCTCTTGTATAGACTTGGTCATCTCGTCCAACACTACTGTGAAGAGGAATGGGCTCAATGCCGATCCTTGATGGAGTCCTACTTCCACCGGGAAGTAGTCTGTGTCTCCGACAGGTGCTCGTACACACGTTTTTGCCCCGTCATACATATCCTTTATTATTTTGATATACCTCTCTGGTACCTTTCTAAGTCGTAGACTTTCCCAGATGAGTTTCCGCGGCACACTGTCATAGGCTTTTTCGAGGTCAATGAATACCATATGTAGGTCTCTTTTCTTTTCTCTATATTTCTCCATTATCCTCCTTATGACGTGTATAGCCTCTGTTGTAGAGCGTCCTGGCATAAATCCAAATTGGTTTACCGCTATCTGAGTTTCTCGTCTAATTCTCGTGTCAACAATTCTTTCCCATAGCTTCATCGTGTGGCTCAATAGCTTTATTCCCCTGTAATTTGCGCAGCATTGGACATCTCCCTTTTTCTTATATATGGGGACTATGACACTACTTCTCCACTGCTCTGGCATCTTTCCTGTCTTAAAGATAGTGTTGAATAAGTCCGTTAGCCATTGTAGGCCCTCATCCCCAAGGCACTTCCACACTTCTATCGGAATGTTGTCTGGCCCCACCGCCTTAGCCCTTCCCATTTTCTTCAAAGCTCTCTTGACTTCATCGACTGTGATGCTTCTACAATAACACTTGTTTTGTTGCATCGTTTGATTTGTTTCATCGATATCCGTTTGTTGATTACTGTTCGTTATGTTGAAAAGGTTATCGAAGTACGTTTTCCATCTCCCCTTGATGTCTTTCTCCCTCACCAAGACCTTTCCATCCGCAGCCTTTATAAACTTCACCAATCTCAAGTCCTGTCTACTACGTTCCCTTGCCTTGGCGATCTTAAACATGTCATGTTCACCCTCTTTCGTCTGTAATCGCTTATACATCCTCTCGTATGCTGTGTTCTTTGCCTCTGACACAGACTTTTTCGCCTCTCGTTTAGCCTCTTTGTATTTATCTTTTAGCTCTGCTCGTTCTTCCTCATTATTACAGCGTAAAAGCTCTCTAAAACTTTGTTGTTTAATTCTTATCCTCTCCTGTACATCTTCGTTCCACCACCAGGATTCCTTATGACCGATTTTCCTATTTGTTGTAGTCCCAAGCGTTTCTTTAGCTGCTTGAATGACTCTAGTTGCCATAGCCTCCCACTTTTGGTTGGCATCTTCCTGTGGCCCACTCAGGTTCATTGGTATGATTTTATCTCTGAAGATGGTAATCTTTTCGTCTTTGAGTTGTCCCCATCGGATCGTAGGTCTACTTCTCTTAGTTGGTTGGACAATTGCTCTCTTCAGTCGTAGGTCTGCCACCAACATGTGATGTTGAGTGACTACTGTCTGTCCCGGTATTGTCTTGCAGTCCTTCCAGGAGCTACGATCTTCTCTCCTCATCAGCAAATAGTCTATCTGTGTGTGTCTCCCGCCGCTGGTAAACGTAATTAGATGCGATTCTCTTTTCTTTAAAAACGAATTTATGATGCTTAGTTCATGCGCTAATGCAAAGTCAAGGAGCTCCCTACCGACATCATTCCTCAGACCATACCCAAAGCCTCCATGCACCGACGGGAAATGATCGTTGTCCTTACCGATATGCCCATTAAAATCTCCTCCTATGAATATTTTTTCTTCTCGAGGTATGTCTCCCATAACGTGATCTAAGCTCTCCCAGAACTTCTTTCTTTCCGTATCCCCTAATCCTACTTGCGGTGCATACGCACTAACTACAGCCACTACTTCGTCTCCTATTACTATCCTTAACAACATAAGTCTATCATCGATTCTTCTAACCTCCACTACATTATCCTGAAGTTCTTTAGCAACTAAAACACCTACTCCATTTTTTGTTCCATCTGACCCTGAATACCATAGTTTATACCCATTACACTCCTTTGCCCTCCCACCCCGCCATCTAGTCTCCTGGATGCACGCTATCTGAACCTTACGGCTCCTTAACACATCTATTATCTCTAATAACTTACTAGTAAGTGTTCCTACATTCTACGATGCCACTCGTAATTTATAACCCTTATTCCCTGTAGTTGCATCTATAGTTGAAATAATAATATAATTAAATACGATACAATCCAACTTGACACATTTTTGTCAGCAAATAAGTTGAAGTTGTCACCTATAGTGCTTTATAGAGCTCTTTCAGATAGCATTGTTCTTGTCTATGAGCAGTTTCACAGTGGGCAACAGAGGCTCTTTCAGGGATTAAAAAAGGTGCTCCGTTTTCTCTTGTTCTCACACAAAAGTATTTCACTAAAGTCGCCTCTGCATACGGAAATAATGAAAACGAGTTATCCAAGGTGAGTTCCGTATATTTTTCATTTTATACCATCAGTAAAGGGGTTCGTATGATGTTTTTTGCCATAATAACATTGTCTGTTATATGCTTATATTTGTTGTTAGTTAAATGGCGTTATGAAATCCGAATACCGGATTGCATTAAGGGCTTCACTTCGAAGTGATTTTGCTGAAGGCGTTAGGGCCGTATTGGTGGATAAGGATCAGGTTTGTTCTTCCCTTTGGAAAAAATTATAATGAAATCTCATTATGAAATTAACTTATATTATTTATCTGTTCCAAAAAGAATAATATCATAAAAGCTGTTGAATTTGAACATTAATCAAACTGCACTTGGTTTCTTTAAGTTGCCAACAACCATAGTTCTCTTAAAAAACAGGAAATGATATTATTTTTTGAACTTAGATTTCTAGTATTTCTCCATAACCGCCAATTCTTGCGAACTATAGTGCTATATTCACAAGATTGATGGTTGGCTTGTAATGAAAAAGCCAGTAATTGTTTGACTATCTAAAGGTTGACTTTCTTGGCAAACTGGAATCGCGTATATTCGATTTGGCTCTCCACTCTGGAGTTCTTGTAAAAACCGTTACCGTTAAAAGACATTTTCGAAAATTGGATCATGTTTGCTCCGCACCAGTCTGGGTTTTTTTAGTTATTTATAAAAATGAAAGAATATCTGGGCTCTTTTAGTTTTTTATGAAAATGGAAGAATTTCTTGTATTTTAACTTTTTAATTATAAAAGCCCAAGTTTGTAGCGGTGGTCATGGTCCGGTTTGGCCGGTTTTGACAAAAATTCTTGGCCGGATCACTAATTTTGGTTTTAGAGTCTACAAACAAATCAGCTTGGGTTGGTTTGGTTTGGTTGGACGTGGCCGGTTTAGTGGTTTCACGGGTTGAAGCACTCTATTAGTTAAAAAAATCATTACCTTGTATTAACTTTAAAAAAAAAAAGAAAGTTTGAATCATAAAGATGACTTATGAGTTATGAATATAATACATATGCAAACTATTTACTAGCTTGTTTCAAGTTCCAAACCTTTGGCCTGACCATTGTCAAACTGGCAAAAACCAATCAGTATAAATCTCAAACTGGTTCAACCGGTGAACTTGCTTCAGTTTGCTGCATTATTTCAAAGTAATCGGTTCTGGTTTAAGTTGGTTTGATATGGGATCCTTTGGTTTTGTTCTTTTTAACAATTTCGAAAATTCGCCAGAATCCCAAGTGGAATCCATCAAGCTTAGAGGAAGTTAAAACAAGTGAAGTGGAAGCTCTTTTTGAACCACTGCGCTCAGATGCCCAAGAACTCTGTCTTTAAATCATCCAAAGTTGGCCCTTGAAAGATAGCCATGTTTACATTAGCATCGTGAGATTTAAGAGGTTTGTATGTCTGGTAACAACTTTTTCATTGCATGATTTTTGTTATCAATTTATCATTATCTGTTATATACCTCATTAAGATGTAACACATGTAACTTAAACGAGAGTTGATTAATATGTTAGCAAGCTTGATGAGCGGTCAACTAGGCCATTTTGGTCAAGCATCTCCCAGGTCATACAATATTGGTGGTGGTGGTGGTGGTGGCAAGGGTTGTGCCGATGGTGGCTATGGTGGTGTCGCCCATTAATAATTTACGAATATATTTGAAAGAGAATAACATAAATGGTCCTAATGGTTTGACCTGATTGCACGTTTCGTCCCCAGACTTTGACAATTATAAAAAATTGTAAAGTTACTTTAAAGTTTTGTGTAGTAATTGTAAGTTTGGTCCTTACATTTTAAAATTGTATAGTTAGTCCAAACTTTCATGTGCGTTGCACTTTTTGTCCTAAGGTTAAATTTAAAAGTTAGTTTAATTTTATAAAATGCTTAAAAACTGAATGAATTTAATGTCAGGGACTAAATGTGCAATGAGTACAAAAAAATTTGAACTCATATTGTAATTTTCGAGTGTGGGGTCTAAAGATGCAATCTGGTTAATCACATGGATTATAATTTGAACTATTAAGAGTATGTATAATGTTTTATGGATTAAAAGCATAAGTTTCAGTTTCACTTAAAATTTTAATTTTTCAAAGAAGACCATGGCCAATTGCTCATCAGGAGTTGCATACTACGCTTATTAGCAATCTTCAGGTGATAGTGTAGTGATAAACATCTAGTTTCGTGTTACGTTATATTCTTGTTTTCACTACTTTGTGGTGATGACCTTTTCTGAAGCCCCTATTATGTAATTTAGCTTTTGTAAGACTAGACATTGTGGTGCCCCTAGGGCGCGCCAAAGTTGTTGATTTAGACACAAATGGGGCGTTAGAGGCACTACATCCTAGTTAAAAGTTGTTTCAAACCTTTGTTTTGCCAAACCCTTAGGTAGGAGTGTGGAGGCATCTCCAATGACTAATCCTAGAGTTTGGGGAAATCGTTGAACTTGAGGGACATCATGAGACCTTATATCCAGTCCAAAGTTGGTAATGGGGAAGGAAGACAGTTTCAACATGAAACTTGCTTGGCATGAAGGTTGAAATAGGAGATTCTAATACAAAACAAAGGTAGAAAGCGAATCATGAAACTCGAAACTGCTCAACTCAAGTGAGCTTAATCCAGGCAAGAAGGAAAAAAAAGGCACTTGCGTTAAATGGACGAGTGAATTCATTTTTTTCACTTTTGAAAATCTTTAACAAAAAAGGTTTAAAAACTACTACACTTGCTTTAAAAAAGATTTTACATAAACAATCTAGATTACACAGTATAACACCAGTCGTAAAACGTACCAAGATATTATTCATTTTCTCTTAATAGATTACCCATCCAGGAATTCACGGTTTTATACCTGACAAGTTGCTCACCCAAATAAAACGCGTCTTGATAGAGCAGGTTTCCACCCCTTACAATAAAGGTTTCGTTCTCTTCCCCAAACGATATGAGACTTGCACATCCATTCCCTTACAAGGGCGCATGCATACCGGTATGGTCCCTAGCTCTCATATCATTCGTAACAGCTCACGTAAACCATACTAAGATATTGTCTGTTTTGTCCTCGATGGGTTGCTCGTTATGTTTTCACCCGACGAGTTGCTCGCCTAGGAAAAACACGTCTTTGTAGTTGGTTATATAACTGAGAATGAAGTAAAATTTAGAACATTCTTCGTAAAAAAACTCTAAGCTTAAAAGAGCCAGACTGCTTGGGAGTCTCATATAGAAAACATGAAATCTGAAAAGACCTTTAAACTTGAAGGGTCAGACTCTCAATAGTATCCTTAGAGTCCCGTGTAGAAACATCTAAAATTTAAAAGAGAATGGAAATCAGTTAGCATAATTGAGACGCAAATAAAAATTTCAGAATATATCTCATAAAAACTTTAAATTTGAAAAAGTTAGGCTGACAACCAAAGAAAAAGTAACATTCAAAAACATGCCTTGCAAAAACCTTCAAACATGAAGAGTTGGGCTATTCTTTAAACATGAAGAGTTGGGCTATTCTTTAAACATGAAGAGTTGGGCTATTAATAGCAGCCTTAGACTCCCATGTAAAAAGGCCTCAAAGTTAAAAGAGAATGGAAGTTTTATTTCTACCCAAATAGATGATTATGGTTTTTATTTTTACTTTAGATTAAGCAAGGAAAGGATGCTAAATGATTCAAATAACATAAGTGGAATGCTCCTATAACATTTAGTCACTTCAACCCATTACTTGTAAGATAAATGTTGGGCATAGCATAATGCATCTAGATGTAAGTTTTAAATAAGATGTGTTTTGAAGTGTTCTCAATGACCACAACAGAGGGAGATTGAGAAAGAGAGAGAGGGAAGCTTCATACCACAACTTTAATCTTAGCAACATTTTCTTTCCCTTGAATTGGTTTCTTTTTCAAGAGTGAAAAATCCATGAGACATATCTACATCAGTATTCTGTCTGTCCTGTTGCGCCAATTAATATGAAAATGCAAAAATGATTCATGTGGTGACAAAAAGTAATAACCGGTCAAGAAAGGAAGGGGAAATGTTTCAATCGCTTGAAACTTTAAAGCTATGTAACTAGTTTTAACAACATCTAATGTGAATATATTGTTGGCTTCAACGTCTAATCATTTTTTTAACACAGATGGTCTTTAAAGTATGGGCAGGTCAGATGCACTTTCTTTCTAACCTTACTAAATGAGATTAAATAAGCAGCCAAAGTGGAATACATACTACACTATGGTCCATATGAAAAAGTACACTTAAGTTTATCTCCCATAATTAAAGTTCATAGGTGTTCAACATATGATCAAAGAGTCATAACCATGACCATAATTGAATCCAGTATATTTCATCCATAGCCAAGCTATTGATAAGTTCTGGTAAGAGTGAGATGTAAACAAATCTTACCTTCACCATAGGGGATAGAAAGGTTGCTTCCAGGATCATAAGCCATCCACGCACAATATATAGTATGAAGCACATATCCACAGAATCATAAGCCATCCATATACAATATACAATGATCAAGAAATAGCACATAGTGCGAATAGGCAGTCAAGTGATAACAGGCAAAGGTTGTTAGAAGAATTATAAAACAAAACTAATCTTCTAAGACATGTATAAGACATCTCTGAACCATGTCCTAGAACTTTAATCATCTTGCATGTGAGAAACAAAATTCTGTCCAATCAAGATTAAATAAACAAACGTTTTCAAAATCAAGTCTTTTGACTCCCAACAATTAGCGAAAAATCAAAGTACTAACTGTTTTGGACTCTACTAGATTAATAACTTGTTTTACATAAAAGCCATGTATAGCAGAAAACTTGCTTAAGGCTAAAACATATATTGAACAATGAGATTCATACCTTTGTAAGAATGATTGATGAGTGAAAGTAAACTCAACATAGTAAGGTACCCACCTTTTCACATGCAAGGGACGAAAGCAAGGAACTGAAACATTTAATTAAAATTATGCAGAAAATAGAGAAGGAAATAACAATACACTAGAGACCAGTCATTGATAAAGACTTTTACATAAATATATATTTTACCAAAAATAAAATTTAAAAGCAGGTGTGTGTATACAAACATGAAGTAAATGAGATCAAAAGATTTACCAATGACGAAGATGATTCTTGGCAAAGCCATTATAGCACCCTGAACACACTAGCACCAATCACGATATCTCCAATTTAACAAGAACAAACTCTGGCTTTATAATATCATCAAATACGTATACATAATCATTAAGTAAATGAGATCAAAAGATTTACCAATGACGAAGATGATTCTTGGCAAAGCCATTAGCACCCAGATCACACTAGCACCAATCACGTTATCTCCAATTTAACAAGAACAAACCCTTCTCGCATAGTGTCTGCATATGGCAAAAATCCGTAGATGCTCTAGGACTATACCTGCCAAATCCACATCCCCCCCCTCTTTTCTTTTTTCCCCCTTCCGGTTTCTTTCAGACTACAACTAAAGAGTTGACTTGACATGCCATGAATAAGAACAGATGTCTTCCATTGTGTTGCAAGGTAGGGTGGAGAACAATTTAGGTCAACATTTTACTATGAAATATAAAAGGTAAAATTATATAACCACACATACCAGGAAATTGAACACTTAGAAAAGTTACATCATTCACTTAGAAAAGTTACATCATTCTCATTTGTTCCCACTACAACTGCTTCACAGCTACAAAAATATTTGTCAAACTGATATGACTTCTACAGCAGGGCTATAAATATAACTGAAACTGGTTATTCAAGCACTCAAATACTCAATAATAAGAATAGTATAGATATAAAATGCTTACGAATCTTGGTGTTTCCATGGCCTCAGCTTCAAGTGGAGAACAATTTAGGTCATATGCCAAAATTTCAAGTTGGCCTGTTTCTTAATTTCCCTGACCTTAAGGAAAAATTTATAAATAGGTATAGGGTTATCCAAAACATCCTATTAATATACATGATTATATTTCCAAATTTATCTTATTTCTTTAAATTAACAACATAGAACGTGCTACCTACATATATACTTAATATACTAGTTTAATATCCAAACAATTATAGTTTGCAACTTCTTACCTACAGTCTAGCAGACCAATAAATTTCCATCTTCCAGAGTGGGTACCATTGCTACGAAACGAGGTACATTTCTTCTTGCCGCCATACTTATATTTAGCAACGAGTTCCATAGCAATGCCATTTGGCTTGAACACAAGTAAACAAGTGTAAATGAAGTCAAGGAATTAAAAACACACCTTAAAAATGCCATCAACTAGTGAGTGGTATAGTTATAGAGAAACAAGCACAACCCATGTGTAATTTGGATCCCTTCTATCTTTCCTGCATGATGCACCTATGGAACTGAAATGCATATGTGAATAGAATTAAAATATTAAATGTGAATGAACAAAAACAAATGTAGGAATGTTAACTTGATACAACATCAAAATCCACCATCATCACTCTGTAGACATCTTTCAAATTAACTCGTTCCAAATATGCACAAAACAGATCCATCAAGTTGACGTCTTTCAAATTAACTAGTTCTACCACGTGGTCTTCACTCCAAAACCTAGATTAAAAAATTGGCTTGGCAACAAAAATGGGGGCCGTAGTAGAAATATAAGCTCACAAATAATGATATATTTTGGCTGGATGAGAGGTGATCTTGATAGTCTAATGTAACAACATCAGCCTTAGCAAAAGTTTCATAATGTAACTAGAAGTTGATATATTTCTTGATTCTGCAGCACCAACGATTATATGTTCAAAATCCAGTCATTTAAGAGTTTCAGGGATGAGGAACATGCTTATTACATAATGGAAAAATCATTTAAGGCGTATTAAAAACTTTGAGGTTGAAATTTTCTTATTCTCGAAACATGTATAGAACTTGGAAGTGTTAAAAGCTTCCTTCCTTGATGGCATATATTATGCAATGCACTTTCATTTTTTACAAATATTTCTACTGATTCTTTAACTGTTGAATAAACAATAAACAATGCATTACCGATTCTTAGTACGCAGCAATTAGTTATGAGGATTTAAATGACAAGCTCCCCCAAGATCAGGGTTTATTATGTCATTTATACTTTTAAACAACTAACACTTTACCTTAATCTACTCTATCTCCTCTATTGTTGGATAAAACTTTCTGAGGTGAATGTAATCAGCATCCATTGATCAGTCTTCCAGAACTAATACATCATCCTGCCAAGTGTTACAACTAAGCACTACACACAAACGCCATCACAATGAACCTTGAGTATAAACGGTGCAAAAACCTAAACTATCATTTCCTAGGATGCAGCAACTATATTATGAACAATTGACCTTAAGCAACGCCATCAAAAGTAAAAGCAAGTCAAAACCTTGTCTGCGTGGTTTTGATTCACCAATCACCAATCACCGATGAGAAATAGTGATACCTAGTATCCACTCTAAAACCTAAATAGAAACTGTGCTAGGAAAAAATTAAGGGCCAAAGTAGAATATACCTTGAAAAGCTTTAAACTTGAAAGAGTTAAGTTGTCAACAGGAGCCTGCAAGTCCCGTGTAGAAAATCATAAATTTGAAAGAATGAAAGTCGATCGGTTAGTAAAATTGAAGATGTAAGATTCAAGAACATATACCTCGTAAAAAGTAGTAAGTTTCAAAGAGCATAGTTGTTAATAGGAGTACAAGAGTCGCGTGTAGATGATCCTGAAATTTCAAAGAGAACGGAAATGGGACAGTATCACTAAAGAAGTAAGATTCTAAACATACCTCGTAAAAGCTCCTAGCTTGAAAGAATAGGAGTGTGCAAGTCCCGTATAGAAAAGCGTGAAATTTGAAAGAGAAAGGAAGCCGATTAGTACAACTGAAGAAGTAACGAATAACAAACCTCATAAAAAGCTCTATCACACTGCATAAAAGGGTTACTTTCAAATAGACCCCCAGCTTTAGAGCAGTCAACACAATCAAAGGAGAATATAACTAACACAAAGCACCATCACCATATAATAGATCATCAACAACACATGTATCAAAACATAGACACGGCGCACACAATGACTATAGGCAAACAAGCAACACATGTAGGTGATAAAAAGTAATAAGAAGTCACAAAAATAAAAGAGAATAGTTTTAATAGATTGAAACTTTGAAATCCATATAACTAGTTTAAACAAGTATCTCATTTGAAAATATTGTTGGCGTCGGTATATAATCAAATTTTTGTACACATATGTTGTTTAAAGTATGGGCAGCTCAGATGCACTTCTACGATGTACTTTCTCTCTAACCTTACTAAACGAGATTAAATAAGCAACCAAAGTGGAACACATACTAATGGCAGCCTATGGTCAATCTGAAAACGTAGATATAAGTGTTACTACCATAATTATGGTTCATGGGTGTTAAACATATGCTCCATATAGCATGGAACTTTAATCAGTGTGAAACAAATTCTATTCAAAACAAGTCTTTTGACTCTCAACAATTCAAAAGACAAAAAACCTGTTCTAGACTCGACTAGATTCATTGTTTTACATATCATGTATAGCAGAGAACTTGCTCAAGGCTAAAACATATTTTAAATAATGAGATTCATACCTGCATTGTCATGGGAAGGAGATACTGCTGTGGAACATTAAATTTTCCAGCATCTGAAGGAAGTCCTCCAATCTATTTTATCTCAGGAAGACTCAATATCCTTGCATCATACTCAATTTGCTTTAAGAGAAAAAATTAAAATCATAAATAAGTGCTACAATGCTTGAAACTGCAATAAGCTTAATAACTTGTTATTTTACTAGCATTGTCATGAAAAGAAGAAACAGGTAGTAAACATTATTAACTCATAAGAGATGTTGTGTTCCTTCTTACACTATCAAGCTGGTTTATGCAGTTAAATATCCTCTGTCAAAATCTCAACCATCCCATCACTAATCTAACATAACAAAAAACTAGATGACTGATGAGTGGTAAGAAATTGATGAAATACTCTTTTAGCACGTACCAACCCTTTTGAGACAGACACCTGCAACAGAAGGAACAAAACATGAAGCTAGAAGAATGCAATAATAAAAAAAGAAATAACAATATATTAGAGATCAGTCATTGATACTAGTAACAGGCAACCTAAGTGGAGCACATACCAAGAGCAGCCAATGGTCAATCTGAAAACATACATTTAAGTGTTACTACCATAAATATGGTTCATGGGTGTTCAACATATGCTCCATATAGCACGTAACTTTAGTCGGTGAGAAACAAATTCTAATCAAATTCAAGTCTTTTGACTCGTAACAATTCAAAAGACAGAAAACCTGTTCTAGACTCGACTAGATTCATAACTTGTGTTTACATATCATGTATAGCAGAGAACTTGCTTCAGGCTAAAACATATTTTAGACAATGAGATTCATACCTGCACATTAATAATTAAAGGATGAAAGTAAACTCAACATATAATACCCCCCTCCCCCAAAACACACCTACAAAGGAAAAGATAATTAAATTAGAATTATGCAGAAATAGAAAAGGAATTTACAATAGACTATCACTGATGATATTTCCTAAATTTCAAGTTTCAACTGATATATTTAAACAGTTAGTTTAGTACTTATGGAGTTATTTGGTGTTTAATGTTAAGTCTCTAAGCATAAAGAATTTTACCTTGAATCTCAGATGGTGGATAGTGTTTTGACAAGTTAAATGAGTGCAACGATAAGGCATCCATCTTAAACTTGACTCTACTTTGCACGCAGCTGTAGTCCCATCCTTATGAGAAGAAGAAACATGTATTAAAACTACTAATGCAAGGAGATAATAAAATAAAACAAATGAAGGGAGACACATTATGTGATAAAACCTCCACTATGGAACATGAGTGTGTACATATCATCGGCTTAAAATTGCCTCCGCTTGGATCTTGTCTGACAAAAAACAGATGCAATTAAGTCAATAATGCATAAAAAGGGAATGAGTTTAGCAAAATAAAAGAAATATAACTTTAGGCATGTGGAATTACACCTTGCATTGTCATGGGAAGGAGACACTGCTGTGGAACATTAAGTTTTGCAGCATCTGAAGGAAGTGCTCCAATCCATTTTATCTCAGGAAACCTCATGACCCTGAAATGCGGGAAAGCAGTCTATGTTAACCTGGAAACTCCGCCTCTGAGGTCGTTCTTGGGCGGATCCCGCTCCTAAACATAAGGGATAGGGGTCCTGGGGCCGGGCCTACCATATCAAAAGGGTCGTAGAAAAAGAACCCGGCCACCTATTTCATTATCTTTGCATCATACTCAATTTGCTTTAAGAGAAAAAATTTAAGCTATAAATAAGTATTATAATGCTTGAAACTGCAATAAGCTTAATAACTTGTTATTGTACTTGCATTGTCATGAGAAGAAGAAACAGGTTGTAAACATTATTAACTCGTAAGAGATGTAGTGTTCCTTCTTACACTATCAAGCTGGTTTATGCAGTTAAATAAACTCTGTCAAAATCTCAACCATCCCATCACTAATTTGAAACAACAAAAAAAACTAGATGACTAATGAGTGGTAAAAAATTGATAAAATACTCTTTTAGCACGTACCCACCCTTTTGAGACAGACACCTGCAACAGAAGGAACAAAACATGAAGCTAGAAGAATACAGAAATAAAAAAGAAATAACAATATACTAGAGATCAGTCGTTGATACTAGTAACAGGCAACCTAAGTGGAGCACATACCAAGAGCAGCCTATGGTCAATCTGAAAACATAAATTTAAGTGTTACTACCATAATTATGGTTCATGGGTGTTCAACATATGCTCCATATAGCACGGAACTTTAATAAGTGTGAAAAAATTCTATTCAAAATCAAGTCTTTTGACTCGCAACAATTCAAAAGACAAAGAACTTGTTCTAGGCTCGACTAGATTTATAACTTGTTTTACATATCATGTATAGTTGAGAACTTGCTTAAGGCTAAAAAATATTTTAGACAATGAGATTCATACCTGCACATTAGTAATTGAAGGGTGAAAGTAAACTCAACATATAATACCCCGCCCCCCAACCCCAAAACACACCTGCAAAAAGCAGATAATGAAATCAAAATTATGCAGAAATAGAAATGAAATTAACAATAGACTATCACTGATGGTATTTCCTAAATTTCAAGATTTAACTAATATATTTAAATAGTTAGTTTAGTACTTATGGAGTTATTTGGTGTTTAATGTCAAGTCTCTAAGCATAAAAGATTTCACCTTGAATCTCAGATGGTGGATAGTGTTTTGACAAGTTAAGTGAGCGCAACGACTAGGCTTCCATCTCAAACTTGACTCTACTTTGCAAGCAGCTGTAGTCCCAACCTTATGAGAAGAAGAAACAGGTATTAAAACTACTAATGCAAGGTGATAATAAAATAAAACAAATAAAGGGAGACACATTATGTGATAAAACCTCCACTTTGGAACATCAGTGTGTACATATCATCGGTTTAAAATGGCCTCCGCTTGAATCTTGTCTGACAAAAAACAGATGCAATTAAGTCAATAATGCATAAACAGGGAATGAGTTTAGCAAAATAAAAGAAATATAACTTTAGGCATGTGGAATCACACCTTGCATTGTCATGGGAAGGAGACACTGTTGTGGAACATTAAGTTTTGCAGCATCTGTAAGAAGTCCTCCAATCCATTTTATCTCAGGAAGCCTCATTATCTTTGCATCATACTCAATTTGCTTTTAGAGAAAAAATTTCAATTATAAATAAGTGTTACAACACTTGAAACTGCAATAAGCTTAATAACTTGTTATTTTACTAGCATTGTCATGAGAAGAAGAAGCAGTTTGTAAACATTATGAACTAAAAAGAGATGTTGTGTTCCTTCTTACACTATAAGCTGGTTTATGCAGTTAAATATCCTCTTTCAAAATCTCAACCATCCCATCATTAATCTGAAACAATAAAAAACTAAATGACTGATGAGTGGTATAAAATTGATGAAATATTCTTTTAGCATTTACCCACCCTTTTGAGACAGAAAACCTGCAACAGAAGGAACAAAACATGAAGCTAAAAGAATGCAGAAATAAAAAAGAAATAACAATATACTAGTGATCAGTCATTGATACTAGTAACAGGCAACCTAAGTGGAGCACATACCAAGAGCAGCCTAAGGTCAATCTGAAAACATACATTTAAGTGTTACTACCATAATTATGGTTCATGGGTGTTCAACATATGCTTCATATAGCACGGAACTTTAATCAGTGTGAAACAAATTCTATTCAAAATCAAGTCTTTTGACTCGCAATAGTTCAAAAGACAAAGAACCTGTTCTAGACTAGACTAGATTCATAGCTTGTTTTACATATCATGTATAGCAGAAAACTTGCTTAAGGCTAAAACATATTTTAGACAGTGAGATTCATACCTGCACATTAATAATTAAAGGGTGAAAGTAAACTCAACATATAATACCCCCTCCCCCAAACACACCTGCAATGAACAGATAATGAAATCAGAATTATGCAGAAACAGAAAAGGAACTAACAATAGACTATCACTGATGGTATTTCCTAAATTTTAAGTTTTAACAAATATATTTAAGCAGTTAGTTTAGTATTTATGGAGTTATTTCGTGTTTAATGTTAAGTCTCTAAGCATAAAGAATTTCACCTTGAATCTTAGATGGTGGATAGTCTTTGACAAGTTAAGTGAGTGCAACGACAAGGCTTCCATCTCAAACTTGACTCTACTTTGCACGCAGCTGTAGGCCCAACCTTATGAGAAGAAGAAACAGGTATTAAAACTACTAATACAAGGTGATAATAAAATAAAACAAATAAAGGGAGACACATTATGTGATAAAACCTCCACTTTGGAACATCAGTGTGTACATATCATCGGCTTAAAACTGCCTCCGTTGGATCTTGTCTGACAAAAAACAGATGCAATTAAGTCAATAATGCATAAAAAGGGAATGAATTTAGCAAAATAAAAGAAATATAACTTTAGGCATGTGGAATTACACCTTGCATTTTCATGGGAAGGAGACATTGCTGTGGAACATTAAGTTTTATAGCATCTGAAGGAAGTCCTCCAATCCATTTTATCTCAGGAAGCCTTATTATCTTTGCATCATACTCAATTTGCTTTAAGAGAAAAAATTTCAATTATAAATAAGTGTTACAATGCTTGAAACTGCAATAAGCTTAATAACTTGTTATTTTTACTAGCATTGTCAGGAGAAGAAGAAACAGGTTGTAAACATTATTAACTCATAAGAGATGTTGTGTTCCTTCTTACACTATCAAGTTGGTTTATGCAGTTAAATATCCTCTGTCAAAATCTCAACCATCCTATCACTAATCTGAAACAACAAAAAGCTAGATGATTGATGAGTGGTAAAAAATTGATGAACTATTCTTTTAGCACGTACCCACCCTTTTGAGACAGACACCTGCAACAGAAGGAACAAAACATGAAGCTAGAAGAATGCATAAATAAAAAAGAAATAACAATATACTAGAGATCATTCATTGATACTAGTAACAGGCAACTTAAGTGGAGCACATACCAAGAGCAGCCTATGGTCAATCTGAAAACATACATTTAAGTGTTACTGCCATAATTATGGTTCATGGGTGTTCAACATATGCTCCATATAGCATGGAACTTTAATAAGTGTGAAACAAATTCTATTCAAAATCAAATCTTTGACTCGCAACAATTCAAAAGACAAAGAACCTGTTCTAGACTCGACTAGATTCAAAACTTGTTTTACATATCATGTATGGAAGAGAACTTGCTTAAGGCTAAAACATATATTAAACAATGAGATTCACACATGCATATTAATAATTAAAGGGTGAAAGTAAACTCAACATATAATCCCCCCCCTCCCAAAAAAAAACACCTGCAAGGAACAGATAACGAAATCAGAATTATGCAGAAATAGAAAAGAATTAACAATAGACTATCATTGATGGTATTTCCTAAATTTCAAGTTTTAACTAATATATTTAAACAACTAGTTTAGTACTTATGGAGTTTATGGGTGTTTAATGTTAGTCTCTATGCATAAAAATTTTACCTTGAATCTCAGATGGTAGATCATGTTTTGACAAGTTAAGTGAGTGTAATGACAAGGCTTCCATCTCAAACTGGACTCCACTTTGCAGGCATCTGTAGTTCCAACCTTATAAAAAGAAGAAACAGGTATTAAAACTACTAATGCAAGGTAATAATAATATAAAATAAATAAAGGGAGACACATTATGATACGAATCTAAGGAGGGCAGCGGATCAGAATGAGTCAGGGCGAACCCATATGTTGCTGGATGGAGGGAAACTTAATGTAGGGAAAATTATGAATTGTGGAGAGGTGGGGGGGTGACCCACGATTCCAGGAGGTAGATAAGACCACTTCCTAAACTGTTTTAGTGTAGTTTAAATATTAGATTTCAGGGAATGTTTTAGTTTGTCTATGATTTTGTTTTTTGGTTTTTTAGTATTGGAGTTTCTTTGTAATTGGAGATTTAGCCTCTCTCGAATCAGGCTGTAACTTTTCTTGTTTTAATCAAGCCGACTACTTAGTTGATTCTTGGTATCTATCACATTATGTGATAAGACCTCCACTATGGAACATCTGTGTGTACATATCATCGACTTAAAATTGCCTCCGCTCGCTGACAAAAAAACAGAGGAAATTAAGTCAATAATGCATAAAAAGGGAACGAGTTTAACAATTTAGAGAAATATAACTTTAGGCATGTGGAATTACACCTCACATTGTCATGGAAAGGAGACACTGCTGAGGAACATTAAGTTTTGCAGCATCTGAAGGAAATCCTCCAATCCATATTATCTCAGGCTGCTGCATTATCTTTGCATCATACTCGATTTGCTTTAAGAGAAAATGCTTGAAACTGCAATAAGCTTGATAACATGTTTTACTAGCATTGTCATGAGAAGAACAAACGTGTATTAAACATTAACTCATAGAAGATGTTGCGTTCCTTCTTACACTGTCAAGCTGGTTTATGCAGTTGAATATCCTCTGTCAAAATCTCAACCATCCCATCACTAATCTGAAACAACAAAAAACAAAAACTAATGAGTGGTAGAAAATTGATGAAATAAATAATACCCCCTCCCCCCAACATGCTAGGAACAGATAATGAAATCAGAATTATGCAGAAATAGAAAAGGCATTAACAATATACTATCATTGATGGTATTTTCTATATTTCAGGTTTTAACTAATATATCTAAACAGTTAGTTTAGTACCTACGGAGTTATTTGGTGTTTAATTTTTGTCTCTAAACATAAAGAATTTCACCTTGAATCTCAGATGGTAGATAGTGTTTTGACAAGTTAAGTGAGTGCAACGACAAGGCTTCCATCTCAAATTTGCCTCCACTTTGCAGGCAACTGTAGTTCCAACCTTATGAGAAGAAACATGTATTAAAACTACTAATGCAAGGTGATAATAAAATAAAATAAATAAAGGGATACACATCATGTGTTATAACCTCCACTTAGGAACAACTATGTGTACATATCATCAATTCAAATTTGCCTCCGCTTGGATCTTATCTGACAAAAAAACGATGAAATTGAAGTCAATAATGCTCAAAAAGGGAACGAGTTCAACAATTTAGAGGAATATAACTTTATGCATGTGGAATTACACCTTGCATTGGGAAGGAGACATTGTTGTGGAACAATAAATTTTGCAATATCTGAAGGAAATACTCCAATCCATTTTATCTCAGAAAGCGTCATTATCTTTGCATCATACTCAATTTGCTTTAAGAGGAAAAAATTCAGTTATAAATAAGCGTTACAATGCTTGAAACTGCAATAAGCTTAATAACTTGTTATTTTACTAGCATTGTAATGAGAAGAAACAGGTTGTAAACATTATTAACTCGTAATAAATGTTGTGTTCCTTCTTACACTATCAAGGTGGTTTATGTAGTTGAATATCCTCTGTCAAAAGCTCAACCATCCCATCACTAATCTGATAAAACAAAAAACCAAATGACTAATGAGTGGCAAAAAATTAATGAAATAAATTATTTATGATCTTTTAGCAGGTACGTACCCACCCTTTTGAGACAGACACCTGCAACAGAAGAAAAATAACATGAAGCTAGAAGAATGCAGAAAGAAAAAAGATATAACAATATGCTAGAGATCAGTCATTGATACTAGTAAGAAGGATTCTGCATATAACTACAAATCATGAACCAAATCAACATTCATATTAGTAACAACAAATTCTCCCAACTTAGAACAACAAATTCTCCCAACTAAAGAGTGCAAACTCTAAACCCTAACCAAAACTGAATTGATGGTAACATAAAACTCGTAAGTTTCAATAGGCTTCTAATTAGTCGTGTAAAGAAATGCATACATACTCGAATCCCATGTGCAACATAAGAAGAAGCGAAACATAAAAACCCTAAAAACCCATCGTCTCCAACGCACAGACGGATCAGCAATCCAACTAGTAAAATGAACAAAAATAGAGTAGAATAAGAAGACTCATGACAGAATTATATCAGAAATTACCTCGTGATTTGAGTACCGAAGTTCATATTTGAGAAATTCAAACCTACACATGCGAACTTGGGGAAGATACTTACCGGAGACGAATCTGATGAAACATGCAGTTGAAATCATCAGAATGTAGAAGATTAGAACGTTAATCATATGATGAAACGCTTGATTTGGGTGTCGAAAGTAGGTTCATATAATCATATGATATGAGATCGACTCAAACCTATGTCGAAAGTAGGTTCATATAATCATATGTCGAAAGTAGGTGCATGTTTGGGTTTCAGTTTCAGAGGTCCTTTTTGACTTTTGGAGGGGTAAAAAGATAAAAATACCCCTCCAGAAGTCAGTAGAAGTCAAAATGGAGTAACTTCTACTGACTTCTGGAGGGGTATTTTCGTCTTTTCACCCCTCCAAAAGTCAAAAAGGACTTCTCAACCTCAAAACCAAACAGCCCCATAAACATTGGGGACGATACTCACTGGAGATCGATGTGATGAAATATTTTGTTTAGATCATCAGATTATATAGGAAATCAGAATCGCTGATGGTGTTCAGGGGATACACGGGTTCACCAACGGTCCGCTACGGGTAATCAGATAACTCTTCGTATCTTTTTGATATTATCATTTTTTTATTTTCGACTCTTAATTTTCTTAATTAATTTTTGGAATAACTTTATAAAATAATAGTTAAATTTAAAAATATTTTAATTAGATGACTAAAGTTAATAAAATATTCTAATTACTAGGTTATAGACCCGTGTATTACACGGGTTGTATAACAAAATCTCATATTACCACTATCATAAACAAAGTTGAAGAGAAAGAAAACGTTGTACAAAATTGACATAAATGAAGAATGTTTATTGTGTACAAAAATTACGTGATAAGACTACAATAAATCTAGAAATACTTTCTACACAACATTTGTTGTTTTATTTATAATTTTACTATCTTTATCAAGTATTAAGATTTTTAATCCATCTCTTCTTTTAACTCTGGATAACACAACAAAAAGTTGACCATTTGTAAACATCGGTTGCTTTAGATATAAACCAACCCTACAAAGCGACATGAACATAAATATATTATGAAGCACCAAACCACAAAACTAAGTTGAAGAAACCACTTTAATGAAGGTATGGCATGTCACATCAAAATAGATACCTTCCTTTCAAGAAATATAGAAGTACACATCCAAGAGATTCTAAGTCGTCACGTCGACTTTGCTCTGCCGAAAAGACCAATAAAAGTGCATTAATATTTTCCCAGATCCGATATAAGAAGGTGTTATCCGTTTGCTTCTAGTTTTGTAAATTTATTATACCAATCCTTAAATGAGTATTACAGCTTGCATAATCAGATCAGTCTCATGCTACATGTAGACTTAGAAATTCTGTTTATGCTGACTTGACAAGTAAACCTATAAGGAATATGACAATGGGTTATTGCATCACATGATATCTTTTAGCAAGACCAAAATTAATAATATAAACCTGGTGGATACAATAGAGAGAAAAAAAGCATTTGTAAAAACTTGAATAGGACATACAATGATCATGTGTGGAAAATTGGCTTATAATCACCTGATTTGCTTCTGATCAAAGCCCGTGAGAAAATTATCAGGCTTGATATCATGATGCAAAAGCCTTTAGAATGAACATACTTAATTCTTGTTATCTACAAAAAAAGAAGATAAAAGATAAATGAAAATGCAACAACGAAAATGAAAGGATGTATCAAAGTCGAATATGATACCATGTGATAGGCCAACATTAGAACTGTTTTTAACTAAAATTTTCTCCCACAATAGGTAAACAAATCCTCTCCATCTATACCATACCATTTGTTGGCAGGTATACCAACTACAAGAGAAAATAAACATTGAAATTATACATATATCATTCCTAAATAAAAGACACCACTCAAAATGAAGCAAATGATAAACATATAAATCAGCATTATGATATTGCTATCAAAGCATACATACTTCCTTTTTGAAGAATATTGTATATCTTGGCTTCATAAAGAAGTTTGAAGATGTTTGTCTTATTGTTCTCCTTTGGAATCAGAAATCAATATCACAAAATAAGGTTCAAAATTTATGATAACAGAAAAAAAAAAGTTTCAATTTGGATTCTAACCCTAAAATCCTCAAACTTTCAGAAACAATTTTACATCTATTATCATCAAATTGAGTACTTGAGTAATTCAAAGTACCAAAAACCCATACAAGCCAACTGCAGGTCTGCAACTAATTATTTTAGTAAAATTCACTAAAAACAATCAACTAAACACTTCAACGCAAAGAAATCAATCATAACTCGTTTGAATCTGTATATGTAATAAGGCTCAATCATTTGTGGATGGTTTCGTAATCAACAACTTTTGAGAATCAATCTTCTTCCTCAAATAATAGATCTTGAAACGGCAATGAAGATTTTAATCCCCTTTAAATTTGTGATTAACAAACCTCCGAGGATATCGCTGGGTATAAAATTAAAAGTTTGAAAAGGATATTTAGGGGTTTAAGGATTTGTGAAACTGAATATCAGGTCAGTGGGAGTCGGTTATTCGACCCTCGATCAATTGGAATCTGGGCCAAAGTATGTGGGCGGGAAATTAATTGTGAGGGTGCTTTGAAGAGGACACGTATCCTGTCTTGTAAAAGTTTATTAGATTAGATGTCATTCGAATTTCATGTTTTATTATTTAAATTATAAGTTTAACATGTTTTATTATGTTTTTCTTCTTGTTTCGATTAGAAATTTTTTTATACTAATGTGGAAAGGTGGGGTGTGGTTCAGGTATTTTTTTTATTTTAACATAGTTAACATATTTTATTATTTAATATCGTATCATATATTGAAAATTCTGACGCTCACGTCTTCTCGTCTATTACTTTTTTTACGTAAGAAAATTTGTAATGACTCGATTTGATGGTTTAACGGTCCAATTTGAGGAAATATGTATGAGTGATTAAATTGAACCTCTTCTTTATGGCAGTTGGGTTAGGTCTTTTATGGGTAAAGGGGCGAAACAACGGGAAAGAAAAGTTCAGTTTATAGAGT
The DNA here is from genome assembly GCA_024085815.1 of Flaveria linearis. Taxonomy (NCBI): domain Eukaryota; kingdom Viridiplantae; phylum Streptophyta; class Magnoliopsida; order Asterales; family Asteraceae; genus Flaveria; species Flaveria linearis. Next base: position 2,215,505 of record CM044010.1, read on the forward strand.
CGGAGAGCTAGTAGAGCTCATAGGTTTCTACCTGGTAGGCGAGGCTAGCTTGCCGGCAAAAGGTGGTTTCCTTTTGTTTGATGAGATTTTTGTTTTGATTTGTAGCGAATAAATATCGGTGGTATGTTAACAAATTGGTCCAAAAATGATTAAATTGAAATATTTTTGAAACTTTATTACTATTCTATGAAATTTTCATTTAATTTTTTAATCCACTGCCCCTACAAGATGGTAATAAAAACCTTACCTATGTGAGTCATTTATCTTTGATTTTCAAAGATTGTACGTTTGTATAAATTTTTTATTAAAGAAATCATACATATCAATGCATGTTTAGGAGAGGCTTTCTAAAAGGTTTAGAAGTGCTTTTATATGTCATTTAAGGTTTTAGAAGGAATTGTTATGCTTAAGATATCACCTGGTTTTAGAGGCGTTAAAAATCTTAATAAAATATACATGTAAGTGTGATGGTGTGTGTAGTTTTTATTTTATTATTTTTATTTTTGTAAAGGTTAGATAATTAAATCATGTGAATAATGGGTAGTTGGAGTTGATATTAAATTCAAATTCACAATGAAAAAGAGAGATCAAGAGAGTGCGTTCGACTAAAGAGATATAACGAGGCAAGAGAGAGATAGTGTATAAGCAGTGATAAAGAACAATATGGTGGACAAGACTGCATTAAGTGGCGACAGTGAGATGGTGGCAACCATCGGTGTTGGTTGTGGTCTGTAGCAGTTGAGTGTAGTTGTGGCTCATGGAGTTTTTAAATGACAGTGCCATCAACTATAGAAAGAAATAGGAGAAAATAGTGTTGTGTGTGATCGGTGATCGAGCAAGAAAGAGGGACAAAGTCGTGGTGTTTTAATGATCAAGTCATGACCAGAACAATGGTGGTGCGCGGCTGTGCTTAGAGAGTACGACTTTGGTGGTGTGCGATCATTTAGAGAGAGATGATATAGATACAAAAGGTATGCATAAATACAAAAGGCAATTAAAGTCGTTTGTATACACAATAGTTATGAGAAAGGACATGTGCTTTCGAAAAATAGAACCAGGTGTGAGATATAATGTGTTTTGAGTTATGTAAAAAGATGATTTTGTTTTTGTAGAGTTAAGGGTGTGTGTGGATCAAGTAATTTACCTATGCGTAAAACTAAATTATAATACCTAGAAAAATGTTATTCGTGACTTCGTCATCTATCTTACACGATTTATTCATAAAATGTATATTGAATTTTGGAAAACAGACAGGGATGGTTCTTATATGGTAAAAAATGTTACTTTGGGGAAAATTAAGTTACTGGATTGGTGCTACATATACATGATAAATATGAACTATATTATTGTTTTATTACAGAACTCTTATTGTATTATGTTTATTGCTATAATTTTTTTTCTGCCTTAGTGATGAATTATATATATTTTATGTTCGGGTCTATTTTTCGAGCTCGTCCGGAGCCCTTAAATCCTCAGCTGCAGTCCCGGTTTTAGGATTACATAAAGAAGCTTCTTGACCCTACGTATGAACATGCATATGCATATACAAAACTCTTATGTGATGTATGCTTATTTGATATATGCATTAAAATTTGGTTGTTATCGTTGTCGAGTCGGGGGTCTCATTGGAAGCGGTCTCTCTGTCTTTCAAGATAGAGGAAAGACTGGCCACCACCACTAGTACAAAACCAATCTTTAGAGGCGGTGAAAATAATTTCTTAGAGCGGTTTTTGACCGGCCCAAAAAACATAGCTTTATAAAATCATATTATTTTTTAAAGCGGTTTTGAAAACCGCTTCAAATACTTAAACCGCCCCAATAGATCACGTATTTAACCAAAAAAAATATTGATTGAATCTGCCGGAACCCTAGCCGCCTCGCCGGAGTTTATGGGTGTTGCGGTTAGGGCTTTACATCGTCACAACTGACGCCACCACTAGCTACAACGCTGGTACCTTCGATCTGGACTCCACCAACAAAGGAGTCGTCGCTATCCACCACTTACGAAATCACCACCGAGCACTCTCTCGCTATGTCGTCGTCCATGTCACCATTGAAGACAAGGAGTGGATGGAACGGAAGAGGTGTGGATGAACCTCTATAGACGCTTACTTACCGATTACCATCGCCAAAAGATTAAAGACAACACACGGAGTCACCTACATGCAAATCCTAAATCCAGTCCATCAAGAATCGAGGACCTGCCACCGTCATTAAATCAAAAGTAATAGAGGAAGCAAATCATGTTCGAACCTATGTTCGTTTGCAAAACCAATACTAAAATCACCTGTATCGGTTGAACAAGCAGAAAACCATTGTCGTCCACTGGTATAAATGGTTCCAGCAACTCAAGCCAAGGTTTTTTCGGAACTCTCGAACTTCAGATATGAAATCGGAGGTGTAATTGGAGCTTGTGACGGTGAATTGGTTTTAGAATTTCTAGGAGATTGGGCTCTTTGCATCTCAAAAGAAGAATTATAGGGGATTGAGATTGGGTTTTTTAAGACGAATCCTTCACACCGCCTCAAATATCCATTTTTAATGCGAATTAATAAAATAGTTCAAAATATTCTATTTTCTAAGGCGGTTTATATTTTTTGAAGCCATTAATTTCAATAAATCGATTTTTTAAAGCGGTTTGCACTTTCAACCGCTTCAAAAAAAAAAGTTGAACCGCCTTATAAGAAATCTTTTGTACTAGTGCACCTACCCCCAGACCCTACTTTCAGTGGGACATACTGGATAAATTTATTTATTTTTTTAAAGAAGCTTCTTGACAAGTGTTTCATAAAAAAAGGTACCAACATTAGGGTAAAGTTAATCACTTAAAACATTCTAGTAGTTTTTTCTTTGGGTATTATTTAACATTTTAAAGATTGTGAAAAAAACAACATTGATTATCAAGTTTTTAGAATAATTTATTTTATCCAAATATGTTTGTTCTTTTATTAGTTTTTTGAACAGTGATCATGGGAGCATTAGAATTCTTTATTTGGTTAACTTTCGTAAGCGAATGTTCTTTCTACTCCAGAACCTTTGACGTAAGATTTGTTTGAGCCGTCTACCAAATTCTTGTTGATTGATAGTCCTAAATCACTTTAATTTAATTTATGTTTTAGAATTTGATATTAGAGTTTGTTTTTTTAACACCTCTAATATAAGTCTACGATACTCCGACTAAAATTTCCCCCACACCTGAAATAAAGTTCGAAACCATGAGTAAGGGGCATACACAATTACTACTATACAAGAGTTCAATAGCTATATGGTCTTATAAATGAGTTGTACACCAAATAGTTCAGCTTTGGTGACGTAACGTTACATCATATCAAGATGTTTACATAAGATGTAATATATAGAACAAACACTTAAAACTTTTGTTTTGTTTGAAGAATGAAACACTTTAGTGTTTTATCTTTTATATAAAGTCTTGTGTAGACATATGTTCTTAAAAGTTTGATCAAGTGCTATATCGAAGTGGAGGTCAGGGGTTCGAACCTCTTCACTACAAGAAAACCGGTTTTTTGCGACAATATTTTTTGCGGCGATAGAGTAATCGTCGCAAAAACTTCAGTAAACGACAAAAATATTTGCTTTTTTGACTTTTCCGGTCAAAAAGGTTTTTTGCGGCGATATTTCGTCGCAAATAACCATAATTATTTTCCTTTTAATTTTTTTCATTTATTGACAACTTTTTAAAGAGCGGGAAAATTCCCGGCAACTTATTTGCGGCGATATATCGTCGCAATAAAGAATATTTAAAATTAACTTTATTTTTATTTGATTTATTGTCGTCGCAAAAGCTTTTTGCGGCGAGAAATCGCCACAAAAGGTTTCAGCTCAGATTTAATACGGGATTTTCAGAACCCTCACCCCCCACTCAAAACCCTCACCCCCATTCACCGCATTCCCCACCCCACTCCCACTCCCGGCGACCGTCAACCCCCACCCCACTCCCACTCCCGGCGACCGGCGACCGGCAACCTCACCCCACTCCCCGGCGCGACACCCGCTGCTCCACCACCGTCGCTCCACCACCGCCATTTTCAAAGCTACTGCGCTCCACCACCGCTGCTCCACCACCGCTGCTCCACCACCGTCACTCCACCACCGCCGCCGCCTCCTTTGCACTGTAGCCACCACCACCACTCTTGATTTCAGGTAATAAACTCAATTTTACCTAATTTTATGTTAAGTTTTAGTTAATATTTTCAAATTAGATGTTTAATAGATGTTTATAGTTATGAAAAATAGATGTTTAACATGTGTGTATGTATGTATATAAGAAAGAATGTATGTATTTAGTGTGTTAATTTGTAGTTGTTTAGGTTTTTGAAGTTTATTTTGTATGTATGAATATAAGAATGTATGTATTTGGATTGTTAAATTTGTGCTAATATGTAGTTATTGTTGAATTAGGTTTAGCAAGTTTTATAGTTGTGAAAAAATAGATATTTAGTTGAGATGAAAGAAAATGTGTGTATGTTTGTATTAAAGAATGTATGTATTTGATATGTTAATTTTATGTTAATTTTGTATTAACATGTGTGTGTGTTTGTATTAAGATTATTTGAAATAACATGTGTTTGGTATGTTAATATAAGAATGTATGTATGTATTTGGTATGAATATAAGAATGTATATATGTATTTGGTATGTTAAATTGTATTAATATGTAGTTATTGTTTGAAAGTAGGTTTAGCAAGTTTTATGGTTATGAAAAAATGGATATTTTAACTTATTTAAGATGAAATTGTATGTGTGTATGTATGTATATAAGAAAGAATGTATGTGTTTAGTGTGTTAATTTGTAGTTGTTTGGGTTTTTGAAGTTTATTTTGTATGTATGAATATAAGAATGTATGTGTTTAGTGTGTTAATTTGTAGTTGTTTGGGTTTTTGAAGTTTATTTTGTATGTATGAATATAAGAATGTATGTATTTGGATTGTTAAATTTGTGTTAATATGTAGTTATTGTTGAATTAGGTTTAGCAAGTTTTATAGTTATTAAAAAGTAGATATTTAGTTGAGATGAAAGAAAATGTGTGTATGTTTGTATTAAAGAATGTATGTATTTGATATATTAATTTTGTGTTAATTTTGTATTAACATGTGTGTATGTTTGTATTAAGATTGTTTGAAATAACATGTGTTTGGTATGTTAATATAAGAATGTATGTATGTATTTGGTATGAATATAAGAATGTATATATGTATTTGGTATGTTAAATTGTATTAATATGTAGTTATTGTTTGAATATAAGAATGTATATATGTTTGTATTTTCCTAGTTTTAAATGTGTTAAGATAATTAATATTTGTTTGTAGACGCAGTTATGACGATTGATAAGACTTGGACTACTTTAGAAAATAATTTTTCTAAAGAATATCTGATTGGTCTTAAAGCATTCATGGAAAGGTGTAAGAATTATATGAATGGCCAAAATAAAGCTCGGTGTCCGTGTAATAATTGTAATAACAGGTATTGGTTTCCTCTTCCAACAATAGAGCGCCATATACATAATAATGGTTTTTGTCGATTTTACAAAACGTGGACGTATCATGGTGAATCATATGTTCCGTCACCGGTAGTTCCAGTCATACCTCAAACGACAGACCCAATACATGATTTTATTAACGATGTTCGTCAGGAGAATGTCCCATAAGAGGACAACACATACGACGACGACGAGCCAATGAACACAACAGATACACCGAGTGATACAAATGATGAACTTGCTGAATTACTGAAACTTGCCGACACCGAACTATACCCTGGTTGTGACGGGACGTCTTCATTGGATTTCTTGGCAAAACTGTGGGTGTCAATCAGGCGACCTTTGCTTCACTGGTTGGCACAGTCGTTGACAGATTTCCTCAAAACTACAAGAGCTGGAGAAAGATACCTGCAGAGTTGAAGGCGACTATCTGGCCTGACTTACAGGTTAAGTTTTTGATAATTAAATTCAGTGATTAAATATATATACACTAAGCTATTTGTTTTCATAATATGCAGATGTATTTTGATATGACTCCCCACGAAGGATTGAGGGCAGGCATTGAGAAATATGCTGCAAACCGGTACAAAGATCACAAATACCGGTTCAAGCAAAAACATTTTAGCAAAATAGGCGGGGAAGACAGAGTTGATATTTCTGATGTTGTGCCACCTGATATGCAAGAATCTAAATGGAAAGGCTATGTGGATTACTACACTTCTCCTGAAGTCAAGGCTCGGTCTGCAACCAACAAGTCAAACAAAGGGAAACAGACGATCAAAGGACATGCCGGTCGGACATCTCTAGCCCAGTGTCGTTATATGTTTGTAAGTTGTTTTAATCTAATTTGTTTTATAATTTGTTTTGTGTTTGTAAGTTAATTTTATATGATTATATAACTATTTAATGTGTTTACAGCGTGAAGAGGGTTCTGATGAAACTGGGAATGCCATATTAGCATACCGCCGCTTCTATACCGATTCAAGCGGTAATTTCTATCAGCCTGAACCCGCTGCATACTATGTAAGTAATGTACACATCTTAAAATTTTATAAAAATAAAGTAATATATAACATCACCATATATGTAACATTGTTTATTGTTTTTTGTAAACTATACAGGAGCAAATGGTCGCACTTCAACAACAACACCCTGAAATGTCAGAGAGGCAGATCATGCGGCAGGTCTTGGAGGAGCGGCCCGGGTGGGAACGTGGCATCGGTCCAATACCGAGCGTGCCTTCACAACCCCCACCTCCACCTCATAGAACAGATCAGCGGATGTTCTCACAATCTGAGGTTGAGGAGATGATAGCAGCGAGAGTGGCAAGTAAGCAACAACAATGGCAGTCACAGATGATGGCTAATATGATGGCACAAATGCAAAGTCAAATCCAAAGTCAAGTCCAGAGCGCGTTGAAGAGAAGTGGTCATTCTCAACCAAATGATGAAGATGAAGATGATGAAGACGATGAGGGTAGGTCGTCATAAAATGTTCACTTTGAGGTTGTTATGAATATTTTTAAACATTTTAGAACATTGTGTTTGTATGATATTTAACTTGTTAACTTTAAACAATATTTTGTTTATATGCAATGATTTTGTATTTGGGAATGGTTTGATGGTATTAGCGATTTCAAAAGCAGGTATGGTACCCAGGCGGATCTGGGTGGATTGCTGCAAATGCAGCAAAATTTTTTTAAAAAAATTGACCTTTTTTGCGGCGATAATTCGTCGCAAAAAACATTTTACCAAGTTAAAAGTTTCGCCGCAAAAAAATATCTGGTCAAAAACTTTGCGGCGATATATCGCCGCAAATAACAATAAATCGCCGCAAAAACTCTCGTCGCAAAAAAGAAAAATTTAATTTCCCTTTTTTTAAATGATGTGGACCCACAAAAATATGTCGTCGCAAATATCGTCGCAAAAAGTTTTTTGCCACCACTTTATTACGGCGATTTAATAGCGACGACAATTTCGTCGCAAAAAACATATTGCGACGACAATGGGGGGCTTTTGCGACGAGCTATATCGCCGCAAATTCTCTTAATTCTTGTAGTGCTTTGGTTACGGTTTGGGGACATTTAGAGCAATGAAGAGAATTTTCCTTTAAGCCAATGGTTGCGGAGGCCGATTCTCAGAGCTCGACCCCGGTTTTCATCCGGCTGTTACTCCAGAGGGGCAACCCTTGTGGAGGCAGTACGGTTTCCGGGGGAACGCCGTAATCAAGTCTGACAATCCAGCGTGGACCCGGTTCAGACAACATAGTCTGGGGCAGATCTTGGCTAGGGTCGCCCAGGGGGCGATGTGAAATTGAGTCACTCATAAAAAAGTCACCGTTTAAAAAAAAAAGTGTTATATCGAAGTCGGACAAGATATATGCAACATCTTAAGTTTTTATTGGTTAAAAGTATTTCTTGATTAATATATATTTGGTAGGGGTGTTCACGGTCCGGTTTTCGCGGTTTTTAGATCAAGCCGTAACCGAACCGTTACTAACGGGTTTTTATCACTTAAAACCAAAACCGAACCAATCAAAAGTAAAAACCAAACCAAACCGAACCATTACAACCGGTTTGGATCCGGTTTGGTTTCACGGTTTGGGCTTTTTTAGGATCATTTAAGCTAAGTTTTTGAGCTGTCAAAAACAGCCCAAAAAGCTATCAAAATGCAGCCTTAAACAGGTCCAAAATCCTGCCAATATACGGCCTTAAATAGGTCCTAAAACATGCCAAAACGCAGCTCTAAACCTGTGTACAAACTGTCAAAATGAAATCATTAACCTGCCTAAAATAAGCAGCTAACAAGCTGTCCAAAATAATTAAAAATAAACTGTCCAACTATATGGGCATGAATACTACAAATTGGTGTTTAGGACTTACAAGGCTTTCAAAATCAATAGATTTATTTTGACTTTAATTTTGTCAAATAAAAATATGGCAACCTAAACTCTGAAAGCCCAAACTAAAAATATAAACATTTATGAGGGTTTAAGTCTTTAAACTTGAATTAATAGTTATGTATAAATATACATATATATACATATATGTGTATATATTGATATACGGTTCGGTCTGGTTTTTTCGACCGGTTTTTGGTACAAACCGTAAACCAAACCGTTCACAACGGTTTGAAAATTTTGAAACCAACCAACCGAAAGTTTAGAAAAAAAACCAACCGTGAAATCAAACCGAAGACCGGTTTGGACGGTTTCGCGGTTTGAAACCGAACCATGAACACTCCTAATATTTGGTTTATTTTATTAATTAATAAAAATTAAGCCAATGATCTTTTCACCTAGTGGTCAAAAGGAGGATGAGAGGCTTCGATTCACGTCAAACCTTGACATAGACGAATATTACAAACTTGGTGTTACTAAGTTACTAACTATTAACTACTAACATGCGGTTAAAAAAATTAATAAAAATTAAATCTAACTACTAATTAAATATTTAAAGTTCCATTGGATAAAGATTTAAGTAGAAAAACTATGGGCCATAATCTCAACTTATAGAAAAAATGTAACGTATTCTAGAAATGCACCCTGTTGTTTGTTTGTTTGTGCATCACTAATAGTAAATCAAACATAAAACTCTTATTTTTTAAGCATAAAATATTTAAAAGGCGGCTTACCTAAACGATACGCGTGCATGAGTGAATGACTAATGTTTTTGGCAAAGCTTCGAGAAGAAAGGTTTTGTGGGGATTTGACTTGTGTTGTTCAAAAACCCTACATGCATGGTTTAGATCACGGTTTAGTTTAATGGTTTAGTTTACCATTCAGAGATAGTCATTTATCTATATTATTTTTATTAGGACCGGCCTCGAGAGTACTTAAAAAATTTTGGACCCTAGGTGTCACACCCCGACCGACGGCGGAATCATCGGAGCGGACGAGGAAATGATGGATTGTTCATAATACATGGTTGTCTAATAGTGGAAATAATATTAAAATCAGATTACATGATAATATAAATTCAACATACACAAATACAACAATCGAAACCACAAATAATAATTGTCTTTTATTTTAACTAGGTCCGTGTCTTAGATGAGCACGTAGAAGTCCACTATCTTGCTTAACCTGAAATCATGTGAGAAAATAAAGTCAACTAACGAGTTAGCTGGTGAGTAATCACAGTTTCAAATATACATATAGATTGATTGATTGATCCATCGAGAATAATTCAATTCACAAGGTAATATTAAGACTTATATGGCAACCGCGAAGCATATAGATAAACCGACACAATATAAACCCCTTGACTTGACACTTGCATATAATTGACTCCACACAAACACCATAGATTGACTAATTGCCTCTGGCACAATCACCACTCGTAAGCCATATGGGGTGGGTTATCCAAACCAGTAGATCTACATTGTTGCCAGGATTGATTGATTGATTGAATTAGGGTTTTACTGCCGTCCAGTTTATCACAGTATGTTCACATAATTGCAAGTAATAACATAACCTGTCTTGAATTGAATTTAGAATGAAATAACAATAGAATATCATGATTGAATATAATGTATCACATGATTTCTCCCAAATAGGAAATGATATAAAAAGGGGATATGAATACTCACCTGATTGATGAGATTTGAATTTGGACGTGATAGATTAGACACCGACGATTTCCTTATGATTAACCTAAGGAACGGTGTCTCGAGTTAGAATAATAACGATTTGAGAATTTAGGAATGTATTAGAATTTCCATGGTAGTTTAAATTGATAAATTTTATTTGGTTTGAAATGTCTTGAAATAAACGAATTTATTGAAAGTGAGTATGTCTAGAATTTAATAGAAGTTTATGCATATAAGTTATACATATTTACAATTTATTAATAAATTGTATATGTATAATTATATACATTATATATAATCATGTAATTATATATAATTATATGTATAACTATATACATAATTATATGTATATAAATTTATACATAAGTAGGCATAACTATATATTGTATGTTAATTATATACATGAGTTATAAATTGTATACGATTATATAAAATTATATACATGTAATTTAATCAAATAAAAATTGTTTTGATAATTAGATAATATATACCTATGTATATATATTGGATTCAATCTATTTATAGTATAATTATATATTATACACTGATTATAATTTGGTAGAAAATATAATTAGTTATTTTATTTATTTAAAACAATTAAAAATAAATGAATAAAATATAAAAATAAATTTCAGAAAGTAGTTAAGTGGTTTTAAAAATTTGTTATGTTTGTAAAAGTGTTGTTATGATTTTTAGAATTTTTTTCTGGATTTTTTAAAGGCTTAAAAGGCCTAAAGAAAATAGTGTAGGTGCCCGGGGTCGAACCCGGGACCTTCTGTTTGAGGGGGAAGCATGGAACCAGTGAACCAAAGGCCTAAGCCGCGTTAGGAGTTGGTTCCATTTACTTTTAAATACAAACAGAAACCTTCCCCCAATCGATATGAGCCCTAGATTGAATCCGAACCAAATTGAACTCGAAATCGATCTTGATAGCTTCTGCAATCATGGGGCTTTTGTTCCCCATGAAAACCGAGTGTATGTGTGTGTTCAATTACCTATATGGTGATTGCTTGAGGTTATTCCCAATGAAGAACAGTCGCGACTGTGGCTCTTGATTGATTAGTGCCCAGACGATGTTTATAATCAAATTAAACTTAAGGGAAGCTTCTAATGATGATCTAGATTAAAAGCCCCTTAACAAATTCGATTAAAATTGACTGGAGGTTGGTTCAAATATGAGTTGCAGGGTCGCGATGAAGATGATGAGTGATTTCGGTGTTTGTGTTTGTTTTTGGTAAAATTGGCACTCGAGTTCGATTAGGTGTGTATAAATGACCGTTTTGATAGCTTTAATTTGTTTATTGTGGTTGTTAGAGTGGGTTTATGAGCTGTATAGAATCCGAGAATAAAGTGAAGAATTTAACCGTTTGTTTGACCGATTCAACACGTGTTTTTGTTGAAATTCAATTAGAATTGGATCCAAGAAACTTTCGGTGTGATTGTGGGGTTCAAATCAGATTAATTGACTGATTTTTGGTCGGGAATTTTTGTGATTTCGAAGTGGGAACTTTGGATTCGAATTTACCAATGATTAATCGTGTTTAATGGGTGTTTTAGGTTCGAAACTCATTCACGAACGCATTGGAACCGGTTTTGTGGCTTGAAATGATGAAATTTTATGGTTTTCGGCTTCGCCGGCGTTCGGCCGGAGTCTCGCCGGAGACTCGCCGGAAAAACGGGGGGGATGGTTTGGGTTTGAAAAATTTACAGATTTGGTCCCTGTGGTTTTAAGTTTAATACTTTATGTTTGAAACTTTGGTTTTAAGTTTCATAATTTACATAATCACCCCCTGGACTTATAAATCAAATTTTTAATACATGTTTATATATATATATATATACATACATATATATATATTTTATATAATTCTTACTAATTATTAATAGCAGTATTATTTTTATTATTATTATTATTATTATTATTATTATTATTATTTTTATTTTTATTATTATGATTATTGAAATTTTTTGAATTCAACATCGACAAAATCAATTTTATTAAAAAAAATATGCAATATTACAGTCTCCCCTGCTTTAGGAAATTTCGTCCCGAAATTTTAATCACGAGGAGGCTGAAACGAAGAGATGAGGATACTTGGATTTCATTTGGTCCTCGCGTTCCCAGGTGTACTCTGGCCCACGTTTAGACTCCCAACGAACTTTGACAATGGGTATCCGACTGCGTTTGAGTTGTTTAACTTCCCGATCCATAATTTCCATAGGTTTCTCAATAAAGTGCATAGATTCATCAATCTGGACTTCGTCGAGTGGAATGTGGAGATTTTCATCTGCAAGACATTTCTTGAGGTTGGACACATGAAACGTCGGATGTATATTGCTAAGTTCCTGGGGTAATTCAAGCTTGTAGGCCACTTTTCCAATTCGCTCGAGCACTTTGAATGGACCCACGTAACGAGGTGCTAGCTTCCCTTTCTTTCCAAAGCGAATCACTCCCTTCCAAGGTGACACCTTAAGAAGTACGAGATCACCGACATTGTATTCCATGGGCTTACGTCTTTTGTCAGCATAATGCTTTTGACGATTTCTAGCAGCGACCAAGTTATCACGGATCTTATGAATTTTGTCGGTTGTTTCTTGTATCAATTCCGGACCAGTAATCTGTGATTCACCAACTTCAGACCAGCAGATGGGAGATCGACACTTTCGACCATACAAGGCCTCAAATGGTGCCATCTGGATGTTGGTATGGTAACTGTTATTGTAAGAGAATTCGATCAACGGAAGATGAGAATCCCACGATCCACTGAAATCAATGACACAAGCCCGGAGCATATCCTCGAGAGTTTGTATCGTTCTTTCAGTCTGACCGTCGGTTTGCGGGTGATAGGCTGTGCTAATATTTAGTTGAGTCCCGAGAGCTGATTGGAGACTTTTCCAGAAACGAGAGATGAAACGACCATCGCGATCAGAGATAATATCTAAAGGTACACCATGCCGACTGACTATTTCATTAATGTAAATACGAGCCAATTTCTCGACTCGATAATCTTCCCGAATTGGAATGAAATGAGCCGACTTAGTCAATCGATCAATGATAACCCAGATACTATCATGACCACTAGCGGTACGAGGCAGCTTGGTGATGAAATCCATGGATATGCTTTCCCATTTCCATAATGGAACCTCGTGTTGTATAAGTAATCCAGAGGGACGTTGATGCTCGGCTTTGACTTTGGAACATGTGAGACATTTAGATACATACAAGGCTATATCCTTCTTCATGCCGGGCCACCAATATTGGTTTCGAAGATTCATGAACATCTTATCTGCTCCCGGATGAATAGAATAACGAGCCTTATGAGCCTCATCCATGATGGTTGTTCGAAGATTATTGCGATTCGGAATCCAGAGTCGATTTAGAAAATACAGTAGTCCGTCCGACTTGGTTTCCAATTGGAGTTCAGCACCGCATGACATTTCCTCATACATGTTGCCCTTGGTGACTGATTCGTGTTGAGCTTCGAGTATACGGGTCACAAGGTCGGTTTGAATGGTAACACTTTAAAGCATAACTTGGCCCTTACGACTTAATGCATCGGCTACGACATTAGCTTTACCGGGGTGGTAACGAATCTCACAGTCGTAGTCATTGAGTAGTTCGACCCATCGTCGTTGCCTCATGTTAAGCTCCTTTTGGTTGAAGATGTACTGGAGACTCTTATGATCGATGAATACAACACATTTAGTGCCATAGAGATAGTGTCTCCAGATTTTGAGTGCGAATACGACAGCACCCAATTCAAGATCGTGCGTCGTATAATTTTTCTCATGAACCTTCAATTGTCTTGAAGCATAAGCGATAACTTTGCCTCGTTGCATGAGAACGCAACCTAGACCTTGTTTTGAAGCGTCACAATAGACAACGAAATCGTCGTTTCCATCAGGAAGTGTTAAAATCGGCGCTTCACACAACTTTTGCTTGAGGGTTTGAAACGCTTTTTATTGATCAGGCCCCCAAGAAAAAGGCTTATCCTTGTGGGTCAAAGCGGTGAGTGGCACAGCAATCTTCGAGAAGTTAGGAATAAAACGTCGATAATATCCGGCTAGACCAAGGAATGAACGAATCTCTGTAGGAGTTTTAGGTTCTCCCCATTTCTTTATTGCCTCGATCTTTGCAGGATCAACGTGAATTCCCTTGTTGTTTACTATATGACTAAGAAATTGAACCTCATTAAGCCAGAATTCACATTTTGAGAATTTGGCGTAGAGTTTTTCTTTCCTCAGAAGTTCGAGTATTAGACGAAGGTGATTCTCGTGATCGGATTTTGATTTAGAGTATATCAAGATGTCGTCGATGAATACGATCACGAATTTGTCTAGGTATGGCCGACACACGCGATTCATTAAATCCATGAATACTGCCGGTGCGTTGGTTAACCCGAATGGCATCACTGTAAACTCGTAATGGCCATATCTCGTTCGGAAAGCGGTTTTTGGAATATCATCATCATGCACACGAAGTTGGTGATAACCAGAACGAAGATCGATCTTTGAGAAATGAGTGGCTCCTTGAAGCTGATCAAACAGATCATCAATTCTGGGTAATGGGTAACGGTTCTTGATTGTGAGTTTGTTGAGTTCTCGATAGTCAATGCACATACGGAATGAGCCATCCTTTTTCTTCACGAATAAGACCGGAGCTCCCCATGGTGATGAGCTCGGGCGAATGAGTCCTTTGTCTGACAGTTCTTGCAATTGACTAGCAAGTTCTTGCATTTCTGATGGTGCAAGTCGATAAGGAGATTTTGCCACGGGAGTTGCACCAGGTACAAGGTCGATTCGGAATTCAACTTGACGAACGGGAGGAAGACCGGTTAAATCTTCGGGAAAGACTTCAGGAAACTCTCGAACAACCGGAATGTCTTCAATCTTCTTAGGTTTCTCATCTGCCTTCACGATATGAGCTAAGAAAGCCACGTAATGCTTGCGGAGGTACTTTTGAGCTTTCGTACAAGACATGAGTTTAAGCCCTTTGTAAGGTTTTTCCCCGTAGATTTGTAGTATGCTTCCGGTCGGGAGAGGGATACGAATGGTCTTTTCATGACAAATCACTTCGGCATGATTCTTTGATAACCAGTCCATGCCTACTATAACATCGAAACTACCCAGTTGCATGGGTATAAGATTGATAGGGAAATCATGCTCGCTTAGATTCAAAGTACAGTCGGGAATAACAGAATTAATTGTAATGGGTTTTCCGTCAGCTATCTCTACCGTAAAGGGGTTATCTAGCTTGGTTCGGGCACTAGCAAGTAAAGGCTCAAAGTCTAAGGATACAAAGCTTTTATCGGCACCGGTGTCAAAAAGAATCGAAGCGTATTGATTATTAATTTGGAACATACCGTTCACCACGTCGTTGCTAGCTTGAGCTTGTTGGGCATTGATGTTGAATGCTCGACCTTGAGCTGCAGGGACGGCCTTGAGAAGCTTCGGACATTGGTTGCGGAAATGGTTAGGATCTCCGCATTGGTAGCAAGCTCTTGCGTGTGTGATTGTCGGGGTATGCTGAACAGTTGGTGTGGTAACTGGAACCCTTGCAGTATTCTTGCACACGTTGAATGTATGGCCGAAACGACCACAGTTTGTGCATTGGCGACACTGAACGTTAGCAGGATGGTGATACTTGCAGTGGTCACATTGTGGAAAGGGTCCAGCGTATGGCTTTTTCATCGGTGGTTGGTTGTTGACTACTGGTTGACGAGTTGGAGGGACTTGATTAATTGGCACAGCAGGGGTAATCATAGCAAAGTTTTGGGATTTAGCCTTCCTCTTCTTGTTTTGAGAAGATTCAGGTTTTTCCTCCTTAGGGGTTTCAGCTGAGAGTTTCCCGGGCACCTTCTTAGCACCTTTCCTAGTCAGGGTTCCAGCCTTGACATGATTGTCAGTTAGCTGAGCAGCTAGCCGGATGGTATCTTCCAAGGTTGCAGGATTCCTACCCCACACCGTGTCTTGAATTTGCATGGGTAGACCACCGATGTATTTCTCGATAGCCCGAGATAAAGGAGTAACCAGATGAGGAACAAGTAGACTCAGTTCATGAAATCGGTTGGTATAAGCTAGATTTTCTCCACTTTCTTGAGTTAAGTCCCAGAACTCAGCTTCCAATTTCTTAATTTCATTTCTCGGACAGAATTCCCGAGTCATAAGCTCCTTAACTTCATCCCACGTCAATGCTAATGCTGCATCAGTTCCACGGGTTCGTTTCTCACCGTTCCACCAAGTGAGTGCTCTCTTTTGAAGAACACTTGTAGCATAACGAACCTTGAGATTCTCGGGGCACTCACTATTGAGGAAAGTGTTCTCGATACTCTCAAACCACTGTAAAAGACCAGTGGCACCTTCGGTCCCGCTAAACTTAGTGGGATTGCAAGAATTGAAATGCTTGTAGGTACAAGCTCGTGGAGGGTTTGGTGCAGTTGGGTTTTGTACGGCTTGATTTTGAACGGTGTTGTTGCCTTGGTTCAAATAGGTAAGCAGTGTTGGGATAACCGCAGCAACTTCACGTGCCACTATAGCAGCAATCTTGCGGCCAGAGCTTCTAGATCGGGAGCGGTTTTGACGAGAAGACATGCTGTATAATATGGAAAGAAGAAACCTCTATGAGAAACGGGTAATTGGTTTTTAAAACTTTTCAAAATAATAAAATCGTTAATGAGATTGTTTAGAATAACAATGAGAGGTTAGGAGTGTAAACGTTCGGTTCGCAAACCAAAGCGAATACGTTGACTTATCAAAGTATTTGTGTCCACCACAACCTTAATGAGGACATGCGTACCTATAAGCGAATACTCATCTCGAGGGTTCCCAGGTAAGGTAATCAAGTTGTATGAATACCTTGCCTAGACAGAACACCTTAAGATACAGGTATCCCACTCTTCCAGCATTGCATGTTCTCGGTCATGTGACACGGACTTTGACGAGATTTGAAAACCATGAATAACAATCGAGTTTTGGAGTTTGAAATCACTTGAATTAGACACACAATGCCTTAGAATATAAGTTAAGATTCGTGTGTATATTGATAGATTCAAAGTATAAGAAGAATCACGTAAAGCAGATAATCACATAATCAAGTATAAACATGTAAGGCACATAAAATCCTATCTAAGCATATAAAATACATGAGAAAACTCATGTGTAAAGGCACTTAGTTATAGTCTAGGTCATTCCATTTCTAATAACCTAATTCCCTATAACCATGGCTCTGATACCAATCTGTCACACCCCGACCGACGGCGGAATCATCGGAGCGGACGAGGAAATGATGGATTGTTCATAACACATGGTTGTCTAATAGTGGAAATAATATTAAAACCAAATTACATGATAATATAAATTCAACATACACAAATACAACAATCGAAACCACAAATAATAATTGTCTTTTATTTTAACTAGGTCCGTGTCTTAGATGAGCACGTAGAAGTCCACTATCTTGCTTAACCTGAAATCATGTGAGAAAATAAAGTCAACTAACGAGTTAGCTGGTGAGTAATCACAGTTTCGAATATACATATAGATTGATTGATTGATCCATCGAGAATAATTCAATTCACAAGGTAATATTAAGACTTATATGGCAACCGCGAAGCATATAGATAAATCGACACAATATAAACCCCCTTGACTTGACACTTGCATATAATTGACTCCACACAAACACCATAGATTGACTAATTGCCTCTGGCACAATCACCACTCGTAAGCCATATGGGGTGGGTTATCCAAACCAGTAGATCTACATTGTTGCCAGGATTGATTGATTGATTGAATTAGGGTTTTACTGCCGTCCAGTTTATCACAGTATGTTCACATAATTGCAAGTAATAACATAACCTGTCTTGAATTGAATTTAGAATGAAATAACAATAGAATATCATGATTGAATATAATGTATCACATGATTTCCCCCAAATAGGAAATGATATAAAAAGGGGATATGAATACTCACCTGATTGATGAGATTTGAATTTGGACGTGATAGATTAGACACCGACGATTTCCTTATGATTAACCTAAGGAACGGTGTCTCGAGTTAGAATAATAACGATTTGGGAATTTAGGAATGTATTAGGATTTCCATGGTAGTTTAAATTGATAAATTTTATTTGGTTTGAAATGTCTTGAAATAAACGAATTTATTAAAAGTGAGTATGTCTAGAATTTAATAGAAGTTTATGCATATAAGTTATACATATTTACAATTTATTAATAAATTGTATATGTATAATTATATACATTATATATAATCATGTAATTATATATAATTATATGTATAACTATATACATAATTATATGTATATAAATTTATACATAAGTAGGCATAACTATATATTGTATGTTAATTATATACATGAGTTATAAATTGTATACGATTATATAAAATTATATACATGTAATTTAATCAAATAAAAATTGTTTTGATAATTGGATAATATATACCTATGTATATATATTGGATTCAATCTATTTATAGTATAATTATATATTATACACTGATTATAATTTGGTAGAAATATAATTAGTTATTTTATTTATTTAAAACAATTAAAAATAAATGAATAAAATATAAAAATAAATTTCAGAAAGTAGTTAAGTGGTTTTAAAAATTTGTTATGTTTGTAAAAGTGTTGTTATGATTTTTAGAATTTTTTTCTGGATTTTTTAAAGGCTTAAAAGGCCTAAAAAAATAGTGTAGGTGCCCGGGGTCGAACCCGGGACCTTCTGTTTGAGGGGGAAGCATGGAACCAGTGAACCAAAGGCCTAAGCCGCGTTAGGAGTTGGTTCCATTTACTTTTAAATACAAACAGAAACCTTCCCCCAATCGATATGAGCCCTAGATTGAATCCGAACCAAATTGAACTCGAAATCGATCTTGATAGCTTCTGCAATCATGGGGCTTTTGTTCCCCATGAGAAACCGAGTGTATGTGTGTGTTCAATTACCTATATGGTGATTGCTTGAGGTTATTCCCAATGAAGAACAGTCGCGACTGTGGCTCTTGATTGATTAGTGCCCAGACGATGTTTATAATCAAATTAAACTTAAGGGAAGCTTCTAATGATGATCTAGATTAAAAGCCCCTTAATAAATTCGATTAAAATTGACTGGAGGTTGGTTCAAATATGAGTTGCAGGGTCGCGATGAAGATGATGAGTGATTTCGGTGTTTGTGTTTGTTTTTGGTAAAATTGGCACTCGAGTTCGATTAGGTGTGTATAAATGACCGTTTTGATAGCTTTAATTTGTTTATTGTGGTTGTTTGAGTGGGTTTATGAGCTGTATAGAATCCGAGAATAAAGTGAAGAATTTAACCGTTTGTTTGACCGATTCAACACGTGTTTTTGTTGAAATTCAATTAGAATTGGATCCAAGAAACTTTCGGTGTGATTGTGGGGTTCAAATCAGATTAATTGACTGATTTTTGGTCGGGAATTTTTGTGATTTCGAAGTGGGAACTTTGGATTCGAATTTACCAATGATTAATCGTGTTTAATGGGTGTTTTAGGTTCGAAACTCATTCACGAACGCATTGGAACCGGTTTTGTGGCTTGAAATGATGAAATTTTATGGTTTTCGGCTTCGCCGGCGTTCGGCCGGAGTCTCGCCGGAGACTCGCCGGAAAAACGGGGGGGATGGTTTGGGTTTGAAAAATTTACAGATTCGGTCCCTGTGGTTTTAAGTTTAATACTTTATGTTTGAAACTTTGGTTTTAAGTTTCATAATTTACATAATCACCCCCTGGACTTATAAATCAAATTTTTAATACATGTTTATATATATATATATATATACATATATATATATATATATATATTTTATATAATTCTTACTAATTATTAATAGCAGTATTATTTTTATTATTATTATTATTATTATTATTATTATTATTATTTTTATTATTATGATTATTGAAATTTTTTGAATTCAACATCGACAAAATCAATTTTATTAAAAAAAATACGCAATGTTACACTAGGCGAGTAGAAAAAAATGAACCCGTATAATATAAAGTCAGTAATCCGTATGTAGAAAACCTATAATACGTCAATAATTGTTATACCAGTAAACAAAAGTATTATAGCAAAATAATCCAACTTGCTTACTTAAATTTCCTAGCGTTTGAAATGAGTTAGACTTGATATATGGTAGTGGACCAAACTAATTAAAATGTTAATGGGCACTAAGTTTCACTAGGCCAAATAATTAATTTGCTATTGGGTTTGTTAATTAGTTTGTTAATAACCTATAGTTATTATTATTATTATATATATACACACACACATGTATAATATAATTTTTTAAAAAAAAATCGGGCCCCTGAGAAGATCGACCCTTGAGCGGTCGCTCAAACCCCCCCCCTAGGGCTGCCCATTGTTTTCATCATTCAGAGATAGTCATGTGTAAGTATCTTTTTATGTTTTAGAATGCATAAACATGTACTCATGCATATGTATAATAATTATGAACAAACTTCATTATTTTATAGTTATGTCATTAACTAATCATCTTAAAGAAAATATAAAACACTAATGACTGAACACCTTTTGTTGCTTTGAGCGGTCCAATCGCCCCTGCCACGGTCTATTTTTATTCAAATCAATTAAACCAAACCATAAACAATCCCTTGAGTTTAGTAGGAAAAGAAATACAAAGAATATAAAGGGAGTCACATAATTAGATGCAATTATTTATCATATAACTAGATTATATAAGTTTTTCCTTATGTATACATGAACAAATTTTACATGCAAGTATTCATCATATAGATTACTTCACCCATTTACTGCATTTGATTCTAAAAAAGAAAAACATTATCCCATCACCTAACAAGAGCGGACAAATTCATAGTCGTTTACTAATGAGTTTAAGTTCAAGTGGTTGATATGAAATATCTCAATAATTTAATAAAATATAGGGAGTTTTGGAGTCAAGTCACACTGTGATAAAAAAAAAGGTTTTAAGGTTGGACTAGAGAGTTTTCTCTCACTAACAATGAGTTTACTTCAGGCGATAGTCTACAGTTATCGTACTTGAGTAATTGATATAATCAGATTTACCGGTGGTTCGATTAGCTGTTAAAAAATACATACAATGCCATTTTATCAACTCTTTAACTTGAATTAACACTATTTCTAAAAAGAGTCAAAATAAAAGATAATTCCTAAAGTCAGACAAAGTGGGAGGACCATTAACGACCTTAATATATAAACAAACAGCCTTGTGAATCGCTCTTATAACTCGTATTCTACTATTCTAGTGCTGTTAGTTACACCTCACAACTACCACCGTTACTCCTCATCTCCGATCACCGGAAAATCACACATAATGGATACTTATTCGTACCTCATCAGATCGTCGTCGGAGTACCGCCGGAAACTTCGCCGGAAATCCACTCGCCAGCGGCGGTGTTTGACTTTAGCGAAGCATCAGAAGACGAGGTTCTACATACTCCGGCGTTGCGTCACGATGCTTGTGTGTTGGAACGATAAGTACGATTGACGCCGGAGGTGTTTGTTTTGAGATCTGTTAATGGTTTGAGAAGTGAGTTTTGATCGAATTTTGAAGAAAATTAGGGTTTTGAGGTATCTCGAGAGGTCATCTATGGCGGAACTGTATGTCGAAGATGATTTGGAGATCTGTAAGAAATTGTTGTTTTCTCACTTTCTGTACTGTGTATATATGATATTGTAGATGAATTAGAGAATTATAATGTATTTATATGAATCGATCTATGTGCAGTTGGTGTTGATTCTGAAGATCAAATTTGATGTGTAAGATTCGATTATCGAAAGATCATAACTATGACTGTACGTACCAGAACATTTGTAATGTTTTTCGTTGTTAATGCATCAGAAATTAAACGTTCAGCAAACAATTTACGAACCATCAGCAACTTCATTTAAGTCGGTTGTTTAATAAATGAACGAGTAAAAACAAAATTTTTTGTTCATTTTATTAAACGAACAAACCAGAACAAATGGAACACTTCATTGAGGGCTTATATGTCCATTCGTACATATTTTTGCCCAAAGAACCCTTAAAGTCCATCATCATTCTTCTCTAGCTCAGATGTTGTTACAATAACATCATTAGTAACGTCTTTGGTGGCGCATTACCTTGATACCTCCAATTGTATATGGTTTTATACGTATGAACTATATTTTTACATTTGGTCTAACAAACAAACATTTATTTCAGTACCAATTTATGAAATTATTAGGAAAAATTATTATTGTGTCACCTTTTTACAAGCTATATCATGTCATAAATAGCTCTCGGATAAGAGTTTTATCCGAGAGCTATCCGAGAGCTATCTATGGCATGATATAGCTTGTAAAAAGGTGACACAATAACAATTTTTCCTAATCATAAGAGCATTGACTCTTATCCGTAGCCAAAGCATCATAAGAGCATCTCTGTGGTGTCGTTAATGGCTATGGGTATGGATGTAAGAGGATAATAAACAAGAAAAAATCTATAAAAACGAATGGCCAAGCATAAAAACTATGAAAGAGAATTTTCAATGCGATGATGCGTTTTAATTGGGAAGTGATATGCTAGTTGAAGTATTGAGTATATGCTTTAAATTAAAGCCTTTAATGGCTATAATTATACATTTTATCATCTATGGGTTGTAATTTTTTTACCGATGAACGTACCTTTTTGCTCACCATATGCTCTTCTCCTAAAATTTTCACTTACTAGGATAAGCTACACGGGACTTATTATTTGTATTTAATTGTTTATTTCAATAATGTTGACCTTTTTTTTTCAAATGTCTTAATTCTAGTAGGTGTTTTTGACAAGTTTGGTGATTCAATCAAATTTGTTTTTTAGTTATTGTTTAGGTGGAGAAAAGGTACTGTAAGGAAAAGAATAGAACTTGCATGATGCACTCGTGATATTAAATTTTATGGTTTTAAACATTAAAAAAGATCATGAATTTTAAATATAGAACAATCCAAAAAAGTACACGTCGATAGACAATACGATTGAAACCTAAACTTTGTTCGTTTATACACATATTTTTATTTATTCTTTTTAATTTTTTACTGCACTTCACGTTTTGAAATAGATCACCTATTACATAAGCAGTATCTAGTCTCAAAACCCGATTAGCAGAAAAGGAGTGACAGTTTCGAGTTTTTCAATTGGTTTGCTCATTCAAACACTAATCAGAGTTTAACCATATATAGCTATACTAGTTTTAACAAACCCTTGTAATACACGGGTTGAAAATATAAAAACAACATAATTAATAAATGTATAAATATTTAGTATAATTAAGTTACGTATTACTATAACAGTGAAAAATAAAAATATAAAATTTATATTCAAATACTCTTTTGAATAATATCATATATAATTGACCCATGTAAAATTAAAATCTGTTATCTTAAAATTATAATAACCTAAAATAAATAAATATATCAATAAATATTTTATTCTTTTTAATTTTTTTAAATTGAATCTTATTTAGCTACAAAAATATGTATAGTTCAAAACAAAATGAATTTTAGTATTAGTTGAGTTTCTTAAAATAAAAAACTTAACTAAAATAATATATTAGTTTAGGCGGGAAATTTTTTTTGAGTAGTAACATGAGAGTGGCATGTGGCATCTTAGTTACTCTTTTATTATATAGTATAGATTAGGGGTGTTCAAAAATATCCGAATTCGAAACCTAATCCGAAAATCCGAAATTCGATATCCGAAAATTCGGATATCCAAACTTCGGATATCTAAAATTTTGGATTCGGATTCGGATAATGATTTTCAGAATTTTTGGATATTTCGGATATCCAAAATATCCGAAATATCCAAAATATTTTTATAAAAATTTAAAAATATTAAATAATTAAATATTTCGGATATTTTTAGATATTTAAGACATTTTAATAAAAAAACTTCGGATATCCGATAAAAACTTAAATAAAAATTATTATATTTTTATAAAATTTATTAAATAATACAAATTTTTTAGAATTCGGATATCCGAATTTCGGATCGGATATCTGAAATTTCGGATTTGGATTCGGATAGTGAAATCCACTGTCCGAAAATTTCGAATATCCGAATTTGAACACCCCTAAGCTATATACAAAGACATGTCATGTTAACATTTAGTGATATATTTTCAGCAATTTAGAAATTCTATGTCCACCACTATAATCAGCCATCTTGTTTGAATTGAGATAGACTGTTAGGTTATAAAACTTCTGCCTTACAAAAAAAAAAAAGGTTATAAAACTTCTAGAACCGATGTCTTATTTTTTGTATACCAACTTATTCATTGTCTTTGTCTACGCGTCACTTGTCACTACTACTATTTTAGTACCGTCCAAAATGTTACACGTCTAAAGTTTTGTTAGTTTGCATATTGTTTATGTCATTTGTTGCTTCTGTTTTTATATTTATGATGGGAGTGTGGGTTGATGTTAGAAAATTATTATATCAACAAATATTAAAAGAAAATGCATAAAATATTATTTTATATCGTCTTCTTTCATGCCAAGTTACTAATTAAACAAATAACTTCAACGTGTATAAATTATATATGTTATATATAATAAATAAGTAAATAAAGTGGTTGTATTTTCTATCATATATTATTTTTTTTTCTTATGACTTTTATAAAATTATGTGTTAAAAATTTCTAAATTCACCATGTGACAATGCCTATTTATATCTATGTTTTGATACAAATTTTATTACGAACCGACTTGGGTCCAATAGATTTTTTTCCCAATAAACTTAGTATTTTTCTAAATTCCGAATATAAGGTTCGATATAAATTTTATTTAAAATCATGCACCCGCAACACACGGCCAACCCACCAACCGATTAATCGAATATAATATATTTTTAGTATTTCACAACAACATAATGTTTTTTAATATGATATATTTAGTTCCATCCATATTTTGATATAAGTTTTTAAAAAATTCCCTCACAACACACGGACAAAAGTACAAAACCCAAAAACAATACCAAAACTCACATGAATATAGAATGTTTTGACCTATAGCTTATAAGTATGATTTACGCCCAGAAATTTGGGCCAGTTTTAGCCCAGTATAAGAAAAGCCTACTTTAAAGGCCCACTAAATTTTCACTTATGTGGTCCGTAAGTCCGTTTATTCAACCCGCCCAGATGTATTTGATTTCATAACGTCCGCTAGAAAACCCTAAAAAAACCTCTCGAAATCCCTTTAGAATCTGCAACTCGATCGAATCAGGTAAGTATTTTCACATTCATTTCATTGATTCAAGTTCAATTTAACTGTACATAAATCACATGGTTGTTTGTCAACTTGTAGTGTGTAAATCATTCAATTATTCATGAAGGATTTCATGTGTTCTTGTAATTACTTGAAATTTTTTGTTGCTGCTGATAGAAGTAGGCTTATCAGTGGTTGTTGGGGGATTTTGAAGAGTTCTACGATGCTGGATGAAAGCAAGTTTGATGTGCATTTAAAGTTGTGGGCACTTCGTATACCTAGAGAGTTCTGCAAGGCCGCAACTAAATTGCTTAATGGGTATGATGCTTCATCGATTTGTGCTTTTTGTTGAATGTTAATATTAACAACTTGAAATTCCGGTAGTTTATTATTGAAGGGTGTTAAACCCAAATGATTACATCCTATCACTATATATAGTCATTAGAACTAACTAACTGACTTTTACAATTACACATTTAGTCCTTCTACTTTGCACTAAACACATTACAACTAAAAGTACATACTAACATCAAAAACTAAACATACAATACAAGTAAACAAAGAATTAACTAACATTCACCCCCTTTAATTCTTTCAAATCACCAACTCCTAGTTTACTCTTCATTTCAGCAAACTTGATCCGGGGCAATGCTTTAGTAAGTATGTTTGCCTTTTGTTCACTTCCTTCAATGTGTCTCACCATCACACATTTTCTTTCAACACAAGATCTGATATAATGAAACCTCACATCAATATGCTTGGATCTGCCATGAAAAACTGGATTTTTCATCAACTGTATGGCAGATTTATTGTCAACATAGATCAGGATAGGACCCATTTCTTTATCAAGCAGCTCTTCTATCAAACCTTTAAGCCATATGGCCTGCTGTGCAGTTGCAGTAGCAGCCATAAATTCGGCTTCACAAGATGACAATGCAACTGTCTCTTGTTTTTGGCTAACCCAGCTGATAGGACCTCCTCCAAAATAGAAAACCATGCCAGTTGTGCTCTTCCCATCTGCCTTAGTAGCCGCATGGGAGCTATCACTGAATCCTATCAGCTCTCCTGCTGCACTTTTACTATACCACAGCCCATTATTGACAGTTCCTTTCACATACCTTAGTATGGTTTTCACTGCTTGCCAGTGAGAAGTCTTAGGCTTTTCCATAAATCGACTAGTTATTCCCACTGCATAGCTAATATCAGGCCTTGTTTGAGTCAAGTACCTCAAACAGCCTATAGCCCTCCTATATTGTGTGGAATCAACAGGTTCCCTTCATCATCTTTACCTAGCTTTACACCAGGATCCATTGGAATCTTTGTGGCATTGCATTCCAATAATCCTTGATCCTCTAGGATTTTCTTTGCATAACCAGTTTGAGAAACAAAAATACCATCAGTACATTGCTTAACTTCAATGCCTAAGTAATAGTGTAACAGACCAAGATCAGACATCTCAAAACAAGACATCATCATGTCCTTAAACTCTTTAATGACTACTTCACACGAGCCAGTCACTATAAGATCATCAACATAGACTCCAATGATAACTACTCCCTTATCATACCTTCTTCTATAAACAGCATGTTCCCTAGGACATCTTAGGAACCCAAATTTGACCAAGGTATCATGGAGTTTCTGATTCCAAGCTCTTGGAGCTTGCTTGAGTCCATATAAAGCTTTGATTAATCTATAAACCTTGTCTTCCTGGCCTTTTTTCACAAAACCTTCTGGTTGTTCTACATAAACCTCCTCATTTAAGTCACCATTGAGGAAAGCTGTCTTCACATCTAGATGATGAACACCCCACTGATTGACTGCTGCAATAGCTAGTAATACCCTCACTGTTTCCAGCCTTGCAACTGGTGCAAAGACCTCTTCATAGTCAATCCCATACTGTTGTACATAACCCTTCACAACTAGTCTTGCCTTATGCCTAGTTATCTCTCCTTGTGCATTTTTCTTTAATTTGAACAGCCACTTCAACCCTATTGGCTTCACACCTTTAGGACAAGTGACCAGCTTCCATGTCCCATTTTTTTCAATGCTAGACAATTCATCCCTCATTGTAGCCATCCACTCTTTACTATTTTTGGCTTGCCTGAACCCCACAGGTTCATCTATGTGCAACAACAGTTCATCTTCACTGAATTTAGGTGGTTCAAATGGGATCTTTTCTAGGACATCTGTCCTGTCAAAGACATCACCCATAGAAGTGAACCCCCTTGGTGGAGTATCATCATAAGTTGATCTGGGAACATTATCAACTTCTGATGAACTCCCAGAAGCTTCATAAGTTTCACTTCTCACATCAACACCCCCTGAATGGTGTGATGTATGCAACCCTGCATTATCAGCCTCATTCCATCCTGAATGATTACTTTCTTCTGATTCTTGAACTGTTGTTCTTGGTCCAGAATTAGAAAAACTCATGATTCCAAAATCTGAGTACCCTACTTTCGATCCTTCAAGAACATGATCATCCCAATTCCAGGGAATACTTTCTTCAAACAACACGTCTCTGCTGACTACTATCCTTCTCTGAATAGGATCAAACATCCTATAAGCCTTTGACCCAGGCTCTACCCCAAGATGAACCATGGCTATACTCCTGTCATCCAATTTCTTCACTGCATTACCAGGAACTTTCACATGCCCTCTGCACCCAAACACTCTTAAGTGTTTCACATTAGGTTTCCTGGCAAACACACACTCATATGGAGTGATTTTCTCCAAAGCCTTAGTGGGGACCCTGTTTAACACATAAACAGCATGTCTTACAGCCTCTGCCCACATATACAGTGGCATATCCATAGCTTTTAAGCTAGATCTAACCATCCCCATGATGGTTTGATTCCTCCTCTCCACCACACCATTCTGCTGTGGAGAGTACGGAGCTGTAAGGTATCTTTTAATCCCATCCATTGTGCAAAATTGTTCAAAAGTTTTAGAAGTAAACTCCCCGCCTCTATCAGTCCTTAAGGCTTTGAGACTGAATCCAGTTTCCCCCTGTGCTTGTTGTTTGAACTTCTCAAAGAAGACTGGTGCCTCATCTTTTTTCTTCAACATGTAAACCCACATGTATCTTGAAAAATCATCCACCACAAGCATGAAATACCTATTCCCAGCAGATGTAGGTGGGTCAAATGGTCCACATAGATCTGCATACACCAGTTCCAAGGGTTGTGTTGCCCTGTAGCCACTGGCTTTGGGAAAGGGGTGCCTTCTCTGTTTCCCTACCAAACAACTTTCACAAATTTGGGCCTTGTGAGAGATTCTTGGTAGTCCTCTGGCCATACTGTGCTTGGACATTTGAGTCAATGAATCAAAACTGAGATGACCAAGCCTAGCATGCCACTTCCATGCTTCATCTTGAATTACATTCAGCAGGCACTCAGGATGTGCTATGTTGAGACTCACCCTATAGAGTCTGTTTTCCCCTTTCTGAACCCTCAACAGAGTTCTTCCACTAGTTTCATACACCCAAAGGAAACCTCCCTTCATCTCAATCCTGCAGCCAACCTCATCCAGTTGACCCAAACTCAGGATGTTGCTTTTCAAAGCAGGTATGTAGTATACATGGGTGATAACCCTATGTTCTCCATTCTTACATTGGAGGCATATAGACCCTCTGCCTTTGATGGTCACCACAGATCCATCACCAAACTTAACCCTACCAGTTATGGCTTCATCCAAATCACAAAAGTGTAATTTTACCCCTGTCATGTGATTGCTAGCCCCATTATCAAGATACCAGGAGCTTGAACCACCTTCAACATCATTAGTCAGTTCTTTGGGGAACACCTCATGTTCATCCATTAAACCTAAATCTTCCCTTGCCATAAGTAGAGTTGGTTCCTGATCTTCTTGTGACTGAGACAAATGAGCCTCATGACTTTCTCTCTTGGGTGCTCTGCACTCATTCGAGAAGTGCCCGAGTTTGTCACAATTGTAACATCTCATATTCTTCTTGTCTTTCTTACCACCCACTCCCTTCTCACTGCCTTTGGATGGTGGTCTTGAGGTGGAATTCTTGCCACTCTTCCCCCTTCCTCTACTGCTTGTCTAGCTATCATCATAAGAGGGACTTGATCCTCTTGATCCACACTTTGCCCTCTCCTGCCACTCAGCCTTTGTCAGCAAGAGTTGGCCCGAGGAGTTCTTACCCTGAGTCACCGGTTTGACTCTCTCCTCATAGGCTTTCAGCCTACCAACAAGTTCCTCAAAAGACATTGTGTCTAGCTGTGAGAACTGCTCGATTGCAGCCACTATTGGGAGAAGTCTCTCAGGGGCTGCCTTCAAGACCTTCATCACCTGTTTGGATGGCTCAATAGTAGTTCCCAATGCCCTGTATCTAGACACTAATTCGCCCATTTTCCCAGCAAACTCATCAACTGATTCTTGATCATTCATTGTGAGCATTTCAAACTCTCTGTCAAGAGTTTGAATTCTGGCTTGCTTGTCACGATCCTGTCCTACAAACCTTTCTTTCAGGGCTCCCCACACATCTTTTGCCTCCTTGTGTGCAGCAACCTGCAACAACACATCTTCGGGTAATGCTTGAAAGATGAATGCACGCGCCTTCTTGCCAAGTCGCACATCGACTGTGGCACCTGCCTCAGGTTGGATGGCATCCCATAGGCCCTGCGCATCCATGAAGGCTTCCATCTTAATTGCCCAAGAGGTGTAGGTGGTGGGGGTGAGTATCAGAATCTTGAAAGAAATTGGATCATTGGGTGAATCCTTAACAGCCAACTGTCGGCTGGGATCGGCCATTTAATCGAATAGGAATCAAATTGTCGGCTGGGAGGAATCAAATTGGGATCGAATTGGAACCGAATTGAATCGAATTGAAAGAATTGGAGTCGAATTGAAACCGAATTGACCGGAATCAACACCCAATTGAGTCGAATTGATTTGAACCGAGATCGAACTACAGTGAATTTCGATCGAATCGGGTCAAATTAGAGTGAATCACGATCGACTTGGTTTGAATCTTGATCGAATTGGAGTGAATTGGGCTACCTTCGCATGTCACGGTGGGAGTCGAGGTAGGAGGGGATCAATTGCAGTCGATACACGGTGGTGGTGGCCGATAATTGCACCGGCGGCGTTACACGCAGTCGTCGGAGGTAAAACCAAGATCGAGAGCCTTTCAGGCTCTGATACCAAATATTAACAACTTGAAATTCCGGTAGTTTATTATTGAAGGGTGTTAAACCCAAATGATTACATCCTATCACTATATATAGTCATTAGAACTAACTAACTGACTTTTACAATTACACATTTAGTCCTTCTACTTTGCACTAAACACATTACAACTAAAAGTACATACTAACATCAAAAACTAAACATACAATACAAGTAAACAAAGAATTAACTAACAGTTAAGTTATGTATTTACATTCAAATGTCATGGATATTACATATATGATTTTCCATATTGTTCATTAGGTCACGAATTTGAGTAGCCATGAGATGTGTAGGTTTAGAAGTAGACGGTGCGTGAGTTAGTTGTTCTAAAAACTATAATTTGGAGAACTCCCTAGTACCTACACTAGGGGGTTCTATTTTGGTAGGAAGTTTTTTTAGATAGTAGTTTTTTTAGTCGTGTTGAATTTAATTTCCAAAATCTATAGCGAATCTGCTGAAGATTATTTGTTTTTTCGTTAGATTTGTGCGGAAGATTTTTATACATGATAATCTAGTGATTTAATTGCTGAAAGACATTCGAGATAGAACACGTTGTTAATTTGGTTTTGTTATCATGTCTCGAAGAATATCGTCAGTGTATTGAAGTATTAATCGTTATTTTGGTTAAATTTGTGCAAAAGTATTAGGCAATTATTATCTATGGTTTCACTAAACTTTGGAATCGAGATGGAATCTGTAGCTGTTTCGAGATGAATTTAAGTATCGAAGAACATAGTGAATGCATTGTGCGATTAGTCTGTTTTGTTAATTTGTAGCGGGAGCCTCATGCAGAATCGCACATGATATTTTCTGTTCATATGTTGTTTGATATCTACATGCACCTAGGATATATGTATGCTATGTGTTGTATGATTTATTATGTGCTGGAGGCTATGTGTTGTATGATTTATGGTATGATGTCTTGCTATCGATATGGCTTTTTGTATACTGTATGCTATGTGTTATATGATTTATTGTATGTTGTCTTGCTATCAGTATGACTTTTACTATCGAGTCGGGGGTCTCTTTGGAAGCGGTCTCTCTACCTAACAAGATAGAGGAAAGACTCGCCTACACCTACCCTCCCCAGACCCTGCTCTTGAGTGGGATATACTGGGTTTGTTTGTTTGTTTGTTTAGTTCCTCACTTGAACTTTAGTTGTTACATATAAATTGCAGAACACATAGGACATTGATGGCTGTGCTTTAGTTATTTAACAATCGATTTTAATTATGTGCCTCCTTATTATTTGTTCAATTGGGAATTGTCCTAAGGATATGTGATTATACATATTGAAAAGCCACCTGGCTAACATCACAAGTAACTCATGACGAATTAGGTTATTTTTGGGCTGTGGTGTGGTGGTGTGAAATCATTTGAAAGATTAATTGTGATTACTCGTACATTCTAGAATTTGACATCAAATGAATTGTCTTTTTTTGTTATGCTTTTAGACACATGCTTGACAGACCACGAATCAAGC
Organism: Flaveria linearis; assembly: GCA_024085815.1. Classification (NCBI taxonomy): domain Eukaryota; kingdom Viridiplantae; phylum Streptophyta; class Magnoliopsida; order Asterales; family Asteraceae; genus Flaveria; species Flaveria linearis. The sequence continues at coordinate 2,247,515 of CM044010.1, forward strand.
CCATTACTGAAGACCCAAGTAGTGAAAAAACCCGCTTTGTGATTCTATCTGAAAAGGTACAAAATCCTGGTAAGAATCATTTATCATTCAACCTTCGTGTCTCCACTGTTTCAAATTCTTTCACTATGTCCATTTAATTCCTTCTTTGAATCTATATTAGAAATTTAATCATACTATCTGTTTACTCTACTGCTTTCATCTTACTTTAACAATAATATTATAATCTTCAATTTCTGGAGCAGACCTTTCGGATATTCCTACTCAGAAACTTGGCGAATTAAAGAAGTTCTGCACGATTGAAACGGTTCCTTACACACTGACGCTTGGATATTCATATTGGGGTGCAGGTGAATTTGGTTTTTTCAATTCAAATCTAAATGTTTTTTTCCCTGCTTGTTATTTTTTTCAACAGAACCTGTTTTCATTTGGTCCTCAATTTCTTGCACAAAAGATATTTATAACTGGATACTCTATTACAGACCATGTGCTCAAGCAGGTTCTACCACCTGGACTCGAGATCCCATCATCTTTTGAAACAATAGTTAAGTATTTTCTACGTGTTACATATTTGAATCTTGTATTTGGCCTTGTTTGTAGTGTAATTTTTTCCATTCTTATCTAACTCTCATTGGTAGTTTTACCTATTATCTGATGAATGAATTGACCTTAATTTGTTTTTCAGGTCACGTTGCTCATTTGAATATACCTGATGAACTTCTTCCATACAAGGATGTAATCGCAAAAGTCATATATGATGTAGGTGTTGAACTTCCGCCCAATACAGTACATGAACATAAAGATGTCTGGTTCATTAATCTTTCCTAGAAGTGGCAAAATGGGCGGGGTAGATAAGTTGGGTAACTTGTCAAAACGGTTCAGGTTGACCAAACTATTTGTTAACATTTTTATTAATAAATAATAAAGAAGGTTTTATGTATTGAAAATAAACTTTTTGCGATTTTCAACCCATCTGGCCGGGTTTTATTTTTAGCTGTTTCGTTTGTTTCTAACTGTTTAACCCGTTAGACATAAAATGTACATGAAACTGCCATCTTTGATTCTTTTCTAATCATTTTTAATCTTTACTTATCAGAAAAATCATCCCAAAATCAAGACGGTTGTCAATAAAGTTGGTTCTATTGCAAATGAGTTTCGTGTCCCCAAATTTGAAATATTGGCGGGAAAACCTGATATGGCTACGGAGGTGAAGCAATATGGTGCAACCTTCAAGCTGGATTACGGGTTGGTCTATTGGAATTCCAGACTGGAGCATGAGCACATAAGGTTGGTCAACAAGTTTGACCAAGGAGATATCATATGTGACATGTTTGCAGGGATAGGTCCTTTTGCTATTCCTGCTGCACAAAAAGGATGCTTAGTGTATGCTAATGATTTAAATCCAGACAGTGTTCATTATCTGAAAATCAATGCAGATATTAATAAAGTTAACAACAATATCCATGCTTATAATATGGATGCAAGAATTTTCATGTCTCAGTTGATGACAGTGCCCATTGGTGAATCAGAACTTGCTGATTCAAGCTTAGGTTCATCTGTGACATGCAATATTCAAGAAAATATGAAAGCAAACTCCAAAGAAAGGAATTCTGGTATTTTCATTCTACTTTTGTGTTATTTATATGGTTATGCATACGTTAATTAAATATATTCCAGCATTAGATCCTAGTTATATATAATGAAGAATTTTAACATTTGTAATTTATAACAAATATTTTTACCAAATTAAATTGCAACTTACATATACCTTATAATTTACATGTAATATCATCAATAAGAAGCTACCAAATTTTTTGTTTTCTAGCACACACCATTTGTGGCGTACTTGGAGACAATGACAGAAAGGGGGCTCTCTCTTCTTTTAGCCGATTCTCTTTTAGATAGATGGGGATGTCGGTGTGAAGATCACATGGTATAGTAAATGGTAATGGAATCAAGCCTCCTTCTAATGGCGATGCTGCTAGCCTTTGTGGGTTGGATTGGTGGTTAAGATGACTAGCCAGGCAACGGAAAGAAGGAAGGCTTTTTGCGGAGGGGGAAGACAGGGCCTAGCTGACTTTCTTGAATCGAAGAGGAAGAGTCCACTTTCATTAGAATTTATGCTTTCATTAGCTCCTTCAATATGGGATTGACCTTATACTTTAGATTAAACCAAAACTAATACCGAAAGCATTTATCAAAAGATGAATACTTAACACTCCAAGACAAAGTTCTCATATGGATATAAAATTAGATTTCTAAAAATAATGAAATAAATACTTTTCAGATGGGATACCATCGTCTATTACTATAACGTGAATAAAATATATAGGACATAATTCTTTGTTGTAAATAAACCTTCTATAAATGAATATGTTAAGATTCTGCATTAAGTTGGGAACTAAGCATTAATGCTATAATTTTGGTAGGGAAGGGCTATGGTTAGCGAAATCCATATAATGAAGTTGTAATTGTTGAGCTAACATTATAAACCAGAAACTTGTGTCACCAAATTGATGAATGAAGTTTGGGTCAAATCTGTTTGAAACCTATAGTAACATGGTCAAGAATGTTATTGTGTCTGCTTCATTCGATTTAAACTAATATAGGTGTTTAAAATTGATATTCTTGAATTTTGTTTCCATGGTAAAATTTCCAGGAAACAATTTATGTGGGGAAGTGGCTGATAATATTCCATGTAATGCGAAAGATTCAGATATATTTGCCGCTAAAAAGAACTCTGAAAGCTGTATTGAAGGTATGTTGTGCTTAGTAAATTTTAGATGAGTAGATTACCGTTAATCTTGTCTGTGCAGACCACAACTTCAATATTCTAGTATATTATAGTTTTTAACTAATAATTTCTCTCCTCCATGAAAAGTATAATGTTTGACTTTACACTTAACTTCATAAAAATGTTTGACTATTATTGGACTGCTTACCGAAAGAAACACACTTGTGATTTTAATGGGGCATTTTAAATTTTGGAATTTGTTGCGATTTTAATGGGGCATTTAAATTTTGGATTTTGCTACAAAATTCAGTAAAATGAGGTATGAATACATGTTAAATTTATGTGTATTTTAATCTTGCTGACAGAGAATGGAAATTTAAAATGTGTTGAAGCTCACGTGGCTGTCAAGACAAAAGGAAGCAAAAATAAAAGATTAAAAACTTGTGTTTCCTTTACTAATAACAAACCATGGGAACATGTCGATCACGTGATTATGAATTTGCCTGCTTCTGCTCTACAGTTTCTGGGTAAGTTTTTTAGCATAGCTTTCTCGTATACAGTTTTGCCTTTTGCATGCTTTACATCTTCAGTGACTTGAATGATACTAAGAAAAATGGAGGTCATAATTGTTTTATTCATCTCAGATGTATTTAGAGGCCTTATACAGAGGAAATATTGGAAAGGGTCTTTACCATGGATACATTGCTACTGCTTCATTCGATCAAACGAAACACAGGATGCAGTTGTTTCAGTAAGTGCTTTGTACCATACTCGAACACAAGCACACAAATAGCAATAATAATTAATATTGTTAATAATGTTGATAATAATAACTAGAAGCTTCTTCTCTGCAGGAAGTAGAGTCACTCTTGAATGCTAAGATTTACGAGCCTGTATTTCATCGAGTTAGAGATGTTGCTCCGAACAAGGTAAAATGCGATACAAGTATTCTAAAATGATTTCATGTTTTCCCAAGATTCATACGTTCACACTATTAGAAATTTAAGAGGTTCAAAAGGGAGAAGTGCTTTCACACAGCATTAGCACATAGCAGCCCTGTTACCATTGGTGTTTGGTTTCATGCTCTAAAAACTGTTTTATTTGATTATTTTGGGGGCCTAATACCAGTATTGGTAATTCAGTTTCTTACTATTAATTGTTACAAGACTAATATTCAAATGGTAAAATGAATTACCTAATTACCTTTTATCATAAGAAAATTCTTTCTAGTCCAGTTTACAAGTATTTATTTCTGTGAAAAAATCAGAAATTTTCAAGGCTTGAACAACACATTCTCTCAATATTACAACTTGAAACAACAAAACGCAACCAAACACTCTTACAATTGATTATCTGAGTCTGGTCACTTATAATCAGTCATCCAAAGTCCTTTACCATCCTCGGTTTGTCTTGCAGGCAATGTATTGCTTGAGCTTTCGCTTACCTGAAGAAGCATGTATCAGTGAATAAATCAGTAATCCTTAACAAATAGTCGGCATGAAAAGAACTTTAAGTCAACAAAATACCATGTCATGTATGATGGTATGTTTCTTGATTTTAATACTGTAACTTTTGACATCATTGTTTAGATGTTAATTAATATAAAGCTTCTGTCAACTGGCTGAATGGCATCCATCCGACCCCGCTCTCAGGTGCTTACCTCTTACTAAACTTGTTAATTTACGTTATAGGATATGCGCTCTGATTACAAAGGTGATAAACAAGAAAAAGAACAATGAGAACCCCACCATTGAAAGATGCAATCATGATCTTTATAGACGAATCATATCTTCTCAACTGGAATTACATCATATGGTCATAGTATTTACGTATATCTTTAAGCTTTTTGGTCAAGTGGGTACAAACATAAAGACCAGAAATAAAAATAAAATCTAAAAAGTAGAAAGAAAGCAAATGAGAGGACTGCAGAGAAGATATAACACGTAGATTCAGGCTGGAAAGTATAATTAAAGCATGTTTAAAGGATTAATCCATCATCATTTCAGAACTTTGTTAAATCGACCCTTTTGGTTATACACAAGGACCCATATGGATCCAGGGTAGTGTACTAATATTTTGTGTAAGATGTACAATTTATTATGGAAATTGATACATATTGGATGTGCATTAGTCATGTCTTTTATTTATTTTTGGTACTGTGACTCTTTGAGAACGTGTTACCGGAAACTTGTCAATACCCTACCAACGGGGATTGTGTACAATGCAACTCGCGCTGAACAGTCTTGCTATATTTCCAAATCTTAAAGGTTCCATTTATTGAGATCATGATTTGATTCTTGGTTTGGTTGCGGGAAATATTTTTTTAAATCTTCAAAGTTCCATCCAAGGAGAATCATTAGAATAATCTTTTGAGTTTAAAGTTTTTATACATTAGTGTTCACGTGTAATATTTTTACATTTATAGTCGTGATATATGAAATGACTATGCTTTTCTATTTTATCTTTGCCTATAGTTAGAAACTCTTTATATTAACAGCTCTACTTATATTTCTTTTACTTTATTTTTATTATATTCACGTATTTTGTTGAGTATTTATCTTCTTACGCATCCAATTTATTTTCTTAAACAACGAGTCAGGTGTATATTTCAAGGTATTAATTGTGATGGGCACAAAAGTGAAAATGATATATGAATATTGTATCAAAACATGGTTATTTTTGTTACTTGTGTTATTGAAGAAGATTTAAGTCAATATGGAGTTGATCACTTATTCATTGAGTAATGATCAGTACAATGTTCATAGCTCAGTCTAAACATGGTCATATTGTAATCATTGATTTGTTTGTTTCTAGTTTTTGCATCCTGGTAAACCTCAATTGTTAGACTAACTAAGGTCAAATCTAGAACAGTAACAAGTAACAACCCGATATGCTTTCACTTGAAAACCAAACATGAAAAAAAGAAAAATATAAAATCAACTCTACAAAAATTCAGAAATATCAACTAGATTTATAAATTGTGCAATTGAAGATGTTCACTAGTCAAGCTAGAGCCAAGCAAGGGTTAACTATACAAGTCAACTTGGCTTGCTTGAATCCTTAACTGATTGGAAATGTGAGGTCCAACTCCGCTTGTTAACAACCCAATTGAACCGACTCGTTTAATGAAAATTAAACAAAAGAATCAATCAAAAGAATCAAACGAAGGGTCGTTGCTCCTTTGCCAGTATAATTGTTTTATAGTCGGGTTAGCTGAGCTATTTGCATAAGCAGATATTACACTGTTTGAAGTAGGGGTGTTCATCAAATCGAATCGAGTCGAATTCGAGTTAATCGAATCGAATAAGTCGAATTTTGAAATTTTCAAATTGAATTCGAATTCGATTCGAATTCGAAAAATCAAAATCGAATTCGAATCGAATCGAATTCAAAAATTTCAAACTGGATTCGAATTCGATGCGTATTCGAAAAAAGTTTAAATTACGAGTCGAATTCAGATCGAATTTGAATTTATTTGATTCGTATTTAATAAAAATTATTTAATCAATTAGTATTTTTAAAATTCATTCGACAAATAAAAATTTTCAAATGCTTAAAATATATAAACAAGCGTAACATATGAAATATTATAAGTTTCAAATAAGTCAAAAGGTATCAATCAGACTTAAATATTTTAGATTATCTATTTTTTAAAACTTTTAATTCTTAATTTCTCATATGCATATTACTAAATTAATATACAAAATAAAAAAAATGCATGTGTGTTTGTAATTCGAATTTCGAATCAAATCGAATCGAAAATCACAAATTCGCAATTTGATTCGAATTCGGTCATTAGACCTCGAATTGAATTTCGAGTTTTTCGAATTCGATTCGAATATTGAACACCCCTAGTTTGAAGTCGGCTTGAAAATACATACTCTTTGGTTTGAACCATATCAGCTCAAGCTGATTTGATTCGAGTTTAGTGAAGTAAAATCATTTTGACAAGAAAAAGAAATATAAAATTAAAAGATGAATAAAAAACACTTTAACCTTTATGTAGGGTTACACCATCACACCACACACATAGAATTGCATGGCATTGCTCTTATTCTCTTATACAACCACATAACCAATTCAAAGAAGCAAATCTTCACAACCTCCCCCCAATTTCATCCAATTCCATCAAACCCCCAAATCAAACCACCGGTTCACACCAAAACCCCCCCAAAATGGTCACAAATCCATCAAAACCACACCAATCGACCACCACAATCATCACAACACTCATTTGCTTCTCAACAGTCTTCATATCAATCGTCACTTGCTCCGATTCCACCTCAAGTCTCGCCGTCGGAGTGAACTGGGGCACCATGACCAGCCACCAGCTACCGCCGGAGAAGGTGGTGGAGATGATGAAACAAAATGCATTCAAGAAGGTGAAGCTATTTGAAGCAGAGAAACGCATCATGCAAGCCCTAATTGGATCAGAAATTGAAGTTATGGTCGCGATCCCCAATTTCATGCTGTTCGATATGAGTCGAGATCAAAGTTATGCAGATTATTGGGTTGATGATAATATCACCACTTATGCTTACCCCGGTGGTGTTGATATCAAGTAAGCAATAATAATAATATTATTATCATTGTTATTATTCACTGTGTGTGTATACTGTGTGTGATATTGAATTGTTGATCATTTTTAGGGTTTTTTTACGTTAGATGACAGTGACGAGGGTATTTTCGTCATTTCATACAATTTCACTGGTGGTTTTACAGGTACGTTGCCGTTGGAAATGAGCCGTTTCTTAAAGCGTACAATGCAACTTACTTGCAAATCACGTTACCCGCGTTGCGAAATGTCCAAAATGCCCTTCGTCGTGCCGGTTTAGCCTCGCAGATCAAAGTCACCGTCCCGTTGAATGCCGATATCTACGAGTCGCCGGAGTCTAACCCCGTGCCGTCGGCCGGTGACTTCCGGCCCGAGATCAAAGATGCAACGATTGAAATCATTCAGTTTCTTTACACTAATGATGCCCCTTTTACGGTTAATATCTACCCGTTTCTTAGCCTCTACGGTAACCCGTATTTCCCTATCGACTTCGCGTTCTTTGACGGGTCGAGTAGGCCCGTTAGAGACGGGGGCCGTCTTTATACGAATGTGTTTGATGCAAACTACGACACGTTGGTCGCTTCGTTGACGAAAGCGGGGTATGCGGATATGAAAATCATTGTGGGTGAAATCGGGTGGCCCACGGATGGTTGCGTGAACGCGAATGTGAGAAACGCGAGGAGGTTTAACCAAGGCGTGATTAAACACGTGTTGAGCCGGAAAGGGACCCCGGTTAGAACCGGCCCGTTGGAAATTTACCTTTTTAGCCTTTTAGATGAGAACAAGAAGAGTATAGCGCCGGGGTCGTTTGAGACACATTGGGGCATTTTTGAATACGATGGTAAACCGAAATACAAGTTGGATTTAACCGGGGCTAGGGAAAACAAAGGATTAGCCCCGGTTGTTGGGGTGCAATACATGAGGCGAAGGTGGTGTGTGTTGAATCCTCGTGTTAAAGATCTGGATGGGTTGGCTAGGGAGATTGATTACGCGTGCAGCTTGTCTGACTGCACGTCTTTAGGTTATGGGTCGTCGTGTAACCAATTAACTTTGGCGGGAAATGCTTCGTTTGCGTTTAATATGTATTATCAGCTTCACGGTCAGAGTGATTGGGATTGTGATTTCTCAGGGCTGGCGGTTGTCACGAAGGAGGATCCATCGGTGGGTGAATGTCAGTTTCTGGTGATGATTGCTTATGGTACTTCGGTGGTGGCGGTTCATCGGACGGTTTTGAAGGTTTTGTTGGGTGTTCTTGAAGGTTGCATTGTGTTCTTGCTTCTTGTTTCTTAGCATTTTGATGTTTGATCATAGTTTCATTTTTAGTAGATGTTTTAGATTGTAACATAACCAATACAACTCTCAAGTTTGAAACAGATACGAGGGAGACATGATTTTTATGTGCAAGTCATGTTACTATAGATAATATAAGCTTCTATGAATACGTGTTATGAGTTCACAATTTATGCATTACAAAAATAGGACAATTCACAAACTATTGTGTGAACGTTTTCGGCGTGGTCATTATTTCCACTTATTTACAATTTCTTGTATTACATGTTTTGTATTTTGTGAAGCATCATGCCCGTGACCACGCTCAAGCATCAGGGCAATGTTCGTTCTCACGTTTAGGGGATGTGTTTCACGCCCCCACGCCCCTGTCACATCACCTTCACGTTACTCTCTTACAAAAATATAACACATAGCCTTATGTTACATGTGAGATTATAAAAGCTTATTATAACATCCAAGCTAGTTTAAACATACAATTAAACAATATAGTACGTATGTAACATTAAAAGCATTTAACTTGCATGTATTCTAGTCTAAAAATAATATAGTTACTCAAATTAGATAGTTACTTTCTTTGAACTTTTCTCTTTGTCAATCATTTTACAATATAACTACTTAGACATTTTCTGTAGTACTGTACTAACCTCTTATAATCGTAGTATTTGACAAACATATTCTATGCAAGATAATGGTGTTATTGACATAAGGTCCTAGGTGATTGGTTGAGTCATTAACACGTGACACGTCTAAATTATATAACAATTTAATTTATTGAATAATCAAAAATTTATTGAATACTAAGGTCTGAAATCTTTTAAGTATTTTGTTACAACTTTAATAAATAAATAAAAACAATATATTTTGATTTCTATAAGAATCTCAACATCACTCTAAAGCCGATCAATGACATCAACCTTTGAATCAATGATTGTGGGGTCGGATCTTAAAGTTATGTGGTCTGAACGTAAACTTCCTCGAACCTGAGAGGAAGTTGCAACAAAAAGGAACCTTTAAGTCAATGATGTAAGTGGTGGAGTGGTTAAAGGGTTGGTCTGATGTAATAAATGTTCTGCGGCATCCAGGTGAGAGTTTGGCTCGAGGTTTTATCCCGGGTTCGATCCTGATGGGGGCGAGGGTTTACGGATTCAATATGGTTCCCGCGCATTTGGAGGGTATGACTTGCGACTGACGGCTAGGTCCAGGGTAACCAGTCCCGATAGATCGTTAGGTTTCCAATTCCCAAGGTCATAGACTTGAAACTAGTCTTTAAGGATCAAGTCATTAAATGTAATTTTAGATGTATAATTTGTATGAGTGATTGTTTAGTACACTAAAACAAGATAGAGTGAACTATGAGGATCGTGAATTGGTTAGAGGAGGGAGGTCCTTTTGAAAGAGGTTGGTATCTCTTATATAAGAGAGAAAGAGAGAGACGTTTTTTAGTTTAGTTCTAGTAATAAATATACTTTTCGAACGCTCTAACCGACTTATAACACTTCACCTCAAAACGTCACGAAAGACAATCGACTCACAATTCTAACGAAGCCGATGGGTGCGGTTTGAACTCTATGTCTGCTGACAATCACATCACGCACGCTCGAACCCTGACTAACATTCCCCGTTCATCGTTGTCGGCTAACCACTATATATATATTTTTGGATTTAAATTAAAATTTATTAATAACAGGATCTCGGGTCGGAAAGAAGACCCGAAGAACTTCTTCACGATCGCGATCAATCTCAACATTCAAATACACTCGGCGGTTTTCGTTTCTCCGGTTATTCGCTCATAGAGATCTGAATATTCAGATCATCTAGGGTTTTGATTCGATTCAATGCACAGTCAAACATCTAAAACATGCATACACTAATACTAGATTCGATTCGAGTTCTCCATGATTTCATCATTCCCCTGAAATCGCTCATCTAATTGAGGATTTTGAGGATCAAATTCTCATTTTTCTTCGATCCAATACATAGACACGTATTGTTATACGATGAATCTGAAATCCGTGCAAGGTTCATCGTATAGAGATCGAACGCAGGAGTTTTCTAGCATAGCTGAGAGGCTAAGGAAATCGTTACCGTCGTTGAATGGGGCGGAGGCTGCAAACAACGGAGGTGTTGGGTTTGGGGTTATCGGTGGTGGTGGAGGTTCATCCAAAGCTGATGGATCGCGATCAAAGGTTGCTTTTCAGACGGAATTCAACAAAAGGGCTTCGAAAATTGGATATGGAATTCATCAGACGTCGCAGAAGCTAGCGAAACTTGCGAAATGTGAGTTACTAGAGTAAGATTTTAGTAATTATTGATGCCTTGTTAGTGATTTGATAGATATTTTTGGGAGATTGTGTGCGAAAGTGCTCTAGCTTCATATGAAGAATTGGAGATGCATCATATATGGATTAAATGTCAAAAGTAGTAATAACTGTAAATATCAATAGATATCTAAGGTGCATTTCTGTTGTGCTTGAAGTTTCAGATGATTGTGCTTCCCAGATGCCTAAAAAGTGAATGCTACTCTGTATTTGATAAGAAGGCAGGATGGTAGGTAGTCAAAGGCGATAAGCGCACTCAAGGTGCAAAGTCTGAGCCCGCCACCTAAGCGCAACACACTTAAACCAAGCGCCCGAGATAAGCAACGCATGTGTATTCTAGGCCATTTTGAGCTGTTTTAGACATGTTTTAGGCTGTTTTAGATTAGTATAGACTGTTCTTTAGCTTGCTTAGTCTGTCTTAGACTAGTTTAGTCTGGTTTAGAAAGGTTTTATGCATAGTTGGCTTTTTTTCAGTTTCTTTTTCGGTTTTTTTGTGCCTTGATGGATGCAAGGCGGTTTTGTTGCACTGGGCTACGCCTGGGCTCCTAGGCTCATGCCTTTGGCACCTTTGAGTTTGATTACATAGGTGGGGTGTTGTATCTGTTTGTAGATATGCAGTGTAGAGGGATTGAATCCCCATCTCACACACAAACCCCTAGTGTATGCACCTACATGCAGGCTATGTATGCAAGTTAAATTATCCCTCGTGAGTGTTTGTATGTAACTATATATACTTGATAACATATAAAAACAACATTTAACAAATAATTATGCATTTATGCTTTAAAATTCAAACAAGATACCCTAGTTTCATGGAAGATGCTTGAGACCTTCATTTACAAACTAAGTACCACACATTGAAAGCAATGCTTGTAATGGAAGATGGACCTTGAGACCTTCATTTACAAACTAAGTACCACACATTGAAAGCAATGCTTGTAAGCCTCTTTAGGTAACTTGTGATTTATCAACATAGTCTTCCTGAGATCAAAGCCTGAAACCAGTGATTACCAAACTAAACAATACACATACAAAACAAGTTCAGTTTATGTGGGAACTAACTCATTTTCCAGGTGATTGTTTCAATGTTTGAGTAATTGATTGTTAATTTGTTATCCGTTGTTTTGGGGCAGAAGCAAGTTCCTGTTTATACGATAGGTTAACATGGGGATTTATTCCTAGTTAGGGTAGGATTATGAAATCACATCAATGAACATCTAGGAATTAGATAATAACACATTCCGTTAATATATTACAACACATTCCATTCATATATTACATTAACACAATCTGATGAATGATGATGCTCTAATGGATAAGCCACTTTAATGAACATATGCTAAGAGCATCTGCTAAGCTTATGTATATTTGTCGACGGGGTTATTAACTCACCAATTAATATGGTGGTTCATGGCTGTTTACCATGATTAGTAGAAATATATTTGCTATCTTTGTGTTCTGGTTAATGTGTAACGCATTTGCAGTGGATCATGCAAGTATGAAATCAAATAAACATGTGCTACCATAACCATCTAAGTTCCGGTTATCTTTTGTACCAAGTAAAATGCTTACATAGATGTGCATAAATGTGCCATTCATCTTTTTATCTGAGTTTTAATATGATATCCACCTATTCATCCAGTGGCAAAAAGGACCTCTGTTTTTGACGATCCAACGATGGAGATTCAAGAATTAACAGCTGTCATCAAGCAGGACATTACTGCCCTTAATGCAGCTGTAGTCGATTTGCAGCTTGTATGCAATGTACAAAATGAAAATGAAAGCATTTCAACTGACACAACTACCCATTCAACTACAGTTGTTGATAATCTGAAGAATCGTCTGATGGGGGCCACAAAAGAGTTCAAGGAAGTCCTTACTATGCGAACAGAGGTGTAGATTGATGCATGACTTGTCTAAGTATCTAATAACTAGAGGTAGCAAAACGGGGTGGGGTGGGTGACAGGTCCAAGCGCGAAAATTTTTGTACTAGTTAAAGTGGGTAACTTTTTGTGTATATCAAACTTCTACATAATTATGATGGGCCAGTTTTCTTTTTGTGACTTGTCCAAGTATCGAACAACTAGGAGGTTTTTGCACTAAAATACACTTTTTTGTGACTTTTGACACATTAGACCCATTTTCTTTTAAGTTCTTTCGTTACCTGAAACGCTTTGAATCACCCGTGGTAACAAAAGGGGTGGGTCAAATGGTTGTGTATGGGTTCTAACGGGTAAAGTTATTGTACCTGTCAAAGCATGCAACTTTTTTATAAGTAATTACTGTGTCAAATATGACTACAACTTTTTTCACTAAATATTTTAGGAGCTTTTATGCATTAATATTACACTTTGACTCTCCGATTGTTTGACTCATTTGGTCTGTTTCCTTTAAAAGCTAATATTTAAATGGGTTGATATGGCTACTAGTACTAAGTAACAACCCATGTTCTTATAATTACAGTTGCATCATCTTCTTCACATGCCTTATTCTAGGCAAACTTGTGATCGTTCATTCTTTTATCTGCAGAATTTGAAGGTTCATGAAAATAGAAGACAGTTATTTTCTGCAAATACTTCAAAAGATTCTGCTAATCCATTTGCCCGCCAACGTCCTTTAGCTAACAAGTCAACCTCTAATGCTGTAACTTCACCACCTCCTTGGGTTAATAACTCCTCGAATTCATCTCCATTATTTCCCAGGTAAAATGAGATAATCTACGTATCCATTTTGTTGAATTTATCAAGTCATTTAGTGCCCATTTTCTAACTGATCTTATTAGTATGGATAATAAGAAACCGATGAATTTCTTCGAGTTGAAAAATGGGCGGGTTGGGTAATGGGTTCAGGTCACAAAGGATGATTTTTTAGTACGGGTCAACCTAGTTACTTTTTGTCCATCGTTTTTAAGTTTTTTATAAATATGCCAGATATGGTTATAAATTTATACTATTCCAATAATAATATAATATATAAAATGATTTAGGAGGTTTTTGCACTAAAAGGGAGAATTTATCTTGTACACAACAAAAAGTTTGGATTTGTTGATTTTACCTTTTCCCTACAAGAAAGGCTTAAAAGAGATGTGAGGCTGTATTTGTCGAACTCAAATTATTTGTGGTGTACCAATCAAATCGTGTTGTGGATAAACCACATTTTGAAGATACACTTCGACTTTCTACTATTTGAGGTTTTGACCATTATATTTGAAGCTATTCTTTTATTTGATGTTAGGATAAAACATAACCTGAATCGACCTATTCATGAGTAAATGGGTTGAAATTGTCACTCTTATCAAGAATCTTGTTTTTCTGTTTGGTAATCCCTTGATTCTGTTGTTGACTTTGATTTTCCAGGAAGCAGGCAGATGGAGAATCTCAGCCATTGCTACAACAGCAACAAAGTCAACAGCAGCAACAGATGGTCCCACTACAAGATAGTTACATGCAGAGCAGGGCGGAGGCTCTTCACAATGTTGAATCGACCATTCATGAGTTGGGCAGCATTTTTACACAGTTGGCGACCATGGTTTCCCAGCAAGGGGAACTTGCAATTAGGTTAGTTTTATATTAAAGTTTATAATTTTCTACTTTATTAAATGCATGATACAATCATTAGGGGAACTTGCAATACCTTACTACTTCCCATTGACTTTGGACTTTGACTTCGTATTCAGCTTATGACAACATACTATGGCTTCCATATTAAAGTTTTAATGCAGCCCATATAAGTTATTTTATTCAACATGTTAGATCACTACAGACAAAATACAATTTCTGTATCAAAGTTTGAGGGACTGGTTACATAGAAAAATTAAATTAAATTCTGGACAGAACCCGTTTGACCCGTTACCTGTGTATCCAACTTACCCAACCCACCAATTTTCACTTATAGCCCTTATTATTTTATCCCATCATTACTATATGATAGGAACTGATACAGAATTGATGAAATCAAATACTCAACTATAGAATTGAAGAAGATGATCCAAAGGATCTACAATGGATAGCCAACCAAAATGGTCCCAGGGCTAAGCCCTTCTCATGCATATGCAATGAGCCTAACACTTAACCAATATCTTTTCTATCTTATCACATGATCAATGACACTTATTTATAGAACTATGAATTACACTAATCCCCCTCCCGCAATTACAAAAGACAAACTAAGACTAGCACATGATTCCTATCATTACTCCCCCCTTCAAAATAGTCTTGCCCTCAAGACTGAGAAAGAACAACTGACATGACACCCAAACGAAGGCTTCCCGAGAGCGTTTTCAGGAGGTCGACCTTGCCCATGCACTACCCACAGAAATATTGATCCAACAACACCCACAACAACCTGATTTGCAGTTTTGTATCCACTACAAAATAACTTCCAGAAGAATTCTGATTTAAGGTTTATAAACGGGTCGGGTGGTTTAGGATCAGCAACCAAATCAAACAACATAGGAGGTTTGTAAGAGCCCAAATCAGAAGAGGCCAGCTGTACTTCTGTTTTCAGCTCCATTCCATGGCCCTCAACAGTCCCGAAGCCTACTAGTTCCTGAAATCGATCCGATAATATTCCAATTTTGTGAAATTGTGATTGAACGTCGACAACCTGTGTACCAGCAGGCTTAACTGGCGCCATTGATTTGGCATCAGAGCTTGAACGGACAGCCTGCAAATGAACTTGACCATGAGCACTCCAACGTTCTTCCGATCGGGAAACAATTTCCTCCAATTGAGCTACAAATTGGATACCAGAACCGCCTAGGGTTTCATGCTCGTTCCCAGATTCAACCGAATTTGTTTTTGGCTTCGTCTCGAATTTCTTCATCCATCCCAGCATCATTTTACGGAACTCCACTGATTCAACCCTATTGGCTTCTAATACCGATAGAGAAGCTTTGATGGCAGCCACATCCGATTGAAGCTGTTGAATCTGTTGCTCGTGATTGTCCAAACGAGAGTTCTGATTCACCATGATTGGAATCGGAATTGAAGGAGGAAAATCGTAGAAAAATTTTGGCGGGAAAAACAAAAGTCGGGAATAGTGGTCAGATGATAAATCTGATAATCAAAACTGAAATCAATTTGAAGTTGAAATTGAAAGGGAAATCGAATTGTAGATCTGATTCTAGATCTGATGAACAAAACAGAAATCGAATTGGATTTGTAGATCGAATTGGATTGGATTTGGAAATCGAAATTGGAGATCAGATTGGAGAGCCGATGAGTCAAAACCAAAAACCAAATAGATTGAAGAACGGATTGAATGGAAACTGAAAATCGAATTGAAGAGCCGATGAACAGATTTGAAATCGAATTAGAAATCGGACTTGGATCTAAGAGTAGAATGGGAATACAGATCAAGAAATTGAAAGAAGAGCAGAGGTCCGGCAGGTCGGACCAATGATAGGAACTGATATAGAATTGATGAAATCAAATACTCAACTATAGAATTGAAGAAGATGATCCAAAGGATCTACAATGGATAGCAAACCAAAATGGTCCTAGGGCTAAGCCCTTCTCATGCATATGCAATGAGCCTAACACTTAACCAATATCTTTTCTATCTTATCACATGATCAATGACCCTTATTTATAGAACTAGGAATTACACTAATCCCCCTCCCACAATTACAAAACAAACTAAGACTAGCACATGATTCCTATCACTATACCATAGTACCATTATAGTTGCTGAAGTTGTATGATCAGGATTCTAGAATTACAGTTTGATTTATTTAGTGGTAATTGTTTAAAATACACATACTTGTGAATTTTTTAAAAATGATTTGTCACCCCTTTAATGAAACAAAATTTGATGAAGTGGCATCTCAACCATTAAAAATGAAGGTGTGAATAGTGTTTTGATTGTGTAAAAGGTATCAATAATTGATGAGGTGGTCATCCACGTCATCAGAATAGTTTATATGACATCCACGTCAAAAAAAGTTGCTTACATAACCTCCATATAAGTAATAATTGTGCTGGTGATCAATTTTTATCATTGATTATATAGATACATTGTAGTTTAAATAAATTTAAGTCGTGTAAAGTAATCAGATGTCGCGTAAAGTAAATTCTACTGCGTATATCGAATGAATACCACTATCATACTGTACATTTTCTTGTGTTTTCTGCTTCTACATCTTATAAACACTCTCATACGATTTAATTGACGCGTGTCAGAATTGACGAGAACATGGAAGATACACTAGCAAATGTAGAAGGTGCACAAGGGCAACTAATGAGGTACCTTAATGGTATATCATCCAACAGGTGGCTTATGATAAAAATATTTTTTGTATTAATTGTATTCCTTATGATTTTCTTGTTTTTCGTCGCATAATTAATAATATTTTCATGAGGATTTTGATCATCTACAAAAAAGAACATAGTTGCAAATCCATTATCGATGTCACAAAGAGCTATTCTTGATTGTACGTTTTGCATTGATAGTTGTAAAATAGTTTATGACCACATAAAGGTCGATTTTAAACTGTCTACCCCATTCCTCGATTTTCTGTTTCGTATGAATACATATAATCAAAGTTTATGTTTGTCATGAAAACTATCTAAAAGTATATCATCACTTTATGAAATTTTTACCAGATTGTAATTTATTTTAGTGATTGTCAAAAAAAATCTTATTTATTGGTATCGAACGAACAAAACATAATATGGGAAGTGTGGATACAACAATCGTCTATGATAACACGGATATTTACATAATCTTGTAAGTTGTAATTACTAAAATCGGATCAAAGAGTTATGCTTTGTAATTACTAACATAAACAATCCTCAAACGTATGGGTTAATAACTTAATATTACGTCACCCATCCCCAACCCTAGCTGCTGGCGACATCCCTCACCAAATCCAGATGCCACCACCAGCAGCAGACCGCCACAATCAGACGGTAGTGGTCTGTCAGATGCGATGAAGGTTGGAAGGTGGTGTGGTTGGTCATGGTGGTGCATGTTCATGGTGGGTGATGGTGGAAATAGAAGATGATACTAAATATATATAATTACAAAAACAATCCCTCGTACTAACCTAAGTTACATAAATTAACATGCCCTTAAACTTAACAAAATAACTAAAGGAAGTTAGTGTTAATACCCGAACAAGTTACAAACTGGAATTACATACCCCCAAACTTGTTACTTAAAACCCTTAGTACATAAAATTGTTATTTTTCACAAACCATAGGGACTAATAAACAATAAGACAAAAAAACTAAAAGAGATAATAATTACATATAATTTAAAAGTTTTTAATTTTGCATATTAAAGGGGTAACATCATAAATAAAAAAACATAAAAAAATTAATCATTTAGAAAATAAAAGGTTTAAGAATAAGAACATAACAAGTAAACGTAGTTTTAACGGTATCTATAACATCACCCTTTGAAAAATACCCAACCCCCTATATGCATATGCGAGTCGAAACGCCCAAGATTCAAACCCTAAGATAGTGTTTGATATGTAGAAATGAGGGATGGAATTAAATGAACCATTGAGAGTGAAAGAATAAATACATGTTTGGTAGGTGAATGTAATGATGAACCATTACATAGTTGATTTCATTCTCTCAAATTTATTTCATCCACTCCTCTTTTTTTTTTCATTTCATCCCTTCTTCCATCATTAGTCACTAACACCATCCACTCACCCACCACAACAACCGCCACTGACCATCAAGATCGTTCGTCACTAGCAACCACCACCGCCAACCATCTGCCACCACCGACCACCAAGATCATTCGTCACTAGCAACCACCACCGCAAACCATATGCCACCACCGCCCCGGGAACACCACCGTTGGAGCCCACTGCCTCACACCGCGCAGCCGCCAGAAACCACCGAAGGCCACCACCACCACCGGGAACCACCGTCAGCCACTATTGTCGTCGGAAACCACGGCCACCAGAAACTACCACTGGCTGCAGCAAGAAACCACCGAAGGCCACCACCGCCTCCGGCCACCACCGCCACCGGAAACCACCGCCGGCCACCACCGCCACCGGAAACCACCGCCGGCCACCACGCCACCGGAAACCACCGCCGGCCACCACCGCCACCGGAAACCACCGCCGGCCACCACCGCCACCGGAAACCACCGCCGGCCACCACCGCCACCGGAAACCACCGCCGGCCACCACCGCCACCGGAAACCACCGCCACCGGAAACCACCGCCGGCCACCACCGCCACCGGAAACCACCGCCACCGGAAACCACCGCCGGCCACCACCGCCACCGGAAACCACCGCCGGCCACCACCGCCACCGGAAACCACCGCCGGCCACCACCGCCACCGGAAACCACCGCCGGCCACCACCGCCACCGGAAACCACCGCCGGCCACCACCGCCACCGGAAACCACCGCCGGCCACCACCTCCACCGGAAACCACCGCCGGCCACCACCGCCACCGGAAACCACCGCCGGCCACCACCGCCACCGGAAACCACCGCAGGCCACCACTGTCGAGCGTCGCCGCCGCCCGGAAACCACCACCTAATATTATATATTGTATGTACTTTGTTTTGTTCTTTTGATGTTATTTTCTTGTTATACTCTGGGGTTCTTAGCTCCTTATTAGTCCCATTTTTTAATATTATATATGCAATTTGTCGTCCAAAAAAAGTAATGGTTGTACTGGTGATCGATTTTTATTATTAATTATATAGATACCTTGTAGTTTAAATTAATTTAAAGTCACGTAAATTAATCAAAAATCGTCTAAAATAAATAATAAAGTTTGGTGCAAATGATACGGAGAGAAAAATGAATAAAGATTGAAAGAAAAGTTCTTATTAAACTTCATATGGAAAGGATACAAAACATACGAAAATGTATTGAATAGGAAAATCAACTAGGCTATGTTCCCGAGTTTAATAAATGAAAGAAAAGAAAAGAAAATAAGTGAAAGGAAATTAGCGAGAGAAAAGAGATGAAGAAAAAGAAAATCAAGGAAAAGAAATGGAGATAAAGGAAAAGACATTATAAATTTTCGTGTTCTACAGTTTGAATGAAATAAAAAGAAAGTAAGAATTTTATATGTTTTATTTCTTTTCTTTCCATTTTCCTTTCATTTTGAAAGAAAAGTTAGAAGGGAAGATTTTCAAAAAAAAATTCTTTCATTTGTTTTCATTTTCTTCATTTAAAAACTTGGAAACACAAAGTTTTTTGTTTCCTTTAATTTCTCTTCTTAAAAAAACTTATGGACACAATTATTTTTTACTTTTCATTCATTTCTTTTTATTTTTCTCTTTAAATGAGACTCGGGAACACAATGCTAACAAACTATAGCAGACAACCACTTATAATAATCACATTTACACTTTTAGTCCTTTGAAATTATAAAACTTGTCAAGTTACTTCCCTCCAATTACAAGATGAAACTTTATGCAAAATCATGAAAACCAAGCAAACTCTTCATTTCACCAAACTTGATCTGAGGTCAATTTTCGTCAAAGTATCAACGCTTTGCAAATCAGTACTAACAAATTCAACTTGCAATTGATCTTTCTTGATACATTCCCGAATAAAATAATATCAAATGTTTATATGCTTACTTCGTCCATGAAACAAAGGATTTCGCATCAAAATGCAGTATTATCAACCAAAATCACCACCTTTCAAACAGCTGCATTCGACATTTCTTATAACAATCCTCATAACCACACAACCTCGCGCGAGGACAAAGCCACACTAGGCTTCTTATGTGAACTCCGCGAAACAGACGACCAGTTATAATAAAATACATACTTAGACGTACTCTTCCCATCATCATTGTCTGCAGTATGACTACTGTTGCTATATCCTACTAGATCACATGTTTCCTTATTGCCATACACAATTCCATTATGCACATTCCTCTAACATAACCAATTATATGTTTGACACTTTTTTTGTATGTTTCTCTAGGACACTTCATAAACCAATTAACATAACCGATCCCATAACAAATATGAGACCTTGTGTTAAATAGTCATTGTTTTGAAACTCAGATCGGACCTGCCAATTTGATTGGGAGAATCAGTAGGGGGAGCGAATCGAGTTGCTCTGATTTGTTTTGTAGTCATCGGATCGGCCAATTCGGTGGTCGGACTGGATTTTGGGTATTTTCTAATTTTTTACGTTTTAATGAGTTTAATGGATGTGTTGATGATGAATTGAAGTGTAAAATTATTGTTCAGTTTTATATATAACTATAAAATACACATATAAAATACTTATATTGAATATATATATATATATATATATATATCTTCATATATAATAAATCAAACCTATTTCAGCCACATGTCCACTTTTCAACAGTTGCATTGCCACATGGTAATTTTTCTTCTAAAGTTTGTCCACATGGCATCTCCATAGGGTGTTTTTAAAAAAAACACGCGGGCTATACAACCCGACCCATCATCCAAACGGGTTAACTTAAATAGGCCCAAAAGCAAAGTTGTAACCCTAATTTCATTATACCTTTCTTACAGTCGCTCTCCATGTTTTCATCCATTCGACACAAGAAGCAATTCCTCGATCTAACATACGATTTCATCTGTATCTAACATCTAATCATTCCGATTTGAAGTTCATCATGGTTCTAAGGTAAGCATTTAAGATTTCCCGTGATATGATCCTACATCGAATCTCCATACGTTTATTTAATCGTTGAATGTGGTAATTCGTTCAGGTTTACAATCGATCAGAAGTTCATCGTTTACACTCGAATCTCCATACGTTTATTTAATCATTCTGGTTTATTTAATCGTCTATTTCCCGTGATTGAAGTTCATATGTTTACACTCGAATCTCCGAGTCGAGTGTTGATGCTTCATGTAATCTTGTGGTAACTCGATTCGATAGCCCTAATTATTTCCCGTGACCATTGTTTATATTTTATAATTCGGTGTTCTGCATATTATGTTACAGGAATTCTCATGGTTTTTTTGTGAATATTGAGTTGTTTTACACGGGCTCAAACCTTCTGGTATGGTATCTAAACTCCCCATTTTTTTACTTTCATGTTGTCGTTTGTATGTTTTGAATCGTTGACTGTGGTTTTTATATCATGTTCAATAAGATTTATTTCTGTTAGTTTAGATTTTTATACCACATATCTATTTGATGGATGATATATTTTGTTTAATTCTTTGTTTAATCTCAAAGAACCTTAGACATTACCTATTATGAAATTTGCAATGTGATGAATAGTAATTTGTGGAATCACAGCCGTTGCTTTATGATCGACGGTCCTGAGGTGCCATTATCTTATATCAAAGGCAAGGTACAGAATTCCTTTCTATCTCTCGGTTTCTTCTTCCTTTCTATTTCTCGGTTTCTTCTCCGGCGACGTTGCTACTCCCGATCTCGGCCGTCCTTTTTTGGGTCCACCTACTACCTTCTTTATCATCCTTTCTGTAACATACTCATCGCAGGGTACACTATCTTGGGTTCTATGCAGATGGCGGTGGCCGTGGTCAGGGGAGGCGGTGCCGGTGATGTTTAGACTTTCCTTGGTGCTTGACGTGATATAGGTTACGGTATGTGGCGACGGTCGTGTGGCAGGTTGTTCTCGCCGCCCGACCATGTCGTGACAGACGCCGCCGGTGGCCTGTTTGCGCCGCCTTAGGTGGCGCCTATGTCGCGGCGAGGGCAGATCGTCACCTAACGATTCCGTCGACCGGATCCGCGTACCTCCGTCTTCAGATTCACCACCGGTGACATCTGTGTCAATGATGATGTGCAGGCCACATCGTCACCGTCAACATCTAGGGTTCACAACTTGACGTTGTGTGCGCCGGAAACCGCCGGTGGCCGTTACCTGCCCCTTTGGTGGTTTCTGCGCTGCACTTCGACCGACATGTCAGTTTTGGATATCTTCTAGGGTTAGCCATTTCCTTCAATTGTGGGTTTTTTTATTGAACTGAGGCTGTGTAGATCTGGAGTTTTTTAACCTAAATCGTTCTTCCAAATGTTTCAGGTTTAGTTCTTTTCGATGATGACAAGCTTGGGGTTATCCGAGGCTCTGTGCATGCTGTCGACTTTGAGTTTTTGAAGGAATACCGGTATGTAAATTGTTGTTTTCGATGATGTTGAGGTTGGGCTCATCTGAGACCCTGAGAAAGTTGTAGAGTGTAACACCCGCAATTTTGATTAGACAAAGGGAAATAATAAGAAGAAAAGAAAAGAAAGAATTTTGGAGGAAAAGGAAAAGAAAGAGAAAGTAGAAGGGGGTTTTGTGTAAAAGTACAAAGAAAAGAGAAATATCTGATATACATAGGGATGGCTGCCCATTTCTTTTCTCACAACCCCAAATCTTCGAAGTGTTCTAGAGAGAGAAAGAGCAGACCACGGGAATTTGAAGGAAGAACAAGAAGAAGAAGAGGGCGGATTCGAGGTACAAGGTCTCACGACGACGGGTTTCGAAGACGCCATACCCAGCAACACAATGTGAGTTCTAAGACCCCTTCTTTTAAGCATTTTTGAACGATTTTGGGGCTGGAACACATAGTGAAATTGTTTTCGAGCCATGAGCTCTCAATGTGTGTATATACGTATGAGTATGAGTGTGTATAAGGTCCGATTGGGCTGCTATGCTCACTGCAGGTAAAATTTCTAAGATAAGTAGACAAATCTCAGCAGGTAGACCGAATGTGTACTGCTGATGCATGTTTTAGAAGTTATTTTATGATATGCATGATGTTTAGTTGATTCTAAGTAACTGATGTGGTAAAACTGTGCTAATGTATGTTGAGATGATGTATGGATTATAGAAATGGAACAGGTTAAGTTGCAGGTTGCCTTACTCAACCGCATTGTCCAAATGCGGACTGCCGAAGCAAATGTGGTTGTGGTCAACCGCATTAACTAATGCGGATGACCAGGGAAAGTGCGGTTAAGGCATCAGGCAACCGCATTGACTAATGCGGATGACCAAGCAAATGCGGTCAAGGCCCTTCCTTCATCCGCATTAACCCAATACGGGTACACTCGATATGCAGTTAAGGCAGCAAGCCGCATTAACCCATGCGGGAGACCAACTCAGGAATGCGGTAAGTCATTCCTCATCCGCATTGACTAATGCGGATGAGGCAAATTAATGCGGATAAGGTATTACTCATCCGCATTGACTAATGCGGACGAGGCGACTACTCAGCTCTTTTGGGATGGCATCCACTTTTTGATTATGCTGCCACATCATGTGTTGTGGGCCCGTAATGCGCGCAACACATTATGTTGCATGCAAGTGCAAGATTTCTTGATAATCCTGATAAACATGATTATTTAAGAAATCTTGTTACGAAAGAAAATATGTTTTTGAACTTAATATCTCCTCTAGAGGTCGCTGTATGATCCTACGAGGAGAGACATAGTAGAGAAAGTTGCATTTTGTAATCGAGTCAATGATGTAATGACTTTTATGAATGAATGAGAATGTATATATTTTATCATTTCCGCTGCGTTGATTATGATTATATACATTATATACGTTATATGTGCGATGAAGAACCAACAGTAAGGTGCCCGGTGAGCGGGGCCTTACAAGTTGGTATCAGAGCAAAAGTTTAAGTAAAATGAGTAAATTTTCATAATAAACCTAAACTTAAACTGAGAATGGGACAGGGAGAATGAGAATGCCATCTGAGTAGTCGCGTGCCATCAGGTATTTTTAAGGATTAATTGGCTATTATGTGCGCTTGTTATGTGAATGATGTGTACTGTTAGACTGAGACACTAATGTAGTCAGGATAGGTGATGCTCGGGGCACGAAGAGTAGAGTAAGTGGCTAATCACAACTGGCCACTGTAATTAGGGACTTACTGTACTTAACATAAACTGAGCCATTTCCTTGAATGACCGTGTTGGTGTTTTAATCTTTCAGTGTGATAGAAGATGGTCGGTGATAGATCATCTGATGCTTCCCGTGATGGTGAACGTGGTGATGAGCCGCGTATCACGCGAGGAAGATCTAGGAAAGAGAAAGTAGTTCGTGAGGAGAACGAGATTCCTCATCAGGAGGAGCTAGATGAAAGCGCCAAGTTGAGAGCCTCGGTAAAAGAGGCGGTGATTGAGGAAGTGCACCAGGTTATGCAGACGATCTTACCGACTGTAATGACCGAAGCGATAAAGGCAGTGCGAGAGGAGGATAGACGAGGGAGGAGACGGTCCTCCGGTAGACAGCAACAGACAGAGGCAGAAACGGTATTGTCTGACGACGAAGAGGAAGAGGAGGAAGAACAGGTAAGGGGGACAGCCCGTGGTTGTGACTACGGGAAATTTATGAGGTGCAAGCCTCCGACTTTTGATGGTTCGGGTACGGCTGCTGATGCTCACCAATGGGTGAGAGAGATGGAGGCGGTCCTTGATATCAGTGACTGCCAGGAGGATAAGAAGGTAAAGTTTGCTACCCACTCGTTTACGGGGACGGCATTGTGCTGGTGGGACAATATTGTCCAGGCCGAGGGTAGCAGGGCCATTGGGAAATTGAAGTGGTCTGAGTTGAAGAGAATGGTGATCGAGGAGTTTAGTCCTCGTCGAGAGATGGACAGAGTTGAGAGGGAGTTCCTGCAGTTGGAAGCGGGAACGATGACCCACCAACAATACACGACCAAGTTCAACGATATGGCACGGTTGGTGCCAGAGCAAGTGACGCCGGTGTCTCGCAAGATTAACCGGTATATTCAGGGGTTGCCAGCCGAAATTCGTTGGCATTTGATTTTCGCCCGACCCAGTACTTTCAGGTCGGCGGTGGATTTAGCTGGGAGGTTGTACGATGAACGGGCTGCGATGGTGAAATCTGAGGGCAGTAAGAAGGGAAGTGATGAGAGGAAGTGGCAGGGAAAGAGGTTTGGTCGGGGTGATACTTCGACAAGTAGTAAGAAGACACGGGTTGATGATCGCCGTGTGGTTGTGACAAGTGCAGGATCGAGAAAGTGCGGGAAGTGTGGGCGAGAGCACGGTGGTGAGTGCAGATGGGGGCTGAATGTATGTTTCAAGTGTGGAAAGTCCGGTCATATGGCCAAAGAATGTAAAGCGATGAGGTGTTATAACTGTGGGGAAAGTGGTCATATGAATAAAGACTGCAAGAAGCCGAGATCTGAGGGTTCCGGCGTGAAGAAGACAGGGGGTGAAGGGTCGAAAGCGAGCGCCAGAGCATTCACGATGACGCAGGAAGAGGCGAGGACGGACCCTGATGTAGTGTCCGGTACGTTTCTGGTGAACCAAACTTTAGCCTCTGTATTATTTGATTCGGGTGCCAGTAGGAGTTTTATTTCTGCTGCTTTCTGTGCCAAATTGCCCGTTAGTAGTAGACGTGTGGATGTACCATTTGATGTAGAGACTGCTATACGTAAAACCACCAGGATTTCTGAGGTAATTGAGGGTTGCGATGTAGAACTGGAGGGTCACAAATTCCCAGTTAAACCCTTTGCGATGACGTTAGGTGGTTTCGATTTGGTGCTTGGAATGGATTGGTTGGCAGATTTTGAGGCGAACATTGTGTGTCGCAAGAAGATGATCAGTTTGACAGCGCCTGACGGTAGTCCAGTGACAGTTTATGGGGATCGGGTTACTACGATTCCGAAAGTGATCTCAATGGCAGTGGCGGGGAAATGTATGAGGCGTGGATGTAACGCCTATTTATGTTATGTGAAAGATGTAGAGAAGCCAGCACCACAACTGTCTGATGTTCCGGTTGTGTTGGAGTTCCCAGACGTGTTCCCGGAAGACTTATCGGGATTGCCACCTGACAGAGAGATCGAGTTCCAGATTGATTTAGTACCAGGCGCCCAACCTGTTGCCAAAGCACCATACCGATTGGCCCCGACAGAGATGAAAGAGTTGATGGAACAGTTACAAGAGCTGTTGGATAAGGGGTTTATTCGACCGAGTATCTCACCTTGGGGTGCTCCGGTTCTGTTTGTAAAGAAAAAGGACGGTAGTATGAGGATGTGCATCGACTACCATGAGTTGAATAAGCTGACAGTGAAGAACAGATACCCCTTGCCGAGGATCGACGACTTGTTTGATCAACTTCAGGGTGCTAGTTGGTTTTCACTTATAGATCTTCGATCAGGCTACCATCAACTGAAGGTGAAGGAGCAGGATATCCCTAAAACAGCTTTTCGTACGCGTTACGGTCATTATGAGTTCCTCGTTATGTCATTTGGTTTGACCAACGCGCCAGCTGCTTTTAGGGATCTGATGAACAGGGTGTGCCGGCCGATGTTGGATAAATCAGTGATTGTATTCATTGATGACATCTTGATTTATTCAAAGAGCGAGACTGAGCATGCCGGTCACATTCGGGAGGTTATGGAGACGTTGAGAAGGGAGAAGTTGTATGCAAAATTCTCCAAGTGCGCATTTTGGTTGCGTGAGGTTCAGTTTTTGGGTCACGTGGTAAATCCGGATGGGATTCTGGTCGATCCGGCAAAGGTGGAAGCAGTAATGCAATGGAAGTCTCCAAAAACGCCATCCGAGATCCGTAGTTTCTTGGGTTTGGCGGGTTACTACCGAAGGTTCATCCAAGACTTTTCCAAAATTGCTTCTCCACTGACCAAGTTGACCCGGAAAGATGTGAAATTTGAATGGGGTCAAGCACAAGAGAAGGCATTCGAAGAACTGAAGACAAGATTGACCCAAGCTCCAGTTTTGGCACTGCCCGATGGGAGTGAAGACTTGGTAGTTTATTCTGATGCCTCCTACTCGGGGCTGGGATGTGTATTGATGCAGAGGGGAAAGGTGATAGCTTATGCATCCCGACAGTTGAAAGTTCATGAGGTTAATTACACTACTCATGACTTGGAGCTAGCAGCTGTGGTTTTCGCGTTGAAGATTTGGCGGCACTATTTGTACGGGACGAAGTGCACCATCTTCACGGACCACAAAAGCTTGAAGTACTTCTTCGAGCAGAAAGATCTGAATATGAGGCATAGACGGTGGTTGGAACTAATAAAAGACTACGATTGTGAAATCCATTACCACCCGGGCAAAGCTAACGTGGTGGCTGATGCCCTTAGCCGAAAAGAGAGGCCCGAGCCGATTCGGGTGAAAGCGTACCAACTAATCATGACCTCAGACATGATGAAACAAGTCAGAGAGTTCCAGGATGAAGCATTGAAAGATGAACATCTTAACTCTGAACGAATGAGAGGACTGGTAGCGGAGCTAGTAGAAAACACGACGGGCGTTAAAACCCGGTTTGGGCGTATGTGGATTCCTCGTCTCGGGGATCTACGAATGAAGATTATGGATGAAGCTCATAAGTCTCGATACTCCATTCATCCCGGCGCCACCAAGATGTACCAAGACATGAAGAAAGATTATTGGTGGCCGGGTATGAAACGTGATGTGGTGGAGTATGTGAGTAAATGCCTCACGTGTTTGCAAGTAAAGGCGGAGCACCAGAAGCCGTATGGAAAGATTCAGCCGTTGGACATACCGGAATGGAAGTGGGAGCACATCACCATGGATTTTATCACAAAGTTGCCACGTACCCCGAAAGGGTATGATACGATCTGGGTGATTGTGGATCGATTGACGAAGAGTGCTCACTTCTTACCGATGCGTGAAACATATTCGTCCGAAAGGTTGGCCGATCTTTTCATCAAAGAGATCGTGACTCGTCATGGTGTACCGGTGTCAATTGTGTCTGATCGCGACACCCGGTTTACATCCAAATTCTGGAAGAAATTCCACGATGCCATGGGAACGAGGTTGCATATTAGCACGGCTTATCATCCTCAAACTGATGGTCAGTCAGAAAGGACCATTCAGACCTTGGAGGACATGCTTCGGGCATGTGTTATTGATTTCGGAGGAAGTTGGGATGACCATCTACCGTTAGCTGAGTTCTCGTACAACAACAGTTATCATGCTAGTATTGGCATGCCACCCTACGAGATGTTATACGGTAGAAGATGCAGGACCCCCGTCTGTTGGGGTGAAATTGGTCAGAAAGAATTGGGAAGCGTCGAAGTGGTAGAGGCTACGACTGAAAAGCTCGAAAGAATTAAAGCGTATATGAAGGCGGCCAAAGACCGACAGAAGTCGTATGCTGACAAACGACGCAGGCCAATTGAGTTCCAAGTGGGAGACCGGGTTATGTTGAAGGTCTCACCTTGGAAAGGGATCATTCGATTCCGGAAGCGGGGTAAGTTGAGTCCGCGATATATAGGCCCTTTCCGAATTGTTGCTCGAGTAGGGGAGGTGGCTTATAGGTTGGATCTGCCAGATGAACTAAGTGGAATCCACCCGACTTTCCACGTGTCTCATCTGAGGAAATGTTTGGCGGACGAAAACATGGTCGTTCCACTGGATGATATAGAGGTAGACGAAAAGCTCAATTATGTAGAGCAACCAGTGGCGATCATAGATCGCAAAGAAAAGAGGTTGAGAAATAAAGTGGTTCCCCTTGTGCGTGTACAGTGGCGGCACAGGAAGGGATCCGAGTCGACGTGGGAAACTGAAGAAGAAATGAGGCAGCATTACCCACGACTGTTCGAGGAATGACAGGTTTCGGGGACGAAACCTAAAATAAGGGGGGTGGACTTGTAACACCCGCAATTTTGATTAGACAAAGGGAAATAATAAGAAGAAAAGAAAAGAAAGAATTTTGGAGGAAAAGGAAAAGAAAGAGAAAGTAGAAGGGGGTTTTGTGTAAAAGTACAAAGAAAAGAGAAATATCTGATATACATAGGGATGGCTGCCCATTTCTTTTCTCACAACCCCAAATCTTCGAAGTGTTCTAGAGAGAGAAAGAGCAGACCACGGGAATTTGAAGGAAGAACAAGAAGAAGAAGAGGGCGGATTCGAGGTACAAGGTCTCACGACGACGGGTTTCGAAGACGCCATACCCAGCAACACAATGTGAGTTCTAAGACCCCTTCTTTTAAGCATTTTTGAACGATTTTGGGGCTGGAACACATAGTGAAATTGTTTTCGAGCCATGAGCTCTCAATGTGTGTATATACGTATGAGTATGAGTGTGTATAAGGTCCGATTGGGCTGCTATGCTCACTGCAGGTAAAATTTCTAAGATAAGTAGACAAATCTCAGCAGGTAGACCGAATGTGTACTGCTGATGCATGTTTTAGAAGTTATTTTATGATATGCATGATGTTTAGTTGATTCTAAGTAACTGATGTGGTAAAACTGTGCTAATGTATGTTGAGATGATGTATGGATTGTAGAAATGGAACAGGTTAAGTTGCAGGTTGCCTTACTCAACCGCATTGTCCAAATGCGGACTGCCGAAGCAAATGTGGTTGTGGTCAACCGCATTAACTAATGCGGATGACCAGGGAAAGTGCGGTTAAGGCATCAGGCAACCGCATTGACTAATGCGGATGACCAAGCAAATGCGGTCAAGGCCCTTCCTTCATCCGCATTAACCCAATACGGGTACACTCGATATGCAGTTAAGGCAGCAAGCCGCATTAACCCATGCGGGAGACCAACTCAGGAATGCGGTAAGTCATTCCTCATCCGCATTGACTAATGCGGATGAGGCAAATTAATGCGGATAAGGTATTACTCCTCCGCATTGACTAATGCGGACGAGGCGACTACTCAGCTCTTTTGGGATGGCATCCACTTTTTGATTATGCTGCCACATCATGTGTTGTGGGCCCGTAATGCGCGCAACACATTATGTTGCATGCAAGTGCAAGATTTCTTGATAATCCTGATAAACATGATTATTTAAGAAATCTTGTTACGAAAGAAAATATGTTTTTGAACTTAATATCTCCTCTAGAGGTCGCTGTATGATCCTACGAGGAGAGACAGAGTAGAGAAAGTTGCATTTTGTAATCGAGTCAATGATGTAATGACTTTTATGAATGAATGAGAATGTATATATTTTATCATTTCCGCTGCGTTGATTTATGATTATATACATTATATACGTTATATGTGCGATGAAGAACCAACAGTAAGGTGCCCGGTGAGCGGGGCCTTACATAGAGTTTGCTAAGAGTTGCGTTTAACCCGATCATGGTAACTATTAGTATGTTCTGTGGTTGTCCATGACGATGATCTTGGCATCATCCGAGACCCTATGCATATTATGTGTTTAGAGGTAATTTTTGGAATTATTTAAGGGTGATGATGTAACGAATGACCTTTTGGCTCTCAACTTTTGAATGAAAGAAAATCTGCTAGGCAGGCGATGATGGAATGAGCGGTTTATGCTCGCTTGTTCGGCGTGGTAAACATGTTGTTTGCAGCCACAACGAACAACCGCTTCTGAGCCTTATCTTTAAAAAAATATGTATATGTTAGCTGTCGTGCTTTCGACCATGCGAGTGATTTAGGTGATATTCACTTAAAATTTGAGGTTGTTCAATGATGATGTGCAGACCACATCTGAGAACTACCATTTACGAAGTTTGTTTAGAGTTTTGTGTTCTCTTGGCTGCCCTTTAACACTTCAGTATTTTTGTTGGGTTTGCATATGTCAGCGGTCGTTTAATGGTTCCATGATGGTCAATGATGATGTGCAGGTTTCATCTGAGGGCCATTTTTATTATAAATATCATTTGCGAGGTTTATTTTGGGTTTTCTGTTTTCTTGGTTGCTCTTTCATATTTCTTAATTGTTGTTGAGTTTACATACGCGTAGTGCATTCCGTCAGTCTTGACGCATTCTTTTTTATTGATATGTGGCTGTGATGATACAATGTAAATGTCGTCAGTTACTGTAAACTGACAGTTGGTTCTGAGCCACAAAACAATATTCTGTTATGTTTATTCAACGGTCGATTTAAGACGCGCAACGCGCGTCGGGGAATCAACACTAGTTAGTTTTTAAACTACAAAATGCCCTATATATAACCCACATCTGATTAATTATAATGCTAAACTGTAACCTACATGAAGTTGTTGTTTACTTTATTAGACTTACTTTAGTAGGCTAGGGTTGATAAAATTGTTTACTGCCAAAGCTAAGTAGGCTAAGTATTATTTCGAACCTTAGGCTATTATAGTATAATTTAGACAACTTTTGAGCTATATGCAGGTTTTCTTTTTACCTAAATTTCAAATTTCACATGTTATTAATTTGTAACAACCACCACTGTTTGGGTTATGTTCATATTCCTCTCATTTTCAATCATATATAAATTATTCACTATGTGTACATAATGATCATAACCAAAAGTAGTGAACACTACAAATTTTTAGATCAGGAAGTCTATATGTTTGAACACATCTTATTCAAATATGCCATTCACTCAATGTGCACATAATGATCATGTCTACTCAATGTCACTCAACTCAACAACAAGATTTGAACACATCTTATTCAAATATGCCATTCAGAACGCCACTTTACGATATTACAAAGGGTAAACTACTTATATTTTAATTTACATTTATTATATTTATATATATATGAAGATATATATATATATATATATATATATATATATTGTTTCCTTAAAACATTTTTATGTCATGAACAGAAAACCGACGCATCCGGAAAGAAATTATTCAGAGCAAGAGATTAAACATTAATGAAGAAGGTCACATAGTCTTTTAATTTTCTACATAACTACAAACATTTTTTACATGCTTAATTAATTTACATGATGTATTTAGGCAATGACGCTACAAAGAAGGTACGAATAAGTACGTGTACACTCAAGAAAATTGATGGTGTTAATAAAGAAAACGTAAATCTGAATAGAACACCCTTAACATATGATGGAGCAACAATTTATTTTCCTAATCTTCTGACAGATGTTACAAGTCCATTGTCAACTATAACAAATGGTTTGTCTATTCTATCCGTGAATTATAGCGATAACTTTATCAAATATAAAACACTTGGATGACTATCTTTTACTTTTAATTTATAGGTTCTGAAAATTCCAAATTGAGACGCCAATTGAGAAAAGATTACTTACTCACAAAAAAAACTAGCATCACATCCACATTGACAGATGGTTCCGCCTCAACAACATTAAAATCCATTAATATATCTCCAGACATCCAAGGTAATACATTATATACATTTTATATAATATATTTAAACTTATTAATGCAAAGTTAATGCAATTGAAATTGAGTACATCGTGTTTTTCAATTTATATTTTTAATAACATCTGTTTTATCGTCACTTGAATCAAACCAAGGTAAACCTATGTACGATAACTGTAGTTGACCTTATTCATCGACCTCTTCAGGATTTTGGAACACTCCGCAAAATAGATCAAACAATACAGATTATTCAAATCGCAATAACACTAGAAGAAACATTAACTTATTTGATGTTCCAATTCTACAATTTCCAAAAGACGATTTCAACAATCTACATAATATGGTACATGATGATTACATTGGTCGATCAAAAGGTATAACCACATGTTTCAACTTTACCATTCATAATCTTTATATAATATTTAATCAACATGTACAACACCTTTTCTTATAATATTACTATAATCCTTAACAGAGTATGTGGATCATGGAGATCAAATCCACACTAACTTTTTATTATTACCTGTTATGTTCTTTTTACATTGTTGTCTTATATTATCTTACATAAATAACTTTTTATTATATTAACATGCATAAATCACTTATTATTATTTACATGAAATTTAAGTTTTCCAACCCGTGTAACACACGGGGGGTTAGGCTAGTGTATATATATATATATATATATATATATATATCCTATATAATATCACATATATTTAATTATGACGTCATCCGGGTCTTAAGTTCGATCCAATTGGTCTGACCAGTTGACCAGTAAGACGATCGGTTCGGTGTCTGAACTGATTCCGAAAACATTGCAAATAGCGCAAGGATCCCACTAACTTTCTGTATCTAGTCGCATCTACAATATCTCATTTTAATGTCGTTGACCCTATATGCTATCAAAATAATTTAACTTACATCCAAGGATCATTTAAAATGGACAAATGGAAATTAGTATCTAGATATTAAACCCAAAAGTAAAAAAAAACACAAAAGCTCACAGACGTTGAATGATAACACCATCAACTACATAACAAGCTGATCATCGTCTAAACCCTAATTTAACATTGTATTAAGGGCATGTTTGGGATTGCTTATTTTAGCCTGACTTTTGAGAAGTTAATATGACACCCTACATATATCCCACATCGGCCGTGGATAACAGAGATTCTGATTCATAAGGAATGTCTGGTCTCTAATATCACAAACACATATTGGGCGCATTAGCTGTGGATGAAAGGAGAACTCCATAGTTAAACATGCTCAGGTGGCAGCAATCCAGGGATGAGTGACCTCCGGAGAAGTCTTCACCTCGGTAACCAAAAGCAAATCTGTGAGTTTTTTGTGAGCAAAGCAAACAATATTGGTGGTATGAAGAGCCGGGTGTTACAGTTAATAAATCAAAAAAGTATTTGACAATCACAAAAGTATTTTTCATATAGAATAAAAAGAAAGTTTTTAAAAGTAACGAGTGAGTTACTTATTAACTTTTGAAAACTACTTTTAGTCTAATTTCTTTATATACCCCTATACTAACTCGTATTAACTACCCTCATCTTTAAAATATGTATTTTGTAATCATTTTACAAACATTTTAGTTTATAAAATAATACAAACATTTTTAAAAAACTTATCTTGAAAAGTTATTAATAAATCTATTTTACCAAAAATATTTTTAAACCAAAATAACAATCCTAAACATGCCCTAACAATCTCATATCATCTTCAACCTTTGCATCAATCCTAAACATGCCCTAACAATCTCCTATCATCTTCAACCTCTACATCACTCGCCATTACCAAATTCTCTGAAAACCCTAATAGTTCTTCATCTATTTTGGGGAAAGAGGAGAAAAAGAGATCACCAATCGTCACTGCTCCGGACCATCGTCAATTCCGATCACTTTCATATCTGGAGTTTTCCGATCCAAATTTCATCGAGTTTTGTTCTTCATTGTGAACAACAAGTCGTATTTCCTCATATCCCCTAAAGTATAACAATATCATTTGTCTTAATCTTATCCGATTAGGATTAGGTTTCGGTTTAACGATCCCCAATTATCAATCGCTAGCTCATTTTGATACACTACTAACTAGATACTCGTTCCGAGCCTCGATTTGTTCATAGGTGTATATTGCGCGTATATAGAAGTTTTTTTATAACAAAACGAAACAAAACCCTGGGTTTTTATAAACTTTTAGAATTTTCGATCTGGTGAAGATTGGTGTTGAGTTTTTGAAGAAAAATGGTTGGCGGTGGAAGTCGAAGGGATGATCCGATAGCAATCAACAGCACAAACGTTTTTGCTGCTCTTGGAAGCTTAAAGAAGAAGAAGAAGTCTGATAAAGATCAGGGTTCTTCTAAAAAGGGGAAGAAGAAGCAGGATAAGGAGAGTAAGGCGGAGAAAGAGCAGGTGTTCTGGGCTCCGGCGCCGTTAACGGTGAAGTCATGGGCTGATGTTGATGATGAGGATGATGACGATTATTACGCAACCACGGCTCCGCCACCAGTGTGGGCCGCCGTTGCCGGAATGCAGCCGCAGAAACATAAAGGAAACGAGAGTCCGGTTGAGGTGAGAGATCATTGAACTCATTAGTTTCTAGTTTTATGATCCATATGACTATATATGAAGAATATGACTCCCATGAGTAATAGTGTGATATTTGAACTTTGAAACAATAAATTAGTAATGTATTTATAGAACTATAGACAGTTATAATCTTATACTCTGAAAATCAGTTGTCATATAATGTTGTTCAGGAGATGGTAATTAGAGCTTGAGATTGTAACAAGTGTTTGGCAAATTCTGATTACTCTAGCGAATAATAGATAAAACAGAGATACAAGTACCTTTTTTTAGTCCTCAGGTGATTTAGTTAACTGCGTGTAGTATTAAAGTGATTTATTGAAAAGATAGTCATTCGATACCTAGATTATTAGATGATCATAAGCAGAAGTAGATTACTTCAATTGTAAATGAAAACATCATGTATTATTTGGTTATTTTTAGGCAAATTGGATTTTAATAATCCAAACTATGACCTATTGGCCGATAGTAATCCATACTATCAAACTGGCCGATAATGATCCCAACTTTCAGTTTTGTTACCAATGACAATCCTAGTAGCATAATTTTTATTGGTTTACACTTGATTTTCACTCGTTTTTCATTCCATTTCATTGTGTCTCCTTATTTCATTCAAAATCACCATTGTGAGCAATATCAACTGGAAATTAAGTGTAAAAAAATAAACAATTATGTTACTAGGATTGCTCTTGGCAATAAAAATAAAAGTTAGGATTATTATTGGTCAAACTAATATTATGGATTATCAACGGCCAATAAGTGATAGTTTGGATCATTAAAATTCAATGTGCCTTATTTTTATTATGTATTCAGTAAGACCGTAAAAAGAGATTGCGTGCAATGTAGTATTTGTTATTTCAGGGCATGGTAAATTGGTAACTCCCTTTGTTTCTAAGTTATCGCAATCTCTCTTTTTCATTTTTTGCACTCGTTATCCCTAGTTTCTAATTTAGGTTTACCGGATATTTGCAAATGCTTTGTGGCTTACAACTTTACATAATTTCCAAGTTATATGGTATTGATTTTGTTGTTCTCAGCTATGAGTTGGTAATTTACACAAATAATCTTCATTTCCTGTTTTCTTTATGATATCATTATGATGTGTCTAGTACCTGAGTTTTTTCCCTAACGATCAAATAAAAACCAAATCAGTAGTCAAAATTGCTTTCTTTTGCTGTATCAATGTGCAGGATTTGATTTAAAACCTGTTACTGTTTGTTGGCTTTCAGTCTATGCTAGGTATGTAGTTTTATATGATTCTGTGATTAAAATAACTATTGTTTTGGGGTACATGTGTTGATATTTTTTTAGCACCCAATGTCTCAATTTTTCCAGCCATGAAGCATTTTCTACAACTAGCCTGAAAAGCGATACTTCATATGCGCATCATAAGTGCAGAAAGATATATCTTTCATGTCGTTATTGGTAAAGTTTTAAATCACTGACTTTTATGCCATTATATTCATCTGTTTGTCCACAAGTTTCACTGCTTTAACATGATTTTGTAGTAGTTTTTGTCTTCTATCTGTTCGAGAATGCCACCAAGTTTGTCAGCAGTTTCATCAATTACAAATAGGTTTATGCAATTTGAATTAGAAAGTTCTTGAAAACTAACGAAGAAATTTGGACGTGTTTGAAGGATATGGCTTAATGTTAGTCATTAATCTTTCTTCACTAGAAAATTTTAAGGTTTCCAGATGTACATTAGAGCAAGTACACACTGAGAGAATTTTACTGATATGTTCTTTTTTTCCACTTTTACTAGCAGGATACCATTGGTTTTGCTTTATTTAAATAATGTGTATATTATGCGTAAGTGCTTTACAAAGAGTACATTAGTTGTTAAATGCATCAATTACTTGATGATAGTTAGTTACCTGAGCTTGATATGTTTTGAAATATATATAAATGATCTTTGTTGGAGCTCTTGTAATCAATCTATATTTCTGTTAATGGCATTTAATATACAGTTAGTTCACTTCTCGCTTCTCATCTTTTTTGGATAATTATTTGTATGATTTGCTGAATGAACGAATGAGTTTATAAAAGGGAACCATATCTTAACATTTTTGACATGGAATTCAAAAAGATAATCTTTAAAGTTTGTTTAACTCTACAAGAGCCTATATCCAACCCTTATGTTTACATACATATTCTTTTGTTAATGATTTTTGTTTTCTTTTTCTTTGCAGGAAAGTGAAAGTGAAGATGAAGGTCTTGATGAAATTGATGATGATAATGATGAAGAAAATGATAATGAACCAGAAAAAGAAACTGCTATTCATAAGCCTGCTGAAAAAGAGATGGTTGTGCCTAAAGACAATGACAAGCAACTGTCTAAGAAGGAACTTAAAAAGAAAGAACTCGCTGAACTTGAAGCGGTGCTTGCAGAATTAGGGTTAGCTGAAAATATAGAAGATTCTCGAGGTAAGCCTATAACGATTCTTTCATATATATTTGATGATTTATATGAGGAAAGTGAATATGAGGCTGTCACGCATTTAAGCTTACGTGTGAGACACTACGAAAGTAAGTCGTTTTGTTTAAGTTAACATCAACACTGCATAATTTTTCCCATATTGGCTTGTAGCTACCTACTTTAAATTCATTCGAATGTAAATTTAAAAAGAATACCTGGTTTTTGAGTACCCTCTTTCTTCATTGCATTTTAATCGTATTGATTAATGTCATCTCTTCTAATTACTCTTTCCATCATTAGTTTAAGATATAAATTTAGTCTTCATAGCATATAAACTTCATTTCAGTGGCTTATGAGGTTAGTAAGATTCTATACACTATATCTTCTATTTAACTTAGTGTTTCATTTTTAACTTTACATTGGAGTGAATTTAGACTGGGTAGGTGAAAGCCAATTAATCAAAACTATGAAATTTTAATGTTAACTTAAACAAAACGACGTAGTTATGTAGTGTTTCGCATGTAAGATATGCGTGACAACCCCCTATTCACTTTCCCCGGACTATATTTACCTTTATGAGGAAATTTATTTTCATCCTTAGATATATTTTATCGTGGATGTTAGACCAAGTTATATTTTTTTAACAATTGTGGACGAGGTCAAAGGGTCGCAGGTCACTTTTTGCTGACTCTATAAACAGAATCAAATGACATATTATCTGTCATTCCAGTGTATATGTATATGCCATGACGTCATGTTGTGATTATTAGCTGTCATATTGACCGAATCATGGTCAATATTGTTATATATTAGCTGCAATATGTTATATTATTTGTTATATAGTTTCCTTAGATGTAGGATTTTAGTTTCTTCTTTACCGATTTGTATTTTGTATATATGTTAATAAAATGAACGAGAAAGGTCATATTGGAATTCTACACCTACTTTCAGTGATATGGTGGTTAGTAACTATTTTGTAAATATAAATTAAAACGAAGTCGTGTTTTCACCCTTGTGAACAAATTTGAATGTTGTTTCCACATTCTTTTTTTTTTCAAATTTCGCATGCTGACATGGCATAACCCCCACCACATCAGCAACATATAGGTAAATTCACTTAAATTGATGTTGGGTGCCGAAATTGGTAATAAATTGTAAGTTGATTTCTACTTTGCGACTAATTTGAAGTTGGTTATTAATATCAGGAAAAAAATTGTGCAAGTTTGTATCTATTTCTTACAGTTTACCTAAAATATGAACATAAAATAACAGGCAATTCATGTTTGAAAAATTAATTATGTTAGAAAAGACCTTGTTCGTTTCCAAATCATGCATCGAGAACTAGTTATTGCAAACAAAATTCTTGAACAAGTTTCTGTTTTAATCTAGTCTTTAAGTACTTCAATTTATACATGAGTATTCTCCTTTTGTTCATGCATTCTTTTCCCAGGTGGTACCCGAGAAAAGACCGAGGACAAAAATGGAGAACCTGGTAAGAAAGACAAAACAGCACCAGACGGCGAGAGCAAAAATGCTAAAAAGAAAAAGAAGAAAGAAAAGTCTTCAAAGGATACCAAAGAACAACAACAGGTCTCGACCGGGCCCGAGTCCATGCCTGATACAGGGAATTCTGCATCAGAAGCTACCGGATCACAAAAGGCTGAAAGTTTATCTGGAATTGATGTGAAAGAGAAGATAAAGAAAGTGGCTGCTGCCAAAAAGAAGAAATCAAACAAAGAAGTGGATGTTGCTGCCAGAGCTGCCGCCAGTGAGGCGGCAGCAAGGAGTGCTAGGTTGGCAGCTGCTAAAAAGAAGGAGAAGAATCACTACAACCAGCAGCCGGTGAGGTAAGTGAGCATGGATGCCCGCCCGCCTGTGTATTCATCTGGTGCACAATAAACTACCGTATCTTGGTTTTCATTTTGAGATGATGTTTTTTGCATAGCAGTGTTTGAAGTTTTACTTTGAAAATTACTAGAAATCTAGAAGTTTTGGCGTACTTTATGCGGTAGTTAAAAGTTTATAGACCTTTTCTAAGTCTTAATTTTGTTCATGGAATGTTTTTTTCTCCTTTAATTTGCTCTGTAAATTATTTGGTCATTTTTTATTTGGGTAGTTTTGGTTGTTGGTGGTGTCGGGGCTGTCAATGATGGATGTTGGTGGTGTCGGGGCTGTCAATGATGGATGTTGGTGGTTTTGCTTTATAAAACCAGGAAAACATTGAGTTTTTATGTCATTTATTTATTATTTTATTGTCTTTGGATTTTAACAAAGTTATAGGTGTTTGATCTATATGATGAACTAGCAATATAACTCGTAGTGTTTATGCTGTGTGTTTAAAATAATAAAATATTAATGGTAACGTATTTTGTAGAGCGGTTTACACTTTACACTGTGTTTAAGGTATCAGTGGTAGCATATTTCGTGTGAGAAATTGGAAGGCTTAGAAATTTCACTTTTGGTTTATCATTACAGCTTTCTGAAAATCAATCTAAAACAACTAACGTGAAAGGTAGCTGGTAAGGAAGCTTTAAGGCTTAGAATTACTTGTTTACTGTAGGTGGAAAACAATACTGCTTGTTGTATTTAAACCGAAGAGAATACACATTGCTGTCATGGTTGTCATGCCAAAACAACAAAAAATTTTGTTCATCATCTACCGTCTTAAATGAGTTCCAGACTCATTGTTATAACACCAACAACCCAAAATATACATAATAAATTAATAACATTTCGGAGTTACTCTAGGCATCCCAATATCACATGTTAGTGTTATACGCATCACGATTTGAAAGAAAACGATGCTATGATGTGTTTGTAATTATCTTCATGAGACGCACAACAACACGACACATGCATCCCATCAAACATTAAGATCAAAACAATGGAAAGACATTAATTCTACTTTGTGTGACGCCTTTATATCTGGCAAAGCTCAAATGCTTAGATGATACCAAACTCTTATAACAACTTCTAACATTGATAAGTCTTAAATCCCAAACATTGAATCCAAATAACAAATGCAAGTAGGCCTTCGATGAGCATAAGTTTACCGTCATCAACCCAAACATATAAACAAAATATGAACCTCAAATGGGGGCGTGTCCTTCATGTAATGGGTCTCACATGTGTCTAGACGTATCATCACAACCCCAAAATACAAAGCCTAAAGCCTTCAAGAGAGAAGCAAGAAACACATAATTACAACCCGCAAATAAAAAAAACTAACGCATGAAGGGAGAACCCTAGACAAAAGATGCAACTATTATAAAACCAAGTCATTGACCGTTGAACCTAGGTCATGGGATGATAGCCACTTGATTGACCACCATTATATGTCGTTCATCACTGGTAAAACTATGGTAAAGCAACCAAACAGAGTGATAAGTAAACGCATAAACACAAAGAGAGTCGGCCAATGGTGAGAAAGATAGATAAAGTATAGCCACCACGAGAAAGCAATAGAACTGGCATTTCTTTGCTTCCTCTTGCTATTTTGGCTTCCCCCCTCTTTCTCCATGTGTTTCTCTCTTTAAAACATTGGGTAGGAGAAGAAAAGCGAGATAGTGGAAACAAAAGATGGTATTAAAAGTGAGGTGGTGGAAACAAAAGATGATAGTAAAAAAGTAGAAAAACAACAAATAACACATAAATGTTATTATGTATAATAAGTAGACAACTTAAGGTTCCAACCAATTGGGACCACTTCAGGATTTGATTACTATCATTCTTACATGAGCATGAGTAATGACTTTTTGATATGTTAAGACCATAATAGGTTTAACAACATTCACGTAGTCTAATATTTAGAATAGATTTATCAATTACTAACATACATCTAGCTAATAATCAGTTTGAAACAATATTTCAAAAGATATTGTTTGATATGGATTTAAATAAAAAATCACGAAAAAAGTATAAACAATTTAGACATGGTATTGTTTATGTTAACTACGTACGAGAGAAAATGAGTTATATATATGGAGAGAAAAACATATTATACATCCAGATAAGCGTTTGTATCATAGTTAAAACATGTATGTCCAATTTTGTGATTCTTGTAAGTCCTTATACAATTCTGGTATTCATATTAAGAGACCCCTTTATGTTCTAATGATAATCTATACATAATAATATTGAATTAAATTATATCAAAAAGGTAAATTTTTTCAAAGACCTTATTTTACTTATCAAAACATTATGTATAGTCAAACACGTCTAATAGATGTGTATGTGTAGACAATAGTTAATATTAAAGGTGCTTATTGGGTCATCTTAACGAGCAATATCCTCTTCGAGTCAGTCAAGTTATTGTAGTAAGTACAAGATATAACCGTTATGTTGCATATATGTGTGTACAACTTTATTTTTGTTTGTGTGTAGTATGTGATACCCTTATCTTACACTGTTTGCACTTCTTCATGTGTGATTTATGGTAGAACTCTATCATATATGAACACATGTTGTTAAGAGTGATTTTCATGTACCATATCTTCCTAGCTCCTCTACTACAGTAGATCGAATTACGTGATGGTATGAGATGGTACTCGTGTTTGGAAATTGCTTGAATATCTTGGATTGTACGAGTGCAAGGTTAACGTCAAGATGAGTGTATCTTGTAAATATTAGTGTCATTAGACTTGCAAACATATTTGAATTTATACATATCATTATGAAAAGTAAATGATCATGTATTAAAAAACAAAACAAAAAGTATAAGTGACCCTAAAATATTATACGATAAAGTATAAAGTGTTAATACATAATTGATTATGTAGTAACATAGTGTTCAAGTCTTTAACGCATGTTCGCGTTAACAAATTTAGTTTGCATAAGTGACTCCAAAATATTACATTTTAACCCCCTCAAATTTAACATTATTTACAAATTACATGATAAACTATAACTCGCTCTAAAAATGGAGTGAGACCGATCAAGCTCAAAGAGAGAATACATGGCTACAAAATACCTACTCATATTCAAGTGAAGGTATTATACAATACATATATATTATTGAACATTAATCAACTCATGTTGCTAGGATTGTAACATTTCGCAGCAAAAAGCTGGTCCAATGGAATCACTGGAAAAAACGCATAAAGTTTGGGTATGAGAAGTGTACAGACATTTGGTAAAAATAATCTTGAAATCTGAAGCTTAGCATCTGATGACACATTGACATATGGTGTCGTCGAAATTTTCGGCTTCACAACATGAATCGCTCTTAGAATGTCTTTGTTCTCCATATCGTAGTCATATGAACTCATCAAAAGTAGTTTTTGCCTACATACCTCCGCCTTC
Source organism: Flaveria linearis (assembly GCA_024085815.1). Lineage (NCBI taxonomy): Eukaryota > Viridiplantae > Streptophyta > Magnoliopsida > Asterales > Asteraceae > Flaveria > Flaveria linearis. The sequence continues at coordinate 2,290,711 of CM044010.1, forward strand.
AAAAATTTCAATGCTTGGCCGCCGACAATATAAAGGAGATCCATAGCGTGTAAGGACGACTTTGTTTCTAGTTGAGATTTGTAGAACTTCACTCAAGCGTTGATTATGACGCCACCGAGAGAATCACCAAACTAACAACTCGAATTCAAGCTATGATTATGTATGTGGAAGACGATCGGCGAAAAATAGAAAGAAACAAACAAAATAGAGTGAATATCGAGGGAAATGTCAAATATGTTGATGCAGTGAAGGACGTGAACTTGTACCTTATGATTTTGGAGGCTGTGCTAAATGAACATATAACCTGTGAGTGACACCTACATTATCGTTTATTATCATATATAACATTCTTTACTTTTATTACATCTACTACACGCTAGTAATAATTTTTTTACTACCTTTTAACCAATAGAATAACATATGAACATGCCTCTCGTCAATCGGTCAATATAAGAAACATATCAACTTTATATTTTAGTTACACGGTTGCACCTTTTATTACTTGTCCCGCTATATCACGGGACAATTTCAGTATTCTTCGTTATCAAGCAAATAAAATTACTAAAATTGTTTTTTTTATTTATGGTGTTCACTAAAAACACAAAATAGCTGTCACAGGCACACGATACTCCTCGTCACGACTGTCAATCAACCAGCAGCAAAGAAATCGTCATTTGCACCTTCAACTTCTCTCTCATCCATCTCTCCGATCAACAATATCCCAAATTAATCCCATACCCTAACCCCCAGTCACCATCACAATTCGTAAATCCTACGTTTTGTTCTCACTACATCTTTGACGATTTCAATTCGATCATAAACATATATAAAATCACACCCCCTTTCAATTCCATTTCATTCTCAAGTGAATTGATTCACTGTTATCATAAATCGAGCAATCACAGCACTTTTGATCTATGTTTTAATGTTATCTGCGTTGAAACAACACGAGGGTTTTGTTCTGATAATCTGATCGAGTTACTGTGAACTTCTTCAACAGAATTGCGATTCATCGATTGAGTAATCAGGGAGAAAGAATAAGGGTTTTGATCTGGTATCGTATATCTTCTAGGGTTAGTTCGCAGTGAAGGAAGTTAAAGCAGTTTATCATCTATATACAATGGATTCATTGAAACCGATTTGTTGTAGATTCTAATGTTATGTTTCGTACTCCCCTAGGGTTTAAAGCTTCTGTTTCCCTCATTTTCCGGTGACTTTTGTTGAAGAACTGGGTGCTAATCAGTCCCGCCAACGACCGTCGGCGACGCCGGCTGCCGCCGGTACGGGACTATGGTCGTTTCTTAGACCTAACCCTCCCAAACCATACTCCCTTCAATATCTCCCTCAAATGGACTTCGTGTTTCGCCACACAGCTGATCACACCCACCACCCTCCACAGGAAACATCCACAAGCTCACCGTCCTCAGCTGCACAGCCACCGTTACAACCACCATCACAACCACCGTCTTCATTGGAAGAGCCGGAGTACCTAGCGCGGTATCTGGTAGTTAAGCACTCATGGCGCGGTCGGTACAAGAGGATATTGTGCATATCGAATCACAGTATAGTAACTTTAGACCCTGCAACGTTATCGGTTACTAATTCGTATGATGTTAGTAATGACTTTGAAGGCGCGTCTCCGATCTTAGGGAAAGATGAGAATGTACTGGAGTTTAATGTTAATGTGAGAACAGATGGGCGTGGGAAGTTTAAAGGGACGAAGTTTTCGTCTAGGTACAGAGCGAGTATATTGACTGAGTTGCATAGAATAAGGTGGAGTAGAATTGGTACTGTTGCAGAATTTCCTGTGCTTCATCTTCGACGAAAGACTGCTGAATGGGTTCCTTTTGTAAGTTTCACACAATGACTTTAAAATACTTTGTTATAATTTGCCAATTGCAGTAGTGTTATTTCTAGTACAGTGGACTCGTTCAATGTTTTGTATAGATTTGGGGGGTTTTGCCATGGGGATACTACTGGCAGTCAATGTTCCAAGTCCTTCACATAGTGGTGTATGAGTGTATCTAATCCTGCATAAACTATAACTGATATAGCTACCACTTATAGATACTTATTTGCTACATCAGTCAACTCATATCAAAGCATAAATACTATACAGAATATAAGAATATTAGATGTGCAACATTTTTTATTAATGTACATATAATTTGGGATGAATGCATATGCCTCAACCAAACATAGCAATCTAGAGTTATTAACATAGGTTTAAGCCCAAACTCAGCATATACTTAAGATTAAATATTACCTCTGTTGCATAAAAGTCAGTCATTGTTGTTGAGCTCATAAAAATGCAGGCACATGTAAGAGAAACATGCTAAATTCTAATGTTTGTAACAACCAAATGACCCTATGGTCATATTGGTTTCACCATTCTCCAATATATATCCTAGAACTTTTATTGAAGTATTGAGCAACAAAATATGTATGTACAATCTAATCTCTCTATTTAAGGTTTACGATTCAGCACTCTGTTCATATTCTTATAAGTGCGCCTGATAGTTGCACTCATTTGCATCAACAGAAACTGAAAGTGACATATGTTGGAGTTGAACTTGTTGAACTAAAATCTGGGGATTTAAGGTGGTGTTTGGATTTTAGAGACATGAATTCTCCTGCCATTATTCTTCTTTCGGATGCTTTTGGGAGGAAAAATACTGAGCCTGGAGGTTTTGTTATTTGTGCTCTTTATGGAAGAAAATCTAAAGCTTTTCAAGCCGCTTCAGGAGTTTCAAATTCTGCTATTATAGCAAATTTGGTAGGTTTTTCACATCTGTATTTTGAGCTATTGTCCTTTGGTTGCCAAAATGACCTTTTTCTGAATGTTTAACATTGTTACTAGACAAAAACCGCAAAGTCAACAGTTGGGGTATCACTATCAGTTGAAAGTTCCCAAACTCTCACTGTTAATGAGTATCTACAAAGAAGGGGTAAGTCATGAACTCTACCTAGTTGGTATACGGTTTTGTGTATATCACTGTAAATTTACATCTAATGTGTTATTGTGTAAACTGCAGCTAAAGATGGTGTAGGAGCAGAAGAAACCCCTTGTGGCGGTTGGTCTGTAATGAGATTAAGAACAGCTGCCCATGGGACACTTGGCGCACCAGGATTGGGTTTGATAGTTGGACCAAAAGGTGGACTAGGAGAACAAGGTGATGCTGTACCTCGCCAACTTATTTTAACAAAGATGTCTCTTGTCGAGAGACGGCCAGAGAACTATGAGGTAAGTTGGTTTCATATAATTTTTTATATAGATCTTATATATTTTTTGAATCAATGGTACCATTTACATACGTTATTTCTTTATTTTTGTAATATTTTGAATGTTGCAGGCTGTTATAGTCCGTCCTTTATCTGCAGTGAGTTCCCTTGTTCGATTTGCTGAGGAACCACAGATGTTTGCCATTGAATTTAATGATGGATGCCCAGTTCATGTAATAATTTTCATTAAAGGATTATGATATATTTTGCAAGATTAATTTTTTCCTGAGATTTCTTTTTTGTTTCAGGTATATTCTAGCACATCCAGAGATGGTTTACTTGCAGCAGTTCGTGATATGATACAAACAGAGGTATGTATATGTGTCATTTATAACATTTTTAAGTAAGTACATAAGCTTTTTTAGAGGGTGTTTGGATATGGTATTTGATAGTAATTATGTTATACTCTGACTGCCCAAAAGTATTGTCCACCTTACTATTTTAATTCTTGCCCAAAAGTGTTGCCGATTATTGTGACTTTATATTTGCAATAGTCGCTTAAAAACACATATGCAAACACCCCAAATTCACATTAAAAGGAATATAAATGTTTTCTTCTTTTTCCCCCCTAAATATTTAACACATGCTTGGTTGTGGAATACTCTGTACAGGGTCAATGTTCAGTGCCTGTTCTGCCTAGGCTTACTCTGCCTGGTCATCCAATTGACCCGCCCTGTGGCAGAGCGCACTTGCAACTTCAACAAGTCTCTGGTACATTGCAACGCTCTAGAGCCGACATGGAAACAGCCTCCATGCATTTAAAACACCTGGCAGCAGCTGCCAAAGATGCGGTTGCAGAAGGTGGTTCAATTCCTGGATCAAGAGCTAAACTTTGGCGTAGAATTCGAGAATTTAATGCATGCATTCCATATGTTGGAGTACCTCCCAATATTGAAGTCCCTGAAGTAACTTTAATGGCATTAATTACAATGCTACCAGCTGCTCCAAATCTACCGCCAGAGGCTCCACCACTGCCGCCACCTTCTCCTAAAGCAGCCGCCACTGTTACAGGGTTTATCGCCTGTTTAAGAAGATTATTGGCATCAAGAACCGCCACCTCACACGTGATGTCATTTCCTGCAGCCGTTGGAAGGATTATGGGTTTGTTAAGAAATGGTTCTGAGGGGGTGGCAGCTGAAGCTTCAGAGCTTATCGCAGTTCTTATTGGTGGTGGGCCTGGGGATAACAACTTGTTAACAGACTCAAAAGGCGATTATCATGCTACAATTATGCACACAAAATCTGTATTATTCGCTCATCAGGGTAATCTTGTAATTTTGGTAAACCGATTGAAATCAATGTCTGTTTCACCATTATTATCCATGACGATTGTGGAAGTTTTGGAGGCAATGATATGTGACCCACATGGTGAAACCACACAATATACTGTGTTCGTAGAACTGTTACGCCTGGTGGCGGGGTTAAAACGACGGTTATTTGCACTATTTGGACACCCTGCCGAAAGTGTGCGAGAAACCGTGGCAGTGATTATGCGAACAATCGCTGAAGAAGATGCAATTGCTGCAGAGTCTATGCGGGATGCCGCCTTACGTGACGGTGCTTTATTAAGACATTTATTGAGTGCTCTTTTTCTTCCTAACGGTGAAAGACGTGAAGTTAGTCGCCAGCTTGTTGGGCTTTGGGCTGACTCTTATGAACCTGCTCTTGATCTGCTATCAAGAGTTTTGCCACCAGGGCTGGTTGCTTATTTACACACTCGTTCAGAAGATGTTACTGAAGATTATCCAAATCAAGAAGGTTCATTTATGAGTAGTAGAAGGAGACGTCTACTTCAACAAAGGAAGAATCACACTGTAAAAGGTGTAACTTCGCAGCCTAACTATGATGTCAGTGAACAGCCTGTTCAACCTGTTCAACCTCTACAGCAGTCAGCTGTTTACACTGGTGAGAATTTGTCAAGTGAACTGCCCATTGATCCTTCTGTTGGCGAAGGTTCACCCAGTGCAGCGCCTGCTGGTGATAATGGTTTGATTGAACCGGTTGTTGCAGATTCGGTTGATTTGGATGGGACCGTGAGCTCGGAAATTATAGCTCCGGCTCAGGTTGTTATAGAGAATACACCGGTTGGGTCTGGGAGATTGCTGTTAAATTGGCCTGAATTTTGGCGGGCTTTTAGTCTTGATCATAACCGTGCCGATTTAATTTGGAATGAACGGACTCGTCAAGAATTAAGAGGGGCATTGCAGGCTGAGGTTCATAAACTTGATGTTGAAAAAGAACGAACCGAAGATATCGTTCCTGGAAGTCAATCGAGTGGTCAAGAAACTCTTCCTCAAATATCTTGGAATTATAATGAGTTTTCGGTTAGGTACCCGAGCTTGTCTAAAGAAGTTTGTGTGGGTCAATATTATCTGCGGTTGCTGCTTGAGAGCGGGACCACTGGGAGGGCAGAGAAGTTTCCTTTGCGTGACCCAGTTGCTTTTTTCCGGGCTTTGTATCATCGGTTTTTATGTGATGCAGATATGGGTCTTACGGTTGATGGTGCGGTTCCTGATGAAATGGGAAATTCTGATGATTGGTGCGATATGGGAAGACTAGATGGGTTTGGGGGTGGTGCTGGGATTTCGGTTAGAGAGCTTTGTGCTAGAGCCATGGCTATTGTGTATGAGCAGCATCATAATATTATAGGCCCGTTTGAAGGTACAGCCCACATTACAGTTCTTTTGGATAGGACTGATGATAGAGCATTGAGGCACCGTCTGCTGCTGCTTCTTAAGGTAAATAAAATATATCTTTACCCCTTAAATAACCCTGACCCTGAAAAATCAGAAGAAAAAGGAATACCTGTATGTAGACGTAACAATTTTAACTCATTTACTCATGAATGGGTTGGTTAGGCTTTTTTTATCTCTAGCAAGCTAAATATGAAAGATGAGGGTAGATTGGAAAATGGGTTGAATAGGTCGAACATGATCGGATATGACAAAAAGCGTGTTTTAACTTTTAAGGCATAAAACCTCCTAAATTATTTTGTTAGAAAACTTAATGGTTAGGTTATTATGGAAGCTATATAATTTTTGTAAGCACACCAATTAAAATACCTGGTCGACTCCTTACCTGACGCAAAGTGGGACCAAATTTATGCTGGAGTCCACTTGATGTGGCATCATTTATTGTTGCAGACTTGCACTAAACTTGATGAGGTTATTAAAGCAAAGCTGAATTTTCTTTCAGGTATTAATGAAGGTGCTATCAAATGTGGAAGCTTGTGTCTTGGTTGGAGGATGTGTTCTAGCGGTTGATTTGTTGACAACTGTTCATGAAGTTTCAGAAAGAACAGTTATTCCTTTGCAATCTAATTTGATAGCTGCTTCTGCTTTCATGGAACCATTAAAGGAATGGTTGTTTATTGATAAGGATGGTGCACAAGTGGGGCCGGTGGAGAAAGATGCTATCAGAAGGTTTTGGTCAAAGAAAACTATTGACTGGACAACAAAGTGTTGGTCTTCTGGAATGCCTGATTGGAAAAGGTTGCGTGATATCCGGGAACTTCGTTGGGCTCTGGCGGGCAGGGTTCCTGTCCTCACTCCTCCCCAGGTACATTATATGTTAAATAGATTTTATACTTAAACAGTTAGACGTGACTAGTCAGCAAGCTTGCTGCTTACGAATGATGTTCTTTATGTAATATATAGAGGTGTCAAGATAGGCGTGCTGGGTTCGGTAATTGGTCAAATCGGCTGTGTAGGGTTTGGTTGAATTGGCCCGCAAACACTTCTTTTGTCCATATTTATGAACTTTTCTGAATGCGTCAAATGCCGTTAATTATGATTACAAATACAGTATTGTTGCAATAATAATCTAAATCTTTGAATAAAGGGAGTGTGGGGATCATTTGCACAAAATTAGATTTTGCAACTTTTAGCTCATTTGACATGTTCCCCACTTCCCCTTTTAGCTTTTTTTTTCCCTACAACTTCGACCCGAATGTGAATCTACCCATTTTTAAGTGATTGATTAGGAACTCTTCATTTGGTCCTTAAATTTGATATTTAGGAGTTGTACTTCACAGTCCTTATTTCTGCAAATTGCTTCTGTCATTAGAAGCTTTTTTGGCCATACTAGTTTCATATGTAACTTGAGAATTTGCATACATATACACTTTCTGAGCCCCAAAAATAAGTAAATACTTTGTCAGAAGATTTAAAATTTAAGGAGGTTCAGGTTATACATCATATTAAAAGTGTGTTGACCATGAGACAGTTAATATATTGTTTACAACGATATACATGTATTTCGACACCAATCATGTCAAAAGATTGTGATTGTTAAGACTGAAAGTTCTATCACTTTTGAATTTTAAAGTCAATTAGGCACTCAGTTGAACTGTTGAACTTGATGAGTGTGATAGTTACTTTCTTGATTGTATATTGAATGTTATTCCTCTTAACATCTTTTTATATTGAAATGGTAATTATTTGGTCCAGGTAGGTGAGGCAGCACTGTCCATATTACACAGCATGGTATCTGCACATTCAGATATAGATGATGCAGGGGAGATTGTTACCCCAACACCTAGAGTCAAACGGATCTTATCGAGTCCACGTTGTCTTCCCCATATTGCACAGGTGCTTTTTTTAGTTTATTTATAATGGTTATTGTTTGCAAATGAATATAAGCAGTGATAACATTTATTACTGTATATAGGCTATACTATCTGGGGAACCAGCTATTGTGGAGGTTTCTGCTGCTTTGGTTAAGGCTGTTGTTACTAGGAACCCAAAAGCAATGATAAGACTGTACAGTACTGGTGTATTTTATTTTGCTTTAGCATACCCTGGATCTAACCTCCTTACAATTGCTCAACTCTTTGCCACCACCCATGTCCACCAAGCTTTTCATGGTGGTGAAGAGGCAGCAGTTTCTTCATCTCTGCCCTTAGCAAAAAGGAGTGTGCTTGGTGGGCTTTTACCAGAGTCTTTACTTTATGTTCTGGAACGCAGCGGTCCAACTGCATTTGCTGCAGCCATGGTTTCTGATTCTGACACTCCTGAGATTATATGGACCCACAAAATGCGTGCAGACAATCTCATCCATCAGGTACCTTTAAACCTATGATGATGTGATATTGAATGATCAATATCAGATAATTTGTAGTAAAGCACCAAGTATAAATAGTGTATTGATGTGCTTATGCTGCTTAATGTTGTGAAAATCAGATAATTAGACGTTTGAATGTCTTACAACATTTGATTTTTCTTTAAGAAGTTAATTATCAAACTTGGACATATGTTTAGTTGCACATCTTTAGGGGTCTGTCTGGGTGGCGTTTGAAAGTGATTATGTGATATTGGACAATTCAATATGATAATTAGCTTAGTTAAGGGTGATGTAGAAATAGTGTTTTGCCATTTTGGTGTGCTTTTGCTGTCTGTGGTTGTAGTTTCAAGATGTTTGAATGTTTCAAAAATTTTGATTAACAAACTAATTGATAATATTGAAATTAGTAGAGGTGGTTTTGTGGAAGGGAAGTATAAGTTTCTCAAAATAGACAGCAGTACTTAAGAAGGGAATAAATAACGAGTTTTTTTGGTGTCTTTTTTTGGAAGCTGGTATGAAACTGACTTGAGTAGAAGCATACATTTATCCAGTAAGTTGCAATAATCTGTTCCAAAACACGTCCTAACACCTTTTATTATCAAATATCTGATGGTTTAAGTTAATCATATTTATCTATCTATAGTATATAGTCAAAACATTGTAAAGATTTATTCAACTTTTATCATCCAGGTTTTGCAGCACCTTGGTGATTTCCCTCAGAAATTATCCCAACACTGTCATTGTTTATATGATTATGCTCCTATGCCACCTGTTACGTATCCTGAACTTCGAGATGAAATGTGGTGCCACCGTTATTACCTCAGGAACTTATGTGATGAAATCCGGTTTCCCAATTGGCCGATTGTTGAACATGTTGAGTTCTTACAATCATTGCTTGTAATGTGGCGTGAGGAGTTAACAAGAAAACCTATGGACCTATCTGAAGAAGAAGCGTGTAAAATATTACAGATTTCCATAAGTGATATTACAAAAGAGGAAACTGATAATAGTTACTCCAATGGGAATTCAGAGGATAATTATAGCTTATCAAAACGAATCGAGAATATTGATGAAGAAAAACTTAAAAGACAGTATAGAAAGCTTGCAATGAAATATCATCCAGACAAAAATCCTCAAGGGAGAGAGAAGTTTCTTGCAGTACAGAAAGCATATGAACGTTTACAGGTGAAGTATATGTTTTTTATTCAAACTTCAAAGTTGTGCAGTTGACATGTATTTACATTAAAAAAATATTAAATAAACAAAAATTCTAGCGGGTCAGCTCAACCCCGTTTCTTTTTTCTTTTTAATGAAAGGTTGATTCAGGTTATGTTTTTTTATTTCTAACGCATCAAACGGTTTGAGTGTCACCTAAAGTGTATAACCACATAAATCGCTTATAATCTAAATATCAATCTGTTATGGGAATTATTTAATGTTCGTAATCATATTTAACATGCTAATTATTAATAAAAAGTTAATATGTTTTGACAATCTTTTGTCGGGGGTCTCTTCGGAAGCGGTCTCTCTATCTCTCAGGATAGAGGAAAGACCTGCCACCACATACCCCTCCCAGACCCTGCTCTTCAGCGGGATACACTGGGTATGTTTGTTTGTTTGTTTATTTATGTTTTGACAATCTTTTATCTAATCATACCAACCCATCTTGGCTCTTACCGACTCTTAGAGAAAAATCACATTTTTGACCAGTGACCCAACCTCTCTTTTTGCCACTCTATAAGAAACTCTAAGCACCTTGTTGTTCATGGAAGTAGCCTATTGATATGCATATTTTTAATGCTTTTCTTCTTGAAATTAATGGCAACTGTTTGAAAAACCTTTTAATATGATTCTCTATAGGCAATAATGCAAGGTTTGCAAGGCCCACAACCATGGAGGTTGCTGCTTTTGCTAAAGGGACAATGCATTTTGTACAGACGTTATGGAGATGTCCTTGAGCCATTTAAGTATGCGGGATATCCAATGTTGTTAAATGCTGTGACAGTTGATAATGATGACACCAATTTCTTATCCTCGGAACGAGCACCTTTACTTGTTGCAGCCTCAGAGCTCATGTGGCTAACGTAAGTCACATAAATGCATTACAAAATCTTTTCATTTGTATCTATTTTTTGGGATAATGTATGTGCAAGGCACCCAAGTATACAACTTTTTTCATTACAGCCACTCATATATTGCAGTTACTTTATAGGCCACATTAGCATGTTTCAATTATAGGCATTTTGGCTAAAATCATGTCCTACAATTAAGATGCCCTTAAAAGATCTGAGAAGACAAATACACCGTTCGGTGAAAACGTATTATTGGCTAAATTGTTGCCTTGAAAAATACATTATCCTTCCGACAAAGTAGGGACATTTAGTTATTTACGTTTTCCGGCATACCTTCGGTTGAAGTTCATATAAAATAATTTAGATTCGTAAGTGGGTGGCATATAATGCTGTTTCGATTCATACAAGGGTGGCTTTTGATGAAAAAAGTTGAATGCTTAAGTGTGGGCTCCACATAAGCTGTTCCGTCTATACTATTTTTGTTAATGAAAGGTATTTTCTGGTTGTAGATGTGCATCTTCTTCATTAAATGGTGAAGAGCTTGTGAGGGATGGTGGCATACAGCTTCTTGCAACGCTTCTCTCACGGTGCATGTGTGTGGTTCAACCAACAACTCATGGAAATGAACCATCGACCATTATTGTGACAAATGTGATGCGGACAATTTCTAGCCTGAGCCAGTTTGAGAGTGCTAGAGCTGAGGTGCTTGGGTTACCTGGGCTAGTTGAGGACATTGTACACTGTACTGAACTTGAGCTCGCACCAGCAGCTGTTGATGCAGCCCTTCAAACTATTGCCCATCTGTGTGTGTCATCCGAATTACAAAATGCATTGTTAAAGGCAGGAGTGTTATGGTGAGTCTCTTTAGTTAAGTTTATATTATATAGAGGTGGCAAAATGTATTGGGTTAAATGGGTCAGGTTGGTCCTTCTCATAACACTTGTCCAAAGTCTTTAGCATGTTTATAAATAGTTAGTGTGTAAAAGTTTGATAGCATATTAACATTTCTATACGCTATTACTCATCTTTGTGTGCCCTTTGGGTTGTAAAATGCTTTGTTGAAGCTTGGCATGCTGTCTTAAGTCTCTTTAGTCGAGTCCATTTTATATTGAGGTGGCAAAATTGGCAGCTTTACCCAAAACACCGTTGCTTCCAAATCTTTAACATTTTTATCAATAATTAGAGTCAAGTACGAGAGATTTTTTTTTGGAGTTCAATATTAAATCTAGTTTTTAATATAAAAATATTAGTAAGTTTCATCTTTTATACATTAAAAGTTCCCTTTGGGCGACTTTCAACATGCTACTCCTCTTAAATTCTTTTTTTTTCTTCATTTTCTTGTGTTTTCTTTTCATAAATTATTTCATATTCTCCAGAATATTCTGAGTTACTTCTGTCTTTTTGTTCAGGTATCTGTTACCATTGTTATTTGAATATGACTCCACGGCAGAAGAACCCGATACCACAGAGGCGCATGGGGTCGGTGCTAGTGTGCAAACTGCTAAAAATTTGCATGCGGTACGGGCTGCTCATGCATTATCAAGAATTAGTGGCATAGCCAATGAAAGCCCAACACCATATAACCAAGATGCAGCTGATGCTCTCAAAGCTCTTTTAACTCCTAAACTTGCTAGCATGCTAAAAGAGGAGCAGCCGAAAGACCTTTTGATAAAATTAAACTCGAATCTGGAGTTACCAGAGGTAAACTCACTTGTTATCATAATGTTTTTGAATAGACAAACATACTTTTGATTATGTGTCAATGTGTTATATGTTAAATTGTCTTTTCAAGAGAAATTTAGGGTGTTTTTGTCATTAAACGTGTTTTTGGCTGAAGTTGGTGTAAACGAAAGTGGATGCATACTTAGGCGGCCTATAAAATAGTTTTAATATTTGAATACTCTAGTGGCCTTCATATAGCTTATTCATTTATTATTAAGGATTTAAGGCCACCCATACATGGAATCTAGTTTATTTGCCACTCAAGTATGTATGTGGTTTTATCATTTTATGTAATACCAAATCCGTTGAATAATAAGTATAAAAATTGTAAAATGACTAAAACACCCTAGTGTTTTTTTCACATTAAAGCATTGCTTTTTGATAGATCAGTGCAGCAGTTTTTGTCTTCTCAATAATTTATGGAATTTTTGTTACTAGGCATCATTTCACTTGAATTTGTGTAAAAGAAATCTGATACTTGGGCGGCCTATAAGCTAGTTCCATCATATAGATGGCCTTGATGAAAATTTTGAATACATGAGGGGCCTATATTTTCTTTTTTACACAAAGCATTGCTTTTTAATAGATCCATACAAGGGTGTTTTTGGCAAAAGATTTTTTTGGAATTTCCATACCTAAGCATGTTTTAGGCTGAAATTAGTATAAACAAAACTATATACAGACTTTGGCAGCCCGTGACCTTAATGAAAAAAGTTTAATATGTAGGTCGCCTTCACATACAGTAGCCATTATAATTTTTCTGGAGACTAATCATATCTCATTACCAATTTTTTTCATGGTGTAATTAATATGGTGGCAGATTATTTGGAATTCTTCAACCCGAGCAGAGCTATTGAAATTTGTTGACCAGAAGCGTACAGCCTTAGCACCGGATGGTCCGCATAGCTTGAAGGATTCACATGCCTTTCTATACGAAGCTTTATCAAAAGAGATCCTAATTGGCAATGTGTATCTAAGGGTTTATAATGATCAGCCCAACTTTGAAATCAGTGAACCAGAATCTTTTTGTGTTGCCCTTGTGGAATTTATATCAAGCATTGCGCACAATCAATTTGCTACTAATAAGATGAGTGGCTCAAATCATGACACATCAGGGCTTGAAATCAATCATGATGATGATAAATCATATAATGAAGAGAAAGCTGTAGATGATGCTGTAACATCATCTGATGGGAACTTAACGGATAAGGAAGATTTGGGTGTGGTTGGCCACCTTCAACTTGGGCTTACGTCTCTTCAGGTATTTTTATTGATTTTCTTTAGAGGTGGCAGGTGGCAAAACATGCAGGTTGGGTAACAAGTCAAAATATGTAATTGTTTTGGCCAAATCCAGGTTGGGTTGTTTGAAATTTTCAACTTTATAAAAAAAACCTAGTGTGTCAGACATTACTTTTATATTATATTACTTAATAATTTTTGTTAAATAATTTAGAGGATGTATGCTTAAAAAATAGAGCAAACCGCATGGAATAGAAATGAATTTTTGCACTTTTCCCTGGCTTTATAACCTACTTTAGATTAGACACAAAACAGAAATCAACATACATTTTATTACCAGTTTTAGCAAACAGTTACATTTCAATACCGGTTGTAGCGAATGACCTGTTCAACTTTTAGTTGTTCACTTTTGGCTGATTTTGTTTATAATTGGTGAAGTTGCTACTTATTTTCACTTTAGTGTATATGTCGGTGGCATCTGATTTGATACTCAGTAATTTCTTTAAAACAAATATAAAAACTAATATTTTATCATATTTCTCTCTCTCTGTATATATATATATATATATATATATATATATGTATGTATATGTATATTCAAATCACATGAGCATTATTTGCATTCATGGCATCTGATGCGTTGGCTGGCATGGCGTTGGCTGGCATGGCATTGACCTGCGCCACGTCTGCATCCACTTACAAGTTAAAATCATCTAAAATGAGGTTGGTTGCTATAATTGGCTTCTATTTTTCACCTAATTTTTTTGTTTGACTTTTTGGAGATAATTTTAGCCTGATTTGACCCATTCACAAGTGATATTCAAAATTGCCACCTTACTTTTGTCCAATGTTGAATTTTCAGAAAAAATCTTGTTTGGTGATGAAATAAAACTTTGGGACTTATTACATCTCTTTGTCGTTTTGCAGAATTTGCTAACAAGTGACCCTAATTTGGCATCTGTATTTTCATCAAAAGAGAAGTTATTGCCCCTTTTCGAATGCTTTTCTGTCCCAGATTCTCCTGGAAGCAACATTCCTCAACTATGTTTGAATGTGCTGTCACGCTTAACAACACATGCTCCTTGTTTGGAGGCTATGGTAGCAGATGGATCTAGTGTTCTTCTTTTACTACAAATGCTTCATTCTTCCCCTAATTGTCGTGAAGGTGTTCTTCATGTTCTTTATGCCCTAGCAACCACACCAGAACTTGCCTGGGCTGCAGCCAAACATGGTGGTGTTGTCTACATTCTTGAACTTCTCCTTCCACTACGTGGTAATTTTTCTTTCTGTTATTCTCATTAGAGTTGGCAATATGGACTGGTCTGACAAATCAGGTAAGTAGGTAACGGGTCAAAAGCAGGTTGTACCAGAATGGGCTGGGCGGATTGGTTGAGTTGACTTGTAACTTTTCCGTTTAGTTCTTTAAACATGATTGCAATGATAATAGAAATGTTTAAATAAAACAATTTAGGAGACTATGTATTAAAAACTCACTCTGGGTGTTTTGACCTGATTGACCATTTTCGTCCTGTTCCTTCTTCATCAATTATGTTTCTGACCAATTTGGGATAACAGATCAAAACATGTTGGGACCAGTATGGGTGTTGTTTTAGTGTCTCGAAAGGAGCTGGTAGGTTGGGTTGGCTCGAGCGTGTTTTATTTCTGATCTTTTATAAAATTCTAATATGTTAGAGTATAATAATATGCATTTTGAACAAAAATAGTTGGAAGCTTTATACTCTAGGTGATTTGAACTGTTTGTCTGATATAACCCTTTCTGTTTTCCACTGTTTTTTTTTTCCTTTTGGATGGGTAGAAAGTGCCACTTGTAGTTCTGATTGACACTACATTCGTACTTCATACATAGCTTATATTGAACATTTGTTTTCCTTGTGCAGAAGAAGTTCCTCTACCTCAAAGAGCAGCCGCCGCCTCTTTATTAGGGAAGCTTGTGGCTCAACCAATGCATGGGCCCAGGGTGGCGATTACACTAGCAAGATTCCTGCCAGATGGACTGGTATCTATTATTAGGGATGGCCCTGGTGAGGCTGTCATTAGTGCTCTTGAACAAACCACAGAAACACCAGAACTTGTATGGACGCCAGCAATGGCGGCTTCTTTGGCTGCACAAGTTGCAACGATGGCATCAGATGTTTACCAGGAGCAGATAAAAGGTCGTGTTTTTGATTGGGATGTACCAGAACAGGCCTCCAGCCAACAGGAAATGAGGGATGAACCTCAGGTACTTTATATTAATGTATCAATTCAGGTTATGTTCATAGTCACAGGATTCGCTAGACGTCCAGCGATTTTCGAATTGGTTCGAATCGATCCCATTCGCATTCGCTAGCGACCCATCCGCTCGCGGTTCGCTCAAGGGTTCGATTGTGGTTCGCTCGTTGGTTCGATTGTGGTTCGTGGCTGCAATTCGCTGGTAGTCCAAGAAATTCGCTATGGATTCGCGAATCGGGTAACCTTGACCAATCGAATTCATGAAATTCATGAATTCATAACTGTGAATTCATAGCTATCGATTTGTATAACTGTGAATTTATTAATTTCCGGTTAATTCCATTAATTTCAATCGAATTCTAGTAGTGTTAAGTTCCATTGATTCCATGAATTTCAATCGAATTCCAGTAGCGTTAACCTTGACCAATCGAATTCATAACTGTGAATTCATAGCTTCAATTGAATTCATAGCTTCAATGTTCCAGGTTGTTTCTTGCCTTCTCCTCTTCCATCCACATTGAGTCAAATTAAGACTCCAACAGTCCAGCACTTATAAATGGTTTGTTTAATGAGAATATATGTTTTTTTTATAATTTTGGATTTTTGGAAGTTGGAACTACAAGTTTGTTTAATGAGAATATATGTTTTTTAGATATATAATTATGTTGCTTTTAAACATGCCTTGTTTTTAATTATGTGGAGTGAACCGAATTGATTGGTACACCGAACCAGATCGAACTGGAATGAACCTACCCCCTTACGAACCGGATTCGTGGCCCCCAGCGAATCGCGAACCCGTACCTCGTTTTCGAACCGGAGCGAACCGCGAATTAGGTGACTATGGTTATGTTTTATCTCTTTGTCGGGTTAAGGGGTGTGCAATGGTCCAAAACCAGACAATAACCTGGACTGATCCAAGGCGAAGGCCAAAAATATAAAAATATTGTAACTGCGAACCAGGATGCGTAGTACAGGTTTAGAACCAGTTCAGTCCTATAACAGACCAGAAACTGGACCAAACTCTTAGACTGGTGGTTAATTCCAATTTTGTCTCCAAAATAAAAGTTGTTTGGTTAGAATAATAAAAAAAATAAGGTTTGACCCAAGCAGAATTGAACCAGACAGATACTGGACCCAACATATAATACTAAAATTTTATTGACACACTAATTATCTTTTAGCAATTTTAAATTTCTGGGCAAAAAGTGTTTTGGGTCAACTGGTAGATCAACTTGGCCTGTTCAGCCTGTACCCTACCTGTTTTTTGACCTGTCACCCAACCTTTCATCCTGACTAGTTTGCCATCTATTTCGATTTGAGCATCCATGTGCATGTACCTGTTTTGACCCGTTATTCAACCTCAAAACTTTGACAAATGCTCATAACAGGTTGGTGGAATATACGTGAGACTATTCCTGAAAGATCCAAAATTTCCACTCAGAAATCCAAAGAGATTTCTAGAAGGATTGCTAGATCAGTATCTTTCATCTATTGCTGCTACACATCATGATAATCAAGGAGCTGATCCTGAGCTCCCACTACTATTATCTGCTGCATTGGTATCTTTGTTGCGGGTTCACCCTGCACTTGCAGATCATGTAGGGTTTTTAGGGTACA
The DNA here is from genome assembly GCA_024085815.1 of Flaveria linearis. Taxonomy (NCBI): domain Eukaryota; kingdom Viridiplantae; phylum Streptophyta; class Magnoliopsida; order Asterales; family Asteraceae; genus Flaveria; species Flaveria linearis. The sequence goes on from CM044010.1 coordinate 2,307,936, forward strand.
TTCCCAAATTATTGTCCGCAGTAGCGTTTGAAGCAAGGCGTGAAACAATGTCATCAGAAGAACCTAGAATGCCAGATGGATCATATGATAGTGAGGATAGCCAGTCACAGGTGACACAAACGCCTCAAGAACGTGTGCGGCTTAGCTGCTTACGGGTGCTACATCAATTGGCGGCTAGCACCACTTGTGCAGAAGCCATGGCAGCTACTAGTGTTGGGACAACCCAGGTACATGCTTATGTTTTTGTCTAGAAGTGGTAAAATGGGTGAGTCAAAAAGTGCTCCCAGTTGAAACATATCAATTCTTGTATGGGTTGGCCACATTTTTGTTCATTTGCTATATCTCTTTTAAATAATAGTACTGTTATTTATGAGGGAAATGTCAGGAAACCTTAAACTTACTGAAGCTCGATTAAAAGGTCAGATATACTTAGTTTAGGGACTTCATCTTGAAAAAACAAGGACCTAGCTGGTGAACTTTAGCTTGGGGATTTATTCATGCAGAAAAAGGACATAGTTGTTAAAATTGGAGTTGAATATTTTCGTTATTTTTTTTAAGTTTAGGGACTTTTAATCATGCAAATGAGGACATGTTTGTTAGAAATGAAGTCTGAAGACTTTTCCATTAAACTTAGCGACTTAGTCGTGCATGATTAGGACATATTCGTTGAAAATAAAGTTGGAGGACATCTTCGTTGAGTTTTGAGAAGTTAATAGGTTTAGTTAGTCTAATAATAAAGTACGGGGATTTGTTGTGAGAATTCAGGTAATGGCTATTTTATTTTTAACATTTGCCCTTTTTATTTATTATGTTACAAAAACAATAATATTCCAAAAATTTCAGTAGCTCCTTAAACTTTCATGCTTAATTTGAACTTCCATGAATTTTTTTTCGCTTTCTCTCAGGTGGTTCCACTATTGATGAAAGCAATTGGATGGCAAGGTGGAAGCATCCTAGCACTTGAGACATTAAAACGTGTGGTTGTTGCTGGAAATAGAGCAAGGGATGCACTTGTTGCACAAGGTCTCAGGTGAGACATGCAAAACTCGAAAAACAAATTATTGGAAACAATAAACTGAAAACCTCCATAGAAATATTAGGAAGATTTGGTGAAATGATCAAACCTGGACCTTATACATTCAATATAATACTTGATGATTCTTTTTTGTTTAAAGAGGATAATGGTTTGTTTATAGGGTTGGGCTTATTGAAGTACTGCTTGGGCTTCTTGATTGGAGAGCAGGAGGGAGAAATGGGCTTTCCTCTCAAATGAAGTGGAATGAATCTGAAGCATCCATTGGCCGGGTGCTTGCAGTAGAGGTTAGTCGAAAAGATTAAAAATATCAATAATTAGGTCACCCAATAGGGTAGATTTGCAGCCAATTGATTCTTTTTCCCAATAGCTCGTGTTCCTTAAAAAATTAGAATAAAAAGTTTAAGGGATCTTTCTAATAATATTTGCATTTCATCCTCTTTTGGTTTCTGTCATTAAACTGCTTCAGTCATACGTGCAGTCGTGCACCGACCCATATATCTATGAGTGGACCAATTAGGCTATATGCTTCATCTTTAGCAGGAGAAAAGGGTAAATCAAAAAAAAGATAGAAAAACTGAAGCAGGTTAATTGGGTCGAACGGGTCAATAATCACTCGTAGTTGACTTTTAAGGAATAAAACCCTCTTAGCCTCCTAGATTATATCACTTTGATTGTTACTTAAATAATATTATTTACAAATCATATTTGAAACTCTAATGGGCAATTGTCAGAAAACCTATGGACTTTTGTTGAATTTGCACACGTGTATGAATTTTTTTAACATTGATTAAATCCATTAACTTTAAAACCTAATGATGAAGTCCCTGCCCTTTTTATTAACATAAAAGTTATCTTTTGAATGATTAAATCCTCATCTCAAAATATAATGAAAAAACCTATTTTTTACAGGATTGTTCCCTTAACTTTATAACAATGACTTTTTAGTTTAGTTTTAAAATCTAGGGATTTATACATGCAGAAATAGAGTTCACTGACTCATGTGTGAATCTAACGAAAGTAAATATGGTTCTTTTGATAATCCCTCAACGTTAACCGTTTATGAAAAAATTAAACTTAAAATGACCCTTCAACCCAAATCTGGTTCGATCCATTACCCAACCTTGTTTATTTTCCCACCTCTACCTGTCATGGCTGGTTAATATCAGTGAATACTTCCCTCTCCTTTTCCTGATTTAGTCATTTCTTTTGTCAATCTAGGTTTTGCATGCATTTGCAACAGAAGGGGCCCACTGTACTAAAGTTCGTGACATACTAGATTCCTCTGAAGTAAGTCACCATCTAAGATCATAATTATGCTTCCATTATAGGTCAATTTTCTTTATGGATTTCATCTGATTAATGAAAATTATTTTTGGCAGGTTTGGGCAGCTTATAAAGACCAAAAACATGATCTTTTCCTTCCTTCAAATGCGCAAATAGCAAGTGCTGGAATTGCTGGACTGATTGAAAATTCCTCATCATCAAGGCTGACCTATTATTTAACTGCCCCACCACCACAACCGAATTCATCAAAACCGCCTGCTGCTGTCACATCTGATTTGAATGGATTATAGATGAGCTGATTTTATCACACTCTAAACAATCATCAAATAGGGATGGTTTCAGGCCACAAATGAGAACAAATAACAAACAGGTTGAATTGCTCTCTTTGTATAGCATACTGTACAGGTTTTATATCTTGTGTTGCCGTTGAGGCTGGAGATGTATCTTCTCTTTGAGGTAAAAGTGATGATTATGGTGGTTTATGTAAAGAATCTTTAGATGATGTGTCACTTTTTTGCATAAATAGTTGAGGTGATACGACTTTGGTTTTTCTGTGTAGTTTGTATGTTAAGTTGATTTGTTATGTTTGGTTAAAGAGGAAATTAATCAAGCTTTATTTGTTACTTTTTCTATCATGCTTACTGTTGGTTGACATGTGTACTTGATGGATGATGCATTATAAGCACCTAAGGTTTAAATCTAATGTTGGCTCATTTACTTATTTGTTAATTCAAAAGGGAAAATCACTAAAATGGACGCCTGACATTCGAACTTGTCAATGTTAACAAAATAGACATTGATTTTTTTCCCACTTATAAACATCGACTAAAGGAGCGGCCTAGAGGTTGACATGAGCAGCAAGTCACAAAACGGTGATCACGTGGCTATATTATATACAGCTACATGTCCAAGAGTGCATGAACACTTGTGTTTGTCCCGTGAAATGGCTACATATTCCGCCTAGCAATATGATAGAAACGGGGAATTTGATTAAATAACTGCCCATGATAACAAACAAGTTGAACAAGGCGGCTCGATTCGAGAGGGCTAATCTCTGATTACTAAGAACGCTGATAATAAAAACTTGACAGGAAATAGAGCAAATGAAATAGCCTACTAATACTATTACTACGAGCAATTATGCAACTACTGCCCACTCTGCTCGTCCACTGTTTTCAATATGCAGCTGATCAGGATGGTCCATTGTACTACTGTCTGCCGCCCTGGATCATCTGTGCATGTCTGACCCATTGGGCACTTATCACAATATGCCTGTGTCCCAAAAAGGGGTTGCACATAGACTCGTAGCACGTAAAGCTTCTCACCCATTGGGCGCTTATAGATTTATAAGGAAAATACACGATCAATCCTAAGAGAGGAACTACAAAACCTACATAAATACTTGTATATAGTGCTTCAATGTGATACATAAAATGGATATAACCATCTCCTCTTTTCCACTACTATTTACTTCCATATGTTAGGCAAAAGTGCATTATATTATTTTCATAGTTCCCAACATAAAACGACTTTTGCACCGACCGCCTACTACACTTACCCTTGTATTGTTGAAGTTATAGTTGGTTCTCTTTTGCCAAAGAAAAAAAATTGTATATCACATCGGAAAACTGTATATTTATTAGACAAACACTATTAACAACATATTCGATTCGATTCCATTGATTGATTCTTCTATACAACCCATGACTTCTCAGATGATAACGAACAAAAAAGAGATGAAAATCATAATCAACGCGGCAGAATCTTATCTTCAAAAGCCTTCAATTCTGTGGTGTTCAAGTTTAATTTACCTGTTGATGATGTTTTAGGCTTGCGGCTGATTGGGGGAATCTTGTGTAGATGAACTGTCATTACTGCCCCTAATTTCAAACTTGCATAATGGACATGATGCATTGATCTTTAACCATTTATCTACACATTGTATATGAAAGAAATGCATGCAAGGAAGCTCTCTCAGCAGATCATTATCTGCATATTTTGCCAGGCATATGCAACAAACCTGCACCATATTCAATCATCTTTATGTTTAAAGTAGAGACATAATTCCTTGTTTTTTATATTAAATAAACAATGAAACGGTTTATGTTAAAAAAGAGACATGATTCCTTACAGCATCTTCCCCGGAGATGGCACGCTCTTTTTCTGTCCCTGCTGCTAGAATCCCGCCTTCATCAACTACTGAGTTGTTATTATCTTTAGTCTCATTATTTCCATTTTTCTGTAATTTGAACTTGTGTGTTGGCAAAGCATTAATAGAATCTTCACTTGCTCCTTTCATTTGATTCATATCCTCATGAACACCAAGAATTGAAATGATACAAGGCAGACAACAACATATCATCCCACATAAAACGAAAGGCATTGCATAGCCAATACAGCTGAAGGTAAGAAAAACAATACACAGCCTGTAATAATAGCAAGGCGTAAGTAATTCTTTTATTAGGTAAAGGTAATCATGGCAAAATGGACAGGTTGCGGGGCTAATGGGTCAAAAGTACTTTTATGACAGGCCGGGCCAAGGTTGGACTGACCAAAAAACTTCTTTTTCAAGATTGAAGAGCAGAAATATATATAACTTTTTTTTTTTGCAACTTTTTTTTTTGCAACTTTTTTTTTGAAGAGCAGAAATATATATAACTAGTGTGTTAATATGATTACAAGTCTATTATCATTATAAAAACAAATGTAAACCTTTGGACTCTTGAGAATTCATTCACAAGTCCATTTACTTTATTTTGCAAGATTGAACCAGACTTCATGTTTTAACATATATATCCTTTTGTTGCAATTTTACAAGTTTAAGAACATTACCATGGTAAATAAAGTTCGAGGCCTTGTGTACTTTGACATTTACCCAAATAATAAACTTAACTTTGTTTTAGTGAAAACAAGTTAGGTCTTATGCCTCCAAATACATTTTGAATGACTTTAACCTTGTTTGACCCACTTAATCCATTTTACATGTTTCCTTACTTGTAAAATCTTTTACGGTAACTCATTATAGAGATAAAAATAACCCATATCGACCCATTTGCATATATATGGATCAAAATTGCCCGATCTAGGTAAACTCAGACGAAGTCTCCTTTCAGATAATGTAATATATTAGTTGCACCTGTACAAATTAGGAGCATCCGCAGAAGATGAATGGCCTCCAAATATCCAAACATTACCGACTACAAACCATACAGCAGAAAAGCAATCCAAAGCCATTTTAAAATGGTCCACAAGCATGGTAAGCCTGCTAACAAGAACAGATACAATCAAGTCGATCACATTTATCTCAAACTAAGATAATTAATGTGTCAGATAAGCAGACAGTTACCTAGCATTTGAACCCACATTTACACCATTCCAAGTGTTGGGTGAAGTGGCAGGTCGATTTTCCTCTTCTGAAGATCGAGCAAAAGAGATGGTTATGTAAGAATTTGGTTCAGGTTGATGGTTACTCTCAGAAGGTGGCTGTCGGGTCTGATTTGACCGATTTTCAGTAGCCTGATTTCTATGTAGATAGCGCCAGTACAAAAATGGAAGACTTGCAACACACCCAGCAGCATAACCCACAATCCAAGCAAACAAAGGAGCCTGTGGGTTTTCATTTCTTGATATATATAAAACAACAACTGACGCAATAATCTGGCCCAAAGTGAATCCTAGCTCCATTGAAATCCATAACAAAGTGTCAAACGGGCTCCACCTACGGCGACCCAGCCCATCCCCTCTCCTCCCAAGTCCACCTGACCCACTTGATGAAGCCCGAACCAATTGAGAAGCTGAATCACGCGGGCTACGAGCCAGACCCTGAAGAGAATTATTGGATCCACTTGATGATGACCTGTCATCATCACCTCCTATCTCCAAATCAATTACATGCTCATCTTCATGATTTTCTCGAGTTTCCACAAGCAATGGGTAACTATCGGTTGCATGGTCTATATTACTTTGCTCTTCCGTGGTTACAGCCATCCTAATTTTCCAATAAGAGAAAAAAAGATTGGATTTGGTGCTATAAAAATAATGCTTCAGTCCCCCGGAGGATCACTGTGCATCATTAATATACAGATTTCCTGCAATATGAAAACCGGATGGAATGTTAAACAATCTAAGATACATGAATTTTATAAACACCATAGATTACTCATTTAATTCAAACAAAGGAGAAAGAACTTAGAACTCCAGCAAAATGCAATAATTTTAGCGAAAAATCCTAATCAATAAAAGCATAAAACTACCTAAGGGGTTGCTTGGTAGCATCTGAATCAACCTCTTAATAGTTCAGATGTCTGAATGGTTCAGCTGTCGGAATGATTCAGATGTCTGAATGGTTCAGCACTTAATGATTCAGACTGTTTGTTTCGCGAGCAAATGTCTGAATGATTCAGACATTTGCCTCTGAATGTTTAAGCATTATACTAATGCTGAATGGTTAAGAGGTCTAATGTTGAATGGTTAAGAGGTCTAATGTTGAATGGTTAAGACCTCTTATCTGAATTGGTCAGACATTTGTCTTTGAATAGTTAAGCGATATACTAGCTCTTAATGGTTCAGACATCTTAATGGTTCAGACCTCTTATTGGTTCAGCACTTAATCATTCAGAAATTATCAAACAGCCCTAAATTTCAAAAGATTGGCTCAAGAATATGTCAATATGATAACTTGAAGAACATAAAAATGGTGAAACTTAATCAGAAATCAAGAACTCTTCTAATATACTTATTTAGCCCTGATTAGTAATTACTTGCAGCTAAAAGCCTTAATACCTTATCTCTCGATGATAAATTGCATAAAAGGGTAAACACACAACACACGCAACTTGAATTCAGCTGAACAAACACCTAGGCTCCAATTTTACCCTCTGATTTCACCAAAGAAACTACATGAATTCAAGCTAAAACTCAACTACACCACCACTAAAATCACCGATAACGCATCAAACTTCTTCAAACTCCGTAAATCGAAAGTAATTTAACAATCAACGAATTAATCTCAAATCGAAATTTCACCAACATCAACAGAAATGATCCAACGATCAGTTCATGTACCAATTTCGTATTGGAATAAAACCCAGATGATGAAATTCAAAATTAACAAATTAAAGAGCAGATTATAAACAAAGAACATGAAATTGAACACATACAATCGTTGAAAATCTAGGGTTAGGAATTAAGAGAACGTACCAGTGATTTTATTTCGCAATTAAAGGAATTTTTGTTGAAAATTAAACGTTAATTGCGGTTAAATTCCCTTTCTCAAGAAAGAATCACAGCTTGTTTGTTGAGATAACAGGTCAAATATGTTCATGACTCAAAGCCCCAACAAAACAAAGTTTATATTGTTTTCTTTCTAATATGATGTACAACTTTAAAAGATTATTTGATATCAAAGTATATATAAAGATACATCTATAATGATTTTAGTCTTACTTTTTAAATTAAAAAATTATATTATAATTTACCTACTCATATATATATATATATATATTAACCACAAAGGACGGTGTTGTGTGTAAATTTATTGTAGCTCAGGTTACAACAATCATTGTCTTTGGTACAACTTAGTAGCCAGGTCATATCTGCCTACTTTACACGTACCCTCACCCTCTTCTTTACTTTGGTTGGCCATCTTCTCCACTCCATTCACACATTCTTTTTGCTCCAGATCTGCTTCTTCAGTTCTTCTCCTTCGGTGAGCGTTGTTTCGATCTTTGGTTTCAGGGGTTTTCTAGTTATATGTTATGTATCGAACTTATGTTTTTAGCTACTTTAATATTTATCAATTTAGTGGCATATATATAAAATTCATCATTTTGTAACTAACATAGATGCAATTTTGTAACTAGGATGTTTTACAACTTTAGATAAATGTATATAAAATTCCCTATTTTGTAACTAAAATATATGAAATTTAATAGTTATTTTCTCTTTGTTACGTTTAATGGAATTTCCAAAAAATTTACCTCACTTCATTTTACTTGCGTCAAAAGGCATCTAATCATAGAGTTATATGAATCATTTGATATGCTTGTGACCTTACGTATCATGATAGATAAGTAAATATCCATAATCTAACATAATATCTCTTATGTCTATGATTGATATGAATCGTTTAAATGTCACATGTTTAGATAGAAAACGTCATATGGCTATAAAATTTTTATAAAATCTACGCTTAGTTTAAGGTTTCATAAGATCATGTTTATAATTACTTTAATCTTCTTTCATTTTGCGTTGATCCCTAGATTGTAATGATATGCCTTAGAAATTACAACTCATATACTCAAAAACACACATTTCTTCAATTTGATGTTGACGCCTATGAGACTTTCAAATTGGCTCATTAGTGCTTTCTGGAGCTAATTATAGTTATTGCCATTAGTTTATGATGATGTGTTGTATTCATTGATCATAAGTTATATAAGCGTAGAAAAAAAATCAAGAATCAAAGTAACACGTAAATCATTCGGTTCGAAACCAATAATTATAAAAATTAGACAGGTTAATTGATTAAAAAGAGTTAAAATTTAATTTTGTAATTTATTAATTATATGCATAGATAAATGGATCGAACAACATTTATTTTCATATTTTATCTTAATGTCGTCCTTGTTACAAAACGAATGATGTGTATTGTTTTTAATAATTGGTGTTATACAAAAGTATGAAATGTGTGGTGGTTATACTTATTTTATAAAATAAATCCTATGAACAATACATTTTTTATATGATATTACGAATAGTATAAATTTTATTTTTATAAATTGACTACAAAAGTGTTACACTTTGAAGTTTGATTATTAAGTTCTTATTTAAATACCATATAGCCCTTAAACTTTAGTTGAACTTTTATTATTTGCATATTTATCAAAGCCCCCCCAACCCAACCCAGTACATTTTGTATATAAAGTGACCACTATTATCATTCTCATTTTATAAATTTTCAGATATTGACATCTCGATATAAATTTTATTATAAATCGAGCATTACAAATTTACAATAACATCAACAACTTCGCCGCAACAAGCAGCTTATGTCTACTAGTTATTTATATAAATTCACCTCAAAACTATAGCGTTAGATGATTTGAATAAACTCTGCTAAGACACATGAACAAATGATAGTTTATACTGCATGATATATTTGTTTCTTAAAACAGCTACCATTATGCACAAAAGTTATATGTCAATGTTAAATATTATTTTTCTATGATAAAGTTAAAACATAGGTTTGTTCGTATCTATTTCAAAGTTATATCAATTTAACAAATTTTGAGTTTTGTTTGTGGAAACTTCACATAATAATTATCAGATCTTTCAAATGTTTTACTGAGGTTATTAAAAAATTTTCACTAAAGTCACTTAATGTTTATTAGTTGTTCTATTATTGTAAAACCTGTTTATATATGGTAAAAACTTTTATATTAGATGACTTAAATAAAATATATATGAATTCTTGTTACTATTTAATATTTATATTTAAATTTGACTTATATGAAAATTAAACTTGGTTACTATTTATTATTTTGTTTTCTTCACTGTTATCTATTGATTCAATTTAATCTAGAAAACAATCACTAAACATTTATTAAGATTTATACCTTTAAAATATTTTAACACTTATAATAAATTTCACAAGATTAGAACCCCTAATAAAATTGGTGACTGTATAGAATATATTTTAGTAACTTTAGTAGAACACTCAAAAAAGTTTAATTAATCCCAAATCAAATTCCTTCTTTAATTATTATTTTTTTTTCCTTTAACGGATAGATTTCTGATTTCTTGTTCAAGACTCCAAGTCTCCAAGTGCATCCCTTGCGGGCTTTCAATGGCCCACCAAGATCCAAACTCTATGCAACCTCGTCTGGAATCATGGGCCCACTACCAATCGCTCAAATACTCCTGATACGGCCCAACAAAAAGTCTATGAAAGCCCAGTAATTGTCCAGTTTAAAAATTGACCACGAAACTAGAAGTGCATTGTGTAACTTGATGTAATTTAGGAGTAGAAGTATGATAGATTTGTCGTTCAAAAAAAACAAAAAAAACTAGATGTGCATCTCCAGTTCTGTTCGTGAACGAAAATAGATAGCCCGAACTGAAACCGAGCAGGTACTATTTGAAACCGAGTTGGAATCTAAAGAAACTATAAGTTAGAGACCGGTTTATAATCCACCTTGTTGAAACTAGTTCAAATACCAGTCAAAAACACGCGACCAAAAATCAACTGAAACTACTTAAAGCCAATCAAAAATCCGATCACAAAATCGGTAAAGAAAGCAAGTTTGGAAATAATTTGGGCACCTCTACAATAGTGTTTGATGATTTGAATAGAACAACGGTTAAATATGGAGTAGACAAGTGATTAAAGGGGAAAAATGGTATAAATACAATGGCTCATTTATTTTAATATGTTAGATTTTCATTTGGTTACCACGAACAGTTTTGGGGACACCCTGAGAATTCTTGAAAAATATTGGGTTCCAGGCGAGTAGAAAAGAATGACCCATATATTAAAGTCAATAATTAGTATGTAAAAAATCTATAATAACAATAATTATTATAATCAATAAACAAAAGTATCGTAACAAAAAATTATCAAATTTACTTATTTAAACAAATCATGAAACTCTCCTAACATTTTTGAAATGAGTTTAGATTTAATAAATGGTAGTGGACCAAACTAATTAAAATTTTAATGTGCCCTAAGTTTCTATAGGTTAAAAAATTAAATTGTTCTTAGGTTTGTTAATAAGTTTGTTAATGACCAAAATAATATTTATGCATACATAATACATAATATAATATAATACAAAAATAAAAAATAAATATTTCGAAACTTGTAAATCATAATCTCTATCTCTTTAAAGAGCAATTTGTAAGCGATATATTTTTGTTGGTTTAAAATGAAGCTTGTAAAAAATAATTGTGTCTGTTTAGAGGAAGCTTGTGAACGATGACCTTTGCAGGTATAGATGAAATATAACGAAAAAAACCTTTCGATATTGTAAAATCAAGGAGTGGGTTGTAAGGTGAAATAATAAAAATCTACTAGAAACAGGTATACAACGTTGTGTTTTTTGTGGTGATATATCTTTCTTTACTTAATCTCTTTATATATCGCCTTTGATTATATTATATTTTCCAAATACCAACATTTTGTTAAGAAAACAACCTTTGTATTTCTAAAAACTTACCATTAAAGATAAATATATATTTCACGTCGCTAAGTTATTACACCCATTAACGAGTATAATTATTGAAGAGACCACCAACTTATAGTACGTTGTTATTCTATAGTATTAGCTCTTATTATATCATATACAACTTACTTCGACTTTTTTTTATGATTGTGATATGTAAAGTTTTGACAACTAATTTCATAATGTTTGAGTTCATCGTCACACAAACAAGAAGCGAGTATAATCACATATAAATAAATATATTATACGAAAATACAACATGCATGTTTTATTTTTTAACCACATGTTACATATAATTAAACAAAAAAATAATATACTACATAGAATACAATGATAAAGTATAAAGTAAGTTATATTTGGAATAGACAAACAAATATATATTAGATATGAATGCAATCAACTTTTCAGGTTATAACCTTTATATGTATGTTTGTGTTGGTTTCTAGTTAACTGTAGCTTTATTTAATAATTATGAATTATGAATCAAGGATTCTTTTCCTTGATGAACAATCATATTCACATGGGTGTGATAATGAGTAGCTAAGAAACATTCAATTATTATGCCAACACATGAGATCAATACGTTAATTTATCCAAAAAAGTTTATTAACTAGATATTATTATTTTTGTAATTAGAAAGCGAACACTACTTTTTATTAAAAAAAATATTTAGATGTATTTATATACTTGAAAATGTTAAAATCGTTTTGAACGGTTTCAAATCTAAGGCTATACAAACAATTTATTTCACCTGATATTAATCAAATGGTAACTATATGTAAATTGAGGTTTCCTATACGTTAAAAATGCATTATGATTTAGGTTTTAAGTCTTGTTAATTAAATAAAATAATTTATGAATTTTATGCCGATCAAAGAGATATCTATTAAGCATGATTAAAATATTTCCGAATTACACTTTATACCACAAGTGTGAAGTGTTGATCCTTTGTATCATATGATAACATTTTAAAAAACTATTTTTTTCACAAGTGGTAAGCCTTTGCTTTTATAAATTTCCATCAAATAAAGTACTTTTTGCTTTTATAATTTCTCTCTCTTTTGATGGAAATCGCTAAAAGACAAACGCAAAATTCAAACAAGCCCAAGCTTAACTTGGTCGTATGATATCTTATTAGTTTAAAATTGATTCTCAACAGTTTGAAATAAATAGTTTAAGGTTGTTATTAGAATAGTTTATAAAATTATTTATTTTAAACTGTTTATCTCATTAGTAAATTAAGTTATTTAAAGAGTCTTAAAACTTTTAGAAATTTTAACATCAGGCTATCCAAAATAAGAATAATAAGATGTCATATCAGATTCTATCACGACGGATACTTGATGGATCATTTCATGACCATTACTACAGATGTGATAGAAGATTGTTGTTTTATGATATTTTTATTATGACAATCGATTACAAGACTACGTCTCATCATCTTTTTTATTTATTAAATCTCATATTCATACAAACAACATTACACCCTTTAATGAATGTCAATGAGATAGCAACCCTCACCTTCCTCCATCTATGCAACAACTCACAATCACTAAATAGCAAAATTCACGTATGCCTTATAATAAGTAATCCTAGAGATGACAAGGGGCTAGATACAAGTTCAAATTATCTTTTTTAATTGTAAAAACAACGTAGATAGTCATTATTCGTTAGTCTTACTCATCAAGTTTACAGATAAACTCATTTATTGTCGTATGCGGTAAAACAATTCCAGTTGGAAGACCTATCACCTGAAATCCATCTTAAACTCAATTATAAATCTCACTTAAAATATCAACTACTTAACTATACTTTTAACAATTTTATAATTTTAATAATCTCAAGTTTCTAACAAATTCAACATAGTGAAAGGGACAAAAATTGTTCGGATCCCCGCCCCAAAATATAACTTTTTAAAAACTAATCTCATACTCAAATACACGAACTTGTTTTTAGCTCTGAGTTAGTTGATTATTTTGCTAAGTGCATTTAAGTTACACAAATCATAAACCAGAAGCATTTCTTGGATCCTTACAGAAAGAAAGAGAGAAAGACATGGGCTCCATTTTCACACTACTATTATTATGTCTTCCTTCAATCTCATGATTTTAACCTGAAATTTCTCTCTCTTCCAGCTTTCTACCTCATTTGCATGTCTTCTTCTCTCTGATTCTCTCTCTCTCTCTCTCTCTCAAACCCATGTCCATTTTTGTCCCTGAAAGTCCAGGTATATTCTCCATCTCTCCCTATATATAAAACTATATGTATATATATTTGTGTATGTATAGATCTTCTGTGAACACCACCTGATTCTTCAGTGCTCTGACTTTTAGATTATAATATTACTGTCTTCTTCAATCTTTTAATGTAATAACATGTTGCTACCCCTTCTGGCATTATGCAATTTTTATTCTGTTTCAGTTTGCTGACATATAATTGTTAAAGTTGTATCCTTTTCTTCAAAATTTGGGGGTCTAGGGCTTTTTATGATCTGGGTTTTCTACCAGTTGCTATTTCACATTTCTTTTTGGTAAGTTAGTAGATCCTGATCTGGGTTTCAGATCTACAAACTACAGTACTACTCTTTGCTTCATACTTCAAATTTTATGTGATTTTAAGTGTGTTTTAGATCTATATATGTTTATGATTTGTGTATGAGCAGTGAGTTTAGTTTTTCTTGGAAAATTCAGATTTTCTTATATATGTGGATTTTTTTTATTAATTATATGCTTTGTGGAGTAAAAATTTCTCATGAGAGATGAGATCATAACAATGCGCATTGTTAATTTTTCTGTAAAAGCCCAAAATTTTTCATATGAGGTGAGATCATAGGAATGGTATTAACTTTTTTTGAAATATTTTATTCAAAAGTTCATTTTTTTAGATTAAGATAAGATCATAGCTATGGGTGTTAGCTTTTCTTGAAATATTTCTTTGAAGGTTTAAGTTTCTTGACGATATGTTAATTTTACTGATTATATTTGTTCATCCTCAACAAATGGTGTTGAATAGTGAGTGTTAGTTTTTCTTAAAAAACTCAGATATTATTTATATATGATGATTTTTTCTATAAAAAAGCATGCTTTGAGAAGTAAATATTTCTCATATGAGATGAGATCATAACAATGGGTATTATTAATTTTTCTTGAATTTTTTTCTTGAAAAGCTGTAATTTTATGCATATAAGATGAGATCATAGGAATGGGTATTAGCTTTTCTTGAAATATTTTATTCAAAAGTTCAATTTTTTTTAGATTAAGTTAAGATCATAGTTATGAGTATTAGCTTTTCTTGAAATGTTTCTTTGAAGTTTAAAGTTTCTTGATGAGGTGTTAATTTTACTGATTATATGATTCATCCTCAACAAATGGTGTTGAATATGGGGATTTAATCTTAATTATTCTGTTAATTAGGAAAATGAATTTCTTTTCATCTTTATAATCCAAGAATCTGCTTGAGTTCTTCTTGCTAATCATGATTCTAATATGTGTGTTTCAGGCTTATTATTGGCTGCAAATTCAACTATTCCTACTATGATTAAACAGATTCTTGCAAAGCTCCCGCGTAAATCATCAAAATCAAATCAAAATGATTCGGATGGGGGCAATGCAGCCACTGATTTAAGCAACATTGGCAGCTTCACAAACACTTGTAGTGTTATTTCAAGTAGATTAAATGTTGTTAAAAAGATGTCATCATCTATTTTCCCAACATCCAATGGTGATATGATCCAGCCTCATTTATCCTTTAAAGATGTCCAAAATTCTGAAAAACCAAGACTTCTTATCAGTAAGTTGAATCTTTGCTCGACTGTATATGATTTTAATGATCAAGATAAAGATAATGTAGAGAAAGATCAAAAACGCCAAGTTTTAGTCGAGATTCATGATTTTCTTGGTTCTGATTCCTTAAAACTCACGGAACCCGCCATGTCAGCGATATGTAGAACATGTGGGGTCAATCTTTTTCGCGAGTTCCCTCCGAAATACTCCAATTCACCACGTGGAGAAACAGAAGATGAAGATCCATGGTTTGATCCAGCATGGTCACATCTGCAACTTGTTTATGAAATACTCCTTAGATTTGTTAGTTTAAATTCTCTCGATCCAAAAGTTGCTAAACAGTATATTGATCATTCGTTCTTGTTAAAACTCTTAAATCTCTTTGATTCTGAGGACCCACGAGAACGTGACAGTTTGAAGTCGCTTTTACATAGGATTTATGGCAAATTTATGGTTCACAGATCGTTTATCCGAATGGCTGTCAGCAATATTATGTATCAGTTTGTTTATGAAACTGAAAAACACAATGGGATTGCTGAACTACTGGAGATTTTTGGGAGTGTGATTAGTGGATTCACATTGCCATTAAAGAAAGAACACAAAATGTTCTTGTCACGGGTCTTGATTCCTCTTCATAAACCAAAAACGATTGGTAGTTATCATCACCAGTTAACGTATTGTGTTGTTCAGTTTATAGAAAAAGATCCGAGACTTGCAAGTGTTGTGATAAACGGGCTGCTAAAATACTGGCCCGTAACGAGTAGTCAGAAGCAGTTGATGTTCTTGAGCGAGTTGGAAGAATTGCTCGAGGTAATTCGTACAGATGAGTTTGAGAAAATTATGGTTCCATTGTTTCGCCGTATAAGAAGTTGTCTTGATAGCTACCATTTTCAGGTAATTTTCAAGTTCCATTATAGGATGCTTAATTATGTAATGCTTATGATGTTACACAATACATGTTTGAGTTAAAAGTACATGCAAAATGGGTGCATCTAAACATGGAAATTTCGACCCATTTGCCCTTTAATGGGCTGATTAGGATAAATCTTCGTTTCTAATGGGTCAGATGGGTAAACCTTGATAATCGGCTAATATGGTAATAGGTTTGAACGGGTCAAATGGGTTGAAAGTCACTCAAAGTGTATTAAAAATGCATAAACTCAGATTTCATTTCCAATATTTTATTATTGTTTTTTAATCTTTATTCTGCACATTATTTGTTTATGAATTTGAGGAAAGAAAGAGAGGGGCAGAGGACCCAACTCATCCTGAAATTTATGTGTTTTACCCAAACTCGTTTTGACATGTTACCTGACCCAACCTATTGTGTATTTCCATGAAATATAATAGCACCATATTGACCATGTTTGGTTTGGTTCGGTTTGTTTTGATGATGTTGTTTGATGATGGTTTTTAGACTTGATCTTTAAATGCTAATGTTAGTGTTAATAATGTGTAGGTAGCGGAACGAGCACATTTCTTATGGAACAATGAGCACATACGCCATCTTATAATGTGTAACCGCCAAGTGATTATGCCAATTGTCTTCTCCTCGATACAACACAACTCAAAGAACCATCGGAATCGCACGGTTCTCAACCTAGCACAAAATGTGATGAAAATGTTTCATGAGGTGGATGAACAATTGGTGCTTTCATGCCAAGGCAAGGTTGAGGAGGACAAATCAGCCACCACGGTAGTGGCTGAGAAGCGGAGATTGACATGGGAGCACCTTGAAACCATTGCCGGTGGTGGCTTTCAACGCGTAGTTGGAAATGGTGCGGTATTAGAGAAAACCGCCATCGCCCCGCCTGTGATCTCTTGCCCGTGAACCATGTGTTGTGATTTTAAGAACCGTTTCGACGGCTTTTTCAGGAGGTGTCACAACATGGCATGAGAAGGCCCAGTGTTTAATATTGGTTTTTTTAGCAGTTTGAGAATGTTTTTGCTCTCATTTCAACAATAGTGCTTATGTATATTAATGGTGTTGTGTCATTCTTTTGGTTATTATGTAACCTAGTGATCATCCATATGACTTAAAACTTTGTATGGCAAGAAGGGGCATCAAGATTTTCTTAGACTTAGTGTCCACAATGGGTGGACCTTGGGGTTCGGTGTCATGACCTAGAGTCACAAGTTCGTTCGAGTTATGAAAAAGTTGTGAAAATTCAGCGTAAAGATGTGCAAATCAAATCAAAATAACTCGACATCCTCTGGATCCCTCGCATTGTGCACTGGTTTTCTCGTTTTGTGCACACAAGAAACAATGTAAAACGACTTCACAAGTGTCTCCTAACAACTCAAACACCTTTTTTTCTTACAATTGCAAGTGTAAATTAGTCAAAAAAGAATTACATATCAGAGGATTAGCTAAGAAAACAAGTAGAAAGTTAACCAGATTATATTTTGATTTCATACTGCCTCTGGATTATAGTGGTGAGAATATAAATTTTGTAATCATAAAACATCAAACTATTTTACAAAGGTAACCAAAAATATGTGAGGGTTAACAAACCAAACCTACTCTATTTGCCACCTTCAACAATTTGTTAAAACAATTACTAAATTTCTGCCATAAAAGAACAAACAAACAGACATAAGAGAATAAGAGCTCATATATGAAGCCCAAGAACATGAACACATTGTAAAACTACTCTTTGAACATGTTTGCTAGGGTTTCACATAATGCCTAGTCTGTGACACGACTATACATACACACCCATTTGGGCGGATACCAAGCGCAAATCAAGACAGAAAAATCCTGCAACCCGTTGATATCTTTGAATGTTTTTTCTCTTTTTGCAAAAACCGGAACTCACAAAGGTAGTTCTATGGCACAAGAATTACAGAACATGCAGGATCATAGGAAAGTTGTCCTGAGTATAGTTGATGATAACAGCTCACAAGTTTCCACCACCATAGTCGAGTATGATATGACAGGATATCCTCTTCACAGTTGGTCCAGGTTTAGCAATAACCTGAGGGATTGATACAATAATACATATACGGGTCAATGACACTATTCTATAAATTGCAATATGAGTTAGACATACTACAAACAAACAAACAAACAAACCCAGTATATCCCACTCAAGAGCAGGGTCTGGGGAGGGTAGGTGTAGGCGAGTCTTTCCTCTATCTTGTTAGGTAGAGAGACCGCTTCCAAAGAGACCCCGGCTCGATAGCAAAGGCCATACTGAGTTAAACATACTAGAGGGCGCAAAATGGGTCAAGTGATCTTTAGCCATCCCACAAACACTTCTTATCCTCCTTTCAAATGCCATAAATAATAGTTTTAATATGATTACAATAGCTAGATAACGATAACAGTTTAAGTTTTATTTAATCTACATCGGAACGAATAAATAATAATTATGATATCTTATAATGTTGAAAGGGTAATATGATGTTATAAATTGTAGAGAAAAATATGAAAGTTTGAATTTTATAAAATAGTATGAAAAGCGTCTCAACTTTTTGGCCGTTATTTTGTTCCTTCAAGTACTTGTTAGCGGAATTTTTTTTGCTTCCTTTGGGTTTACCTATTCATTTTGTTTAGTTAATATTAAATTTGATATTTTGATTTAATATAATTATCTGATAGTGCAATCAGGTGCCTTTGGACAGAGCTTTTAATTTTCTTCGAGTTTCCTGTTCATTCTGTTTACTTAATACCAAACATTTGATATTTTGATTTGAAATAATTACCTGATAGTGCGATCAAGGGCAAGTATCACCCACCTCTGCCACGTCCCCTCCCTCTTCTCCTACCTCTTCCTCTTCCCCTTCCTCTGAATTCTCCCCTACCATGGGCTGCAGGATCCTCTCTTTCGAAACTAAACATGCTCATCCTGATATCATCAGCTTCGGTCACCTGTTGACCACGGTGATCCTGAACCAATCACAACTTGCGGTTACAATGTCAAATCATTCATATAGTCTGAATAATGATTGTGATTGCATATAAAAGAAAACTGAAATAAATGACCTTTTCACTTTGAACCATAGATGATAAATTCTTAAAAGGTAAAATTGACCTTTTGCCAAAAGACTAGAAATAGCAATTTCGATCCATTTACTTGTGAGTGGGTTGATTTTATTCTTCATGGATTAAAAACAAAAGGATAATGCCATATATCCCCCTCAGAACTTGTATAATATCATGTTTACCTAAAAAACCATAAATATCAAATAAATTCATTTTCATATTGCCCAAAAACAATCGCTAACGGGTCAAAAGTGTATTTTTAAGACGTAAAAACTTGACATTTTCCACAAGAAAACTAAGATTATTGTTGAAACAAAATAATTTTAGCAATCATATTGACACGCTAGTTATTTATACACTCTAAAAATTTGGACAAAAAGTGTTTCGGTTCAATCCAAGCAGACCCATTTCAACCTATAAGAAAATTTCAGTCTTCATCCAAATGCATTCCAACCGAACCGCCCAGTGTGTCACCTCTACATAAGGCTGTTAGCAAAATACAACAAAATAACTCAAGCAAGAAGGAACACTAACATGAAAATCTTCCAAATCAAATTGGTTTTGAAGCTGACGGGCAAGATCCTCATCTTGATTAACATTAGGGTTTTCCTGTCTCAACGAAGAGCTCCCATTGGCTCTTCTTCTCTCCCATTCATCTAGAGTTAAAACAGCAGATTCATTCTCCTCCTTACCCCTCCCTCTTTGTTTCCAACCTCTAGAATGCCCTTCATTTCGGTTAGAATTACTCATTTTCTGCAGAAGTTTTTGTGCAGCAGCCTGATTTTGCACAGGGACAGACTCAGCAACTGTCACCAAGAAAAAACCTCAATCAGTAAAAATTGTGAAAGAAGGTGAGCAAAATTCAAAAGGATTGTAATTGAGAAATGACAAACCATTATATTTGAATAGTATATTAGGTTTAGTAGAAGTTTCATGTAATTAAGGAACTTAATTCATCATATTCTAATTATAGTTCATACAAACCTTCTTTTGGTCTTGCTTCAGTAACAGGTTGTTTTTCTTCACTTTTCGCAGTGAGAGAACCTGGTTTTGCATTATCGCTGCTGCTATTGGCTTTTTGATCAGAAACCCTTGACCCACTTGTCTGTAAAGGACCAGCAGGTCCATAAGCTTTAGTTGTTCCCTTAAAATTCTCTGCAATTGATCAACAAGAAACTAAAAATAAGAATATAGAAGAATTTTGAGCTGAAATAAAGAAAGTTTCTAATTGGACAGATATGCAATTTCAGAGAAAAAAATGGTGTTATATGAACCAGAAGATCTGCTTTGTTGATTGATCCGGCGCGAAGGTGGCCCGGTCTGAAACTTCTGGAAAGGTGGTGGCCCACCAATGTCATCACCTTGTGAAAGTTTTAAGGTTGAGCGTGTAAACCCTGCATATTTTTGGTTCATCTCCCACTCTTCATATAATGATGGAACAATACCTCCAAGAACAGTTACTACCTTCGCATTCAAGCATAAAATACCGCTGTGCATTACAACTTTATTTTCCAAGCGGATCTGAGAACCAAAACCAACAAAAGAATGATTGGTTATCCACCATGTATTCATAGATGTTATTTGCACCAACAGCGGGTATGTGTTTATTCGCCATAAAACTTTAAGTAAGCACTCAACGTCTTACATCTATCTATAATATGGCAGGCAAACCAAATCGACTATCAATCCTAGAGAGTTAAAGGATGCAGGAAAAACTAAGTACAAATGAGCACTTTACTCTAGTTATGTACATTGTTTTATAGCACTACCCTTGGCCTTGAGTCAGATACTTTTTGTCTCTGTTTAATGCTCACATGAGGTATATAGTTATATGATAAGCAACAATATAATACCAAATAATACGCATCTACATAATAACAAAGATATCTAGCTATAAATTATCCACATTTTCTATTTTTCACTTCAGGATGAAACTATCTTAAACTATGGGTACATACTTGGTGTAGTTCTTAATTGTTCATCATATTAACTCAGTTTAACGAATAAGTTCGTGTACACAACCACAATGAGAAATAAACAATCTGTCATTCATGAACGTAGGTGAATTTGAAGACATTAAACCAGTAGCTAAAGAAACTAGTGTGAAGACTACGTTAATAACAAGAAAATATTCCACTTATAAATCGAAGACCATCTTAAAAACATCAAGATAATATTCCATATAACTGAAATTGCTATCAATTAACAATCGTACTGAACTAGATTAGCCAAAAAAAATACATAAAATAATTTGTACCTTTGTGCCTGGGACAACATTATCAGGAAGCGATGGAATATGAGTGAACTCTATAGCAGTCACATCAGAATGCCCATCAGTAAGCTTCAATCTCAACAACCGTTTACTGTTCGAACCCCCTGAACTCTCAGCTATACTACTTTTACTAATATCCCTCGAAGAAGACACCTGCACAAAAGCACAGGTTTCTGCAATTCACTCTCCAGCACAAAAATCAACGAGAAACAAACTCACGAACAACAGTTCTTATTCAAATCACGTATCTGCTACAGCTAGTTCGAGTAAAAACGAAGTAGTTTCAAATGTAATAAGCACAAATTGATTTGAAAACGCGTTTAATTTGCCTGAAGAACTATGGGGCCTTGAAAATGAGTAGATTTGCGTAGGGTTGAAGCATCAGGCAATGATTTCCCTCCGATTGATCGTAAGTCGGTGTTACATAATAGCTCTGATTCGATGGAGTCGATAGTGGTGGAATGAGGATCTGTAGAGAATTTGGTGTCTATTAGGGTTTTGATTTGATGAATTGATTGAAAACACCAGCCTCTGTTGGTTAGGGTTTGAATCAAAACCTCCGACGAAGATGATGAAGTCGCCATATCTATGAATGCACATCAGGTGTTCAATGTTTTGAAACGCTATAAACAGAAGATGGAGTTTTCGGGCCAGTTGTTGGGCTTTGGTCCAACAAGAATGTACGTCAATTGGGCCAAATAATCGGGTTGGGTCCAACCGAAGTCATAACCGGTTTGGTAAAGGAACAGGTTCGAATTAGGAACCGGTAAGTTGAGCAGCCCAAGCCCCAATGGGCCATTTGACAAATTAGTGTTGGTTTACTTTTTCTAGGACGACAAATATCACATGTCGTCTGATCCTTTTTTTAACAGTCAATGAATATTATAAGTCTGGTTATCTGGGTAAACTTAATGAAGAAAGGTCATCCAGACCCGTGAACACAGACAGTGTTAGTGATCTGGTCAGTCCATCATGAAAACTCATAACTCAAAGTCTCACTGTGATAAAAACCCATGACCAACTTGGAGCATATTGTACGAACTTATGACATTTACTTTAGAAAGCTATGGGTTGTCTGCTCCCAAACTAATTGATATAGAACTCATTGGATACATGTCCTCTAATACCGTTTTTAAATCTACACCTTATCATCATGGTAAGACTTGAAGACTAGAGGATCTAAACAATAATGCACCCTTTAGTCATTGTTGGTTTACTTATTTTACAAAGTGGTTTACGATGAATTAGAGGCCCAATGACCCATATGAAGGTAACAAATAAAATGACGTACAACGCATAACGTCTGCTCTTCGTGACGATGGTTTGATTATTTAGGGTTTGTTCAGTTTCTAGGGCTGATTTGACAAGGTTTAAGGTTTTAAATCTAGACTGTATATTGTGATAGACTTGAAATATTGTTTAACCGTTAGGTTTCCTATGTGGTTTATTTAATTTTGTGCAAAATTTAATGATATTATTATAACTTTAGGCTATGAAGGTGTACCGTACGCATGAAATATGGTACCTTGAACCCCATAAATTATTTTTTTTGGCAATTTGATTGTGATTATAACTTGTGTAAATGAGGTATATTTGATGAGGGATTGAACTTGGATTTGTTACCGAGGCTATAAAGAGTAAAGATTGAACTGCCTCATTAGAAAGAGTGTCTTCGGTTGGGGTTTGTAAAAATTGATTTGGTTTTTCTCATATAAAATTCTGATGAACACGCGTACGCATACACACTATTACACACTATTTATTTAGTTTTGGTTTATTTTCTCTCCGTTCCTTATTTTAATTTGATCTTATATATTTGTTAAGTTGTTTAGAATAACAATAAACTAATACAATGTCAAGGAGAATATAAGGGAAGAACTAAGAAGTGCTTTACAAAGAATCGCTCACTTGCTGTTTCACAGAACGATTTAAACTGTGATTCATGGAGTCATAGAGGTTTCATTTTCATACATGTATTTGACAGGAAATTGATAGATTTTCAAATATAAATTTAAATTAAACATTATATTCTAGTGACTTAAAATGATTGAAGGGGCCTGAAGCAAGTTGTAAGCTGTGTTAAAGAATTAAAACGGTAGGAAATGTAATGCTGAATAGTTTATGAAATGTTTTCTTATTTTTTTATATAATTACATATATTGAAAATCTTGACACTAATATCTTCTTCTCCATTAATTTCTTGACTCAAAATAATTCGAAAATGTTTCGATTTGATGATTTAGTGATCCAATTTGAGCAAAATATATATAAGTGATCTAATTTGAACATTTTTGAAACATGTTTAATATTCTATGACATTTTTCGTAACAGGAACCGTTAGATTCTATTTAAGTTAACAAAAACAACTAGATTGATTAAATTTAGGATGAGCCGAAAAAAAAACTAGTAAATGCAAAGTTATCTATGTGTTTGGTTACATACTTGCATCTAATTATGTGATTCTTTTGAAAAGAGTCAGTTGTTTAAGGTTCAGGCTGTAAGTTGTAATTTACTACTTTTAAACCGGAGTTTAGGGTGTTTTAAATGTGTACAAGGTTTATGAAACAAATGCCTCATATGAAAATTTACATCCAAGCATCTCATCATTGACCAATCAGCCTTAGCTCAACCGGTTAAAGTAAGATACTCATGACATGTAAATAAAGGGAATGTAATAGGTTCAAGTCTCGCTCTGAGCAAAAAATGCTTAGAGTTGATCTATGGGGTTTTCTCAGCAATGAGTTTCCTCCTAAGGGGTTGGGTGTGCGGTCCCGACTGGAAAACGGATAAGTGGACCCGATTAAGATAACACATATCCTCCAAAACAGGATCGTACATTTGTCGTTAAAAAACATCCCATCATTGAAGTTTTTAGTTGTCACTAGTGTGTTGCAGTTGGAATCTGATTATGACACTTTAGACCAAATTATTTTTGTAATAAATGCTTCGCAAAAAGCTGCTGTAATATAAATGAGTTATGAAACCATTTTTAGGTTTCTTTATTTTGTTAAGAAAAACTGAAGATTTCTATTTTGTGTAACATCCTATATCAATATTATGAATTAATGGAAATATCATTCATTAAATCAAGCTCTACTATCCTTTTCTAAGATATGATAAAATGAGTTATAAGCTTATGAACACTTCATGAATAAGTGGTGATGAGTTTACACCAGGTTTTGTAAGATTTTAAGTATCTAGAAATCATTTTCGACATCACATATACATATCTAAATCTAGTATAAGAGAAACAAAGTGTTAGTAAATTAATGATTTTTTTGCTACTAAAAATCGCACATTTTATGCTCACGTATAGGTAAGTGATATTTCAAAACATATCACTATCCCTTTAAACCGGCACATGTCAGCAATCTTTAACTATGTCTCTAACTATCATAGGTTGCGATCTTTAACAACATAATGATAGTTCAACAATATATGTTGAATAATCTTTTTTACATATAATATCAATTATACAAGTCTCAAATTTAATCAAGTCTCAAATTTAATCAAATGTTTCTCATATGAGATACTTGTCAAAAAGAAACTTCTTGAAAAAGGCGTTTAGTTCTTTTAAATGTTTGATGATGAAGATGAAGACAGGAAGTCATGAAAATTATTTTGACTCAACAATCTTTTTAACAATCTATATTTTGTTGTATGTTTTTTTTGAATTTTGTATGGCTTGGATAGCTTTTTAAATCGTGATCTAACTCTCAAATTTTAAGTATTTAGTGGGTCCATAAAATCAATAATCGGATTATAAAAAAAGCAAATTCCAAAGGGGGCCTACTAAAGAGACGCCTTGAAGGATATTCAAACGCCCTACTTACGGGCCGTAAGGCCCTTCACGGGCCGTATTGACTGTCGGGTAGTCAAATCAGTCATTCAAAAACGTAACGGCCCGTGAATATAATCACGGTCATATTTTTTCACGGGCCGTGAAGCTCTTCACGGCCCGTTTGACATTTACCTTACGGGTCGTGAACTTCTTTACGGATCCTACTTTCACCTTTAATAATTTGACGAGATATATTATTTCTCGTTTTTCGTGTAATTTTGTATTTATTACGTTATTTGATATGACGTAATATTCCTCGATATTCGTGTTAATTATGTGACAAGATGCAATATTCCATTTCAACTACTATATAAACGTTAGTTTATAAATTAATGTCATAATTCAAATTTCTACGATATAAATTCATTTCATTTCAACTACTACATAAACGCAATATTCCATTTCAACTACTATATAAACGTTAATATTTAACGTTACGATGTCTTTCTTGGATAGCAACTATTTATTCGGTTCGGAATCTAACTATTACCCTGAGGAGGGTTACGGTTATTACAATGAGGCTGCTTCAAACTATTTAGGACAGTTCGCGTCCAATTACGGCGGGAATGACGGCGGCGATGACGGGGGTGATAACGGTGGCGATAGCCGATAGCAGCGGGGATAATGACGGTTCTGGTTCCGGTAAAAGAGGTTTATACGACACGAATCAGGTTATAAGATATATCATATTTAATTTTACTTTCATTTTACTTTCATTTAGTAATAACTAACTAAAAATATTAAATTGATTAGGTTTTCTCATCTCGTGAAGAATTAGTTGATTGGGCAACTAACGTGGGGCGAGAAAATGGATTTGTTATTGTCACTAAACGTTCAAAAAGAAATTCGAATGGTGTGGTGGTTAAAATTTGGTTGAAATGTGATCGGGGTGATGTATATAAGGGAACATCCACTCTAAGAAAAAGTGGCACGAAAAAAATAAACTGTTAATTTGAATTGCAGGGTAAGTACCAGATGAAGAGAGATGGGTGGATTATAGTTGTTGTGGATAATACTCATAACCATGAACTTGCTGAACACCTGGAAGGACATGCATACGCAATGAGGCTCACCGAAAATGAGCTTTCTACTGTAAAGAATCTGACCGAGCAAAATATTGACCCTCGAAACATTCTAGGCACGTTGAGGGAACAAAATCCCAATAACGTGTCTGTGTTACGAACCATGTATAACGCTCGGGCAAAAATTAAAAAGTCTACCAGAATTGGTGAAACCCCAATGCAGGTTTTTTTCTATACTACAACAACATCAATATATTTACACCCCTCACATAGATGAACCGACAAATACCGTCGACAGGGTTTTTTTATACATCCCACATCTCACACATTATGGCGTGCGTACCCACACGTGCTGATGATTGATACAACTACAAAACTAACTTGTATAAAATGTCATTTGTTCAAATGGTTGGTGTGACATCCATCCTGAAATCTTTTTCTGTTGCTCACGCATTCATTGATTATGAGCGTGAAACCAACTTCAGATGGGTGTTAGAGCAACTAAAAGCAACGTTGGAAGATAAGTGTATGGATCCCCGTGTTATACTAACCGACCGAGACCTCGCTCTGATGAATGCGTCAGAAGAAGTTTTTCCGAGTGCTGTTCATTACTTTGCAGATGGCATATTTCGGAAAATATTGCTAAACATTGCAAGGCGAGTTTTTCAAATGAAGAGTGGGGTGCTTTTGAGCATGTGTGGTCAGTACTTATTAACTCTGCAACGACGGACATATACGCTTATAATTACGACCGGTTTTATCGCAGATTGATGTCCAAACATTCAAGTAAGTTTTCTAGTGTTATTCTTAAAAATACATGTATATTTACATAAAAATAAGTATATTTTTTTAAATAGGAGTGCTGATGTACCTCAAAAATAACTGGTTGGACCCCTACAAAGAGAGATTTGTGTCGGCGTGGATAAATAAAAGTTATAACTTCGGTCAGCACACAACGAACCGAGTTGAGAGCCAACATTCGTTGTTGAAAAGTTACCTGAAAGCAACTAATAGCACCCTGGATAGATTTATTCCTTTCATTA
The DNA here is from genome assembly GCA_024085815.1 of Flaveria linearis. Lineage (NCBI taxonomy): Eukaryota > Viridiplantae > Streptophyta > Magnoliopsida > Asterales > Asteraceae > Flaveria > Flaveria linearis. Next base: position 2,335,425 of record CM044010.1, read on the forward strand.
ATAATATCTTAGTTACCCAGGAAATTGCTATAAAAGAAAGTTTTACCAAAAGCAAAATCATGCTTATGGTGCAGCATAATCATGAAGTGCTTAAATTACTGCGAGGTAACGTTTTTATTGCGGCTTTGGATATGTTTGTTGGTGAGATTAACAGGATAAATCATCTAATTATATCCAAAGAATCATGTGGCTGCCATCTTTTTACCTGCTGTGATCTTCCGTGTGCTTGTAAATTAAACAATTACTTTCAAACAGGTGAATGTTCTTTTGCGTTTTTTATTTTTCATGAAAACTTTTATTATATTTAATTTAATATATTATTTTATAGGTCAATGTATCCCGCTCGATGCCATTGATGTTTTTTGAAGGAAGCTAGATTTTTCACCCGCGTATATCGTACCTACCGCTCCCCAGCCTAAATCTAACCGTTATGTGCTCGCGGGGGTCCTCATCCTCAGTGGCGGGAGTGAACAGAAACGTAGACAAAAACTGCAACGCCAGCTCCCGGTAGCCCCTCCTCGATCCCAAATCAAACATCCGCCTCCACGGCGTCTCTCCATCCAGCCCAACGATGTCCTGGGCACGTGCTATGTCTCCAACCTCCTCTAGCACGTCTCAGTCGATGGTGCGTGTCCCCTTCAGGGGACGTCCAATCAGCTTCCACAGCCTAAGCCGTGGCTGTGTCTCCCTCGAAAAACGAAGATTAGGGTGTGGGTCGAGGAAGTCACCCTGACCCTCGGGCTCGGTCTCCGGACGTTTACGTTTGCGTGGCGGCATTATCTGCAAAAAAAAATTAAAATTCACAAGAACACAAAAAAGGGTTACGGCCCGTGAAGAGGACTCACGGCCCGTAACCCTCTGAATTTTCAAAGGGTTACGGCCCGTGAAGAGGACTCACGGCCCGTAACCCTCTGAATTTTCAAAGGGTTACGGCCCGTGAAAGGCAGTCACGGCCCGTAACCCTTTGAAAATTCAAACGGTTACGGCTCGTAACGGCTGTTCACGGCCCGTAACCCCCAATTTTTTCATATTTTTCAAATTTTCAAATTAAATTTTAACATATTTAAACGATAAATATACAAAAATAAAATACGAATTTGAATACGTACCGTAGTAAGAAGTTGGCGGTATGAAAATGATGAAAATCCGGAGGTCGTGAACAAATGGGCCGTGTGTAAATCGTATGTGTGTTTAGGGGGTGTAAATCAACAAATAGGCCATGAGGTCGTATATATCACCCGGCCTCATGGCTCGTGACGTGCCTCACGGCGCGTTACCTATTTCCAAAACGGGCCGTGAGTAGTCTCACGGCCCGTGAGGTTTGTAATTTTAAAAATCAACCGTTTAGACTTCACGGCCCGTTTGGTGACACTGAAACGACCCGTAAAGACCCTCACGGGCCGTTTCATTAGTTTTTTAAGTCTATAAATTCAGCCGCTTCACACAACCAATTCACACAAATTTACTCAATATCCAAACCATGAGTGCTACAAGTGATCAAAATCCGTGGACAGATGAAGAGGAGGTTGTGACAACCCGGAAAAATTCGTGATATATTTCGTGTAGTATTTATATGATTTTTTTTATTTATTTTATTATTATTATTAGTTTAATAATAATGTTGATAATAAAAATAATAATAACAATAATAATAATATTGTTAATAGTAATAATAATGATAATAATAATAATAATAAATAATAATATTAATAATGAAGTCCAGGGGGTTAATCTGCCAATTTTGAAACTTATTTTAAAAGGTTTCAGCATGAAATAATAAGATTTGGAAAGTTGAGGGACCAAAGGTGTAAATTGTTTAAAACCCACCCCATTCCCCCGTCGACCACTGTTGCTCCGGCCGGTCTCCTGCGACCTCCGGCGACCCCCAAACGATCACATTCAATCGATTTTGACTCAATCAAAAGCTCCCGACACATTCTAGTGCATGACTCGAACTCGTGGACCACCTTAATTTGAATAATTGAATGACCTACCCACTGAACCACTTTGACCAAACTTTCGGCCGACCCACTCAACTATTCGAGCACTAAAACTAAATAATAAACGAAAGTAAACTCGCACTAACAATCTTCTGACTATTTAAAACCTTCCTTCGAGTTCAATTGTATCAGAAACACACACAAATGACCAATTCGATCACCACACTAATTCGGACCTGCAACTCGTTCGAAATCCCACTTAGAACCATTATAAACCTAAATTGACAGAGGGCTATCCATCCTTAACACCAACATAAGCTTCCTGTAAGAGGAATTCGATTATGATCACCATTTACACCCTGAACCGATCTCATGACTGTCGCGACATGTTCTTCGACTGATCATCACCTATACATCTTCTAATCGGGTAATTAAATACATGTACATGCTCGTTTCTATATGGGGATCAAAAGCCCCATGATTACAGTTGTTAACAGATTCGAATCGATGTTCGATTTGATCGATTTCGGATCTAGGGTTCATACGGGGATTGGGTTCGATTGTGTTTGTGTTTAAGTGATTTAAAAGCCGAGTATTACCGCGGCTATAAGCCTTGGTTCACCGGTTCAGGGCATGCTTACAAACCAGGAGGTCCCGAGTTCGACCCCGGGCCACCTCATTTATTTTTTTTAAGGCTTTTTAAGCCTCTGAAAAATAAGTAAAAATTCTCAAAAATTATAAAAATAATTTTTATAAACATTTCTTATTTAAAAGGTTACATAAATATTTTCTGTAAATTTATTTTATTTAAAAACCGTAATAATATTTATAAATTAATTTTTATAAATATTACAAATAACTATTTTCATAAAAATAGACACTAGATCTTGCTTGATTATAACCATGAAAATCAAAGGAATTATATATTTTAATTTCATTAATACTGTAACGAACATTTAAGCAACGCGTCAAACCCTATACATAAATACATAATATGTTATGTATATATTAACCGGATAATACGCTATCGTAATAACATTTATTTCAAAAGAATATATACGTAATATATTTAAACGTTATCAGATGTTGAACCCTAGATTATAATTAAACTCAAACATATATATCAAATCGTTTGCGTCAAACCCAAACTGACCCGAATTCAACCAAATATATCTATTTGCATTTGAAGCCGTTTTAAAGACGCAATTACAATTAATAATAGGTGTCAAACGTGTTTGATCGTGCATTGCCTTATTCTGTGAAGCTTTTGTTCATAACTTCAATTCAAGGTGAGTTTACAGCCCCACTTTTACTTTATACTCTTTTTGGGGGAGAGAAACATACTATTTTCATAAACGTTACATTACATTGGGTTTTTGTAATACTGCATATACTTGATACTATGGTGTTATACTTTGCCCTTCGGACCGTTAATATGCAAATAGCAAGGTGATTGTTAGTAGATCTACTGGGAGTGACATACACCACCCGGGCTAGGTCGCGCTAGCACAACGTACGCAAACGGGTGAACAGTTAGCCTGTTAAAGGTTGTGGTGTGTGATCCACAATCGGGCCTACTTTATTATTTGATTACATGTCAGCTCGGTCGCGACTTCATACACATAGTGATCATTATGGACTAGCTACCCATTATATGCTTTAATTACATAATCCGGGATTTTCATACTTGACGGATTACATAATCCGGGAATTACATACTTGACGGATTACATAATCCGGGAATTACATACTTGACGGATTACATATCCGGGATTTTCATACTTGACGGATTACATAATCCGGGATTTTCATACTTGACGGATTTCATAATCCGGGAATTACATACTTGACGGATTACATAATCCGGGAATTTTATACTTGACGGATTATATAATCTGGGAATTACTGATATTTATCGGATTAATAAATCCGGGGATTTCATTATACTTGTAACACCCGCAATTTTGATTAGACAAAGAGAAATAATAAGAAGAAAAGAAAAGAAAGAATTTTGAAGGAAAAGGAAAAGAAATAGAAAGTAGAAGGGGGTTTGTGTAAAAGTACAAAGAAAAGAGAAATATCTGATATACATAGGGATGGCTGCCCACTTTTTCTTTTTTTCTCACAAACCCAAATCTTCGAAGTGTTCTAGAGAGAGAAAGAGCAGACCACGGGAATTTGAAGGACGAACAAGAAGAAGAGGAAGAAGACAGATTCGAGGTACTGGGTTCCACGACGACCGATTTTGAAGAAGCTACACCCAGCAACACAAGGTGAGTTCTAAGACCCCTTCTTTTACGCATTTTTGAACGATTTTTGGGGCTGGAACACATCGTGAAACTGTTTTTCGAGCTGTGAGTGCTTAAATCCGTGAATGTATGTACGAGTATGTGTGTGTATGGTCCGCTTAGGTTGCTATGCCTACTGTATATAGGATTTCTAGGACAGATACGCGAATTACAGCATGAGGTTCGAATGCGTACTGTTGATGTATGTTTTAGAAGTCTTTTCTATGATGAGTATGATGTTTAGCTTGTTCTAAGCGTGTTGTATGACAAATCTGTGCTAAGGTGTGTTGAGATGATGATTAAGAGCTGAAAAACAGCACAGGTCAAGTTGCAGAGTAAACTGCTCAACCGCATTGACTAATGCGGATGACCAGGGAAAATGCGGCTAAGTCATCAGGCAACCGTATTGACTAATGCGGAAAGAAGTCATGAAATGCGGATACGGCATTGGCCTACCCGCATTGACTAATGCGGGCGGCTGAAAGAAATGTGGCTAAGGCATTTCACAGCCGCATTGACTAATGCGGACAGGTTAGGAAATGCGGTAAGGCATTTCTCAGCCGCATGGACTAATGCGGTTAGATCATGAAATGCGGATAAGGCATTCCTCATCCGCATTGACTAATGCGGATGAACAGACTAATGCGGATGAACCAGAATGTGAAATGCGGATCAGGCTTAGTAAGATCTGATTAATTTGAGGAAATGAGTAACCTAGGCATGATAGTGATGATGATGTTGCATGGTTGCACCTGTTGTATGCCATATATGAATGATGCCTAGTAGGATGATGAATGAATGTTATGTGTATGTTCCTTATGATGTATGTATGTTAGTATGATGTTGCCATGATAGATGGTGAATACTGATGATATGTAAGTATTTATGTTCCTTATGTGTATGTGTTTTATCTTTAATAACTTTACGTGAATGAATGAACGAAAGAAATGAATGTATTAAGAACGTAAAGTGAAAGATAATGAAAGAAGGAACATGATGAATGAATGCATGCATTAATGAAAGAGAGTAAGAAAGGCTTGCAAGCAAATGAAGGAGGTGCACACCCCTGGCAGGTGTTAGCTCAACGGTGTACGGGTTAGCTACCCCGAAGGATGTACATCGGGTCAATCATTGAGATTGATAATGAGGTGAGCAACTTCGTGTTGCAAGAGACTCGGTTAGCAGGCAATCATAAGATTGTCACTGAGGTGAGCAGTCGCGCACTGCAACAGACTCGGCTAACGTATGTTAGAATGATAATGAGGTGAGCAACTTCGTGTTGCAAGAGACTCGGTTAGCAGGCAATCATAAGATTGTCACCGAGGTGAGCAGTCGCGCACTGCAAGAGACTCGGCTAACGTATGTTAGAAGTAAAGAGAAAAGATGAGTGGTGCATGTACCTACCCCAGGTGACTGGATCAGCATTTGTGCACAACGTTCGTGGCTAACCACCACAGGTCCAGCACCAGTAGTATGTATGATGAAAGTGGGGTATTGTACATGTCACCGAATGTAATGAACGTTCGAACGGAAGTAATAAATGAATGAATGAATAAAATGAAGGTTCGAACGTATGAAGTGAAAGTATGAATGAAAGTAAAAACATACGAAAGTATGTAAAGTATGAATAAAAGTAAGACATACGAAAGTATGCAAAGTATGAATGAAAGTAAAGACATACGAAAGTATGTAAAGTATGTAAAGTATGTATGTATGAAAGTATACGAGAATGATGAAGTGTACACGAATGAAAGTAAGTAATGAATGATAAGATAATAATAATATTATCTACGTGTACGTATGACGTGTGATCACATGTATGGAAGAACAGTTAATGAGAATGAAAGTATGTTTTAATATAAAAACTAGAACTCACTCAGCAACGCTGACTTTATGTGTTTTCCAGTTCGCAGGTAGTGTTGCTGAGGATGGCACGAGGCGGCTACTCAGCTCTTTTGGGATGGCATTCACTTTTGATTATGCAGCCACATCATGTGTTGTGGGCCCGTAATGCGCGCAACACATTATGTTGCATGCAAGTGCAAGATTTCTTGATAATCCTGATAAACATGATTATTTAAGAAATCTTGTTACGAAAGAAAATATATTTTGCACTTAATGTGTCCTCTAGAGGTCGCTGTATGATCCTATGAGGAGAGACAGAGTAGAGAAAGTTGTATTTTGTAATCGAGTCAATGATGTAATGGCTTTTATGAATGAATGAGAATGTATATATTTTATCATTTCCGCTGCGTTGATTTATGACTATACACATTATGTATGTTAAATGTGCGATGAAGAACCAACAGTAAGGTGCCCGGTGAGCGGGGCCTTACAAGTTGGTATCAGAGCAAAAGTTTAAGTAAAATGGGTAAATTTTCATAATAAACCTAAACTTAAACTGAGAATGGGACAGGGAGAATGAGAATGCCATCTGAGTAGTCGCGTGCCATCAGGTATTTTCTTAAAGATTAACTGGTATTATGTGCGCTTGTTATGTGAATGATGTGTACTGTTAGACTGAGATACTAATGTAGTCAGGATAGGTGATGCTCGGGGTACGAAGAGTAGAGTAAGTGGCTAATCACAACTGGCCACTGTAATTAGGGACTTATTGTACTTAACATAAACTGAGCTATTTCCTTGAATGACCGTGTTGGTGTTTTAATCTTTCAGTGTGATAGAAGATGGTCGGTGATAGATCATCTGATGCTTCCCATGATGGTGAACGTGGTGATGAGCCGCGTATCACGCGAGGAAGACTTAGGAAAGAGAAAGTAGTTCGTGAGGAGAACGAGATTCCTCACCAGGAAGAGACGGACGAAAGCGCCAAGTTGAGAGCCTCGGTAAAAGAGGCAGTGATTGAGGAAGTGCACCAGGTTATGCAGACGATCTTACCGACTGTAATGACCGAAGCGATAAAGGCAGTACGAGAGGAGGATAGACGAGGGAGGAGACGGTCCTCCGGTAGACAGCAACAGACAGAGGCAGAAACGGTATTGTCTGATGACGAAGAGGAAGAAGAGGAAGAGCAGGTTAGGGGGACAGCTCGGGGTTGTGATTACGGGAAATTTATGAGATGCAAGCCTTCGACTTTCGATGGATCGGGTACGGCTGCTGATGCTCACCAATGGGTGAGGGAGATGGAGGCGGTCCTTGATATCAGTGACTGCCAGGAGGATAAGAAGGTAAAGTTTGCTACCCACTCGTTTACGGGGACGGCATTGTGCTGGTGGGACAATATTGTCCAGGCCGAGGGTAGCAGAGCTATTGGTAAGATGAAGTGGTCTGAGTTGAAGAGAATGGTGATCGAGGAGTTTAGTCCTCGTCGAGAGATGGACAGAGTTGAGAGAGAGTTCCTGCAGTTGGAAGCGGGAACGATGACCCACCAACAATACACGACCAAGTTCAACGACATGGCACGGTTGGTGCCAGAGCAAGTGACGCCGGTGTCTCGCAAGATTAACCGGTATATTCAGGGGTTGCCAGCCGAAATTCGTTGGCACTTGATTTCCGCCCGACCAAGTACTTTCAGGTCGGCGGTAGATTTAGCTGGGAGGTTGTATGATGAACGAGCTGCTTTGGTGAAGTCTGAGGGCAGTAAGAAGGGAAGTGCTGAGAGGAAGTGGCAGGGAAAGAGGTTTGGTCGGGGTGATACTTCGACAAGTAGTAAGAAGGCACGGGTTGACGATCGCCGTGTGGTCGTGACAAGTGCGGGGTCGAGAAAGTGTGAGAAGTGTGGGCGAGAGCACGGTGGCGAATGCAGATGGGGGCTGAATGTATGTTTTAAGTGTGGAAAGCCTGGTCATATGGCTAAGGAGTGTAGGGTAATGAGGTGCTTTAACTGCGGGGAAAGTGGTCATATGAACAAGGATTGCAAAAAGCCGAGGCCTGGGGGTTCCGGCGGGAAGAAGGCAGTGGATGAAGGGTCGAAGGCAAGCGCCAGAGCGTTCACGATGACGCAGGAAGAGGCTAGGACGGACCCTGATGTAGTGTCCGGTACGTTTCTGGTGAACCAAACTCTAGCCTCCGTATTATTTGATTCAGGTGCTAGTAGGAGTTTTATTTCTGTTGCTTTTAGTGCCAAATTGCCTGTTAGTAGTAGGCGTGTGGATGTGCCGTTTGATGTAGAGACTGCTATAGGTAAAACCACCAGGATCTCTGAGGTAATTGAGGGTTGCGATGTGGAACTGGAGGGTCACAAATTCCCAGTTAAGCCCTTTGCGATGACGCTGGGTGGTTTCGATTTGGTGCTTGGAATGGATTGGTTGACAGATTTTGAGGCGAATATTGTGTGTCACAAGAAGATGATCAGTTTGACAGCGCCTGACGGCAGTCCAGTGACAGTTTATGGGGATCGGGTTACTACGATTCCGAAAGTGATCTCAATGGCAGTGGCGGGGAAATGTATGAGGCGTGGATGTAACGCCTATTTATGTTATGTGAAAGATGTAGAGAAGCCAGCACCACAACTGTCTGATGTTCCGGTTGTGTGTGAGTTCCCAGACGTGTTCCGGAAGACTTATCGGGATTGCCACCTGACAGAGAGATCGAGTTCCAGATTGATTTAGTACCAGGCGCCCAACCTGTTGCCAAGGCACCATACCGATTGGCCCCGACAGAGATGAAAGAGTTGATGGAGCAGTTACAAGAGCTACTGGATAAGGGTTTATTAGACCGAGTATCTCACCTTGGGGTGCTCTGGTCCTGTTTGTAAAGAAGAAGGACGGTAGTATGAGGATGTGCATCGACTACCGCGAGTTGAATAAGCTGACAGTAAAGAACAGATACCCCTTGCCGAGGATCGACGACTTGTTTGATCAACTTCAGGGTGCTAGTTGGTTTTCACGTATAGATCTTCGATCAGGCTACCATCAACTGAAGGTGAAGGAGCAGGATATCCCTAAAACAGCTTTTCGTACGCGTTACGGTCATTATGAGTTCCTCGTTATGTCATTTGGTTTGACCAACGCGCCAGCTGCCTTTATGGACCTGATGAATAGGGTGTGCCGGCCGATGTTGGATAAATCAGTGATTGTATTATTGATGACATCTTGATTTATTCAAGGAGTGAGACTGAACATGCCGGTCACGTTCGCGAAGTTCTGGAGACGTTGAGAAGGGAGAAGTTGTATGCTAAATTCTCCAAGTGCGCATTCTGGTTGCGTGAAGTTCAATTCTTGGGTCACGTGGTAAATCCGGATGGGATTACGGTCGATCCGGCGAAAGTGGAAGCAGTGATGCAATGGAAGTCTCCGAAGACGCCGTCCGAGATCCGTAGTTTCTTGGGCTTGGCGGGCTACTACCGAAGGTTCATCCAAGACTTTTCCAAAATTGCTTCTCCACTGACGAAGTTGACCCGGAAGGATGTGAAATTTGTGTGGGGTCAAGCTCAGGAGAAGGCGTTTGAAGAACTGAAGACGAGATTGACCCAAGCTCCAGTATTGGCATTACCCGAAGGGAGTGAAGATTTGGTGGTTTATTCTGATGCCTCCTACTCGGGGTTGGGATGTGTATTAATGCAGAGAGGAAAGGTGATAGCCTATGCATCCCGACAGCTGAAAGTTCATGAGGTTAATTATCCCACTCACGACTTGGAGTTAGCAGCTGTGGTTTTCGCGTTGAAGATCTGGCGGCACTATTTATACGGGACGAAGTGCACCATCTTCACAGACCACAAAAGCTTGAAGTACTTCTTCGAGCAGAAAGATCTGAATATGAGGCAGAGACGGTGGTTGGAACTAATAAAAGACTACGATTGTGAAATCCATTACCACCCGGGCAAAGCTAACGTGGTGGCTGATGCCCTTAGCCGAAAGGAGAGGCCCGAGCCGATTCGGGTGAAAGCATACCAACTAATCATGACCTCAGACATGATGAAACAAGTCAGAGAGTTCCAGGATAAAGCATTGAAAGATGAACATCTTAACTCTGAACGAATGAGAGGACTGGTAGCGGAGCTAGTAGGAAACACGACGGGCGTTAAAACCCGGTTTGGGCGTATGTGGATTCCTCGTCTCGGGGATCTACGAATGAAGATTATGGATGAAGCTCATAAGTCTCGATACTCCATTCATCCCGGCGCCACCAAGATGTACCAAGACATGAAGAAAGATTATTGGTGGCCGGGTATGAAACGTGATGTGGTGGAGTATGTGAGTAAATGCCTCACGTGTTTGCAAGTAAAGGCGGAGCACCAGAAGCCGTATGGAAAGATTCAGCCGTTGGACATACCGGAATGGAAGTGGGAGCACATCACCATGGATTTTATCACAAAGTTGCCACGTACCCCGAAAGGGTATGATACGATCTGGGTGATTGTGGATCGATTGACGAAGAGTGCTCACTTCTTACCGATGCGTGAAACATATTCGTCCGAAAGGTTGGCCGATCTTTTCATAAAAGAGATCGTGACTCGTCATGGTGTACCGGTGTCGATTGTATCTGACCGCGACACCCGGTTTACATCCAAATTCTGGAAGAAATTCCACGATGCCATGGGAACGAGGTTGCATATTAGCACGGCTTATCATCCTCAAACTGATGGTCAGTCAGAAAGGACCATTCAGACCTTGGAGGACATGCTTCGGGCATGTGTTATTGATTTCGGAGGAAGTTGGGATGACCATCTACCGTTAGCTGAGTTCTCGTACAACAACAGTTATCATGCTAGTATTGGCATGCCACCCTACGAGATGTTATACGGTAGGAGATGCAGGACCCCCGTCTGTTGGGGTGAAATTGGTCAAAAAGAATTGGGAAGCGTCGAAGTGGTAGAGGCTACGACTGAAAAGCTCGAAAGAATTAAAGCGTATATGAAGGCGGCCAAAGACCGACAGAAGTCGTATGCTGACAAACGACGCAAGCCAATTGAGTTCCAAGTGGGAGACCGGGTTATGTTGAAGGTCTCACCTTGGAAAGGGATCATTCGATTCCGGAAGCGGGGTAAGTTGAGTCCGCGATATATAGGCCCTTTCCGAATTGTTGCTCGAGTGGGGGAGGTGGCTTATAGGTTGGATCTGCCAGATGAACTAAGTGGAATCCACCCGACTTTCCACGTGTCCCATCTGAGGAAGTGTTTGGCGGACGAAGACATGGTCGTTCCACTGGATGATATCGAAGTAGATGAAAAGCTCAATTATGTAGAGCAACCAGTGGCGATCATAGATCGCAAAGAAAAGAGGTTGAGAAATAAAGTGGTTCCCCTTGTGCGTGTACAGTGGCGGCACAGGAAGGGATCCGAGTCGACGTGGGAAACTGAAGAAGAAATGAGGCAGCATTACCCACGACTGTTCGAGGAATGACAGGTTTCGGGGACGAAACCTAAAATAAGGGGGGTGGACTTGTAACACCCGCAATTTTGATTAGACAAAGAGAAATAATAAGAAGAAAAGAAAAGAAAGAATTTTGAAGGAAAAGGAAAAGAAATAGAAAGTAGAAGGGGGTTTTGTGTAAAAGTACAAAGAAAAGAGAAATATCTGATATACATAGGGATGGCTGCCCACTTTTCTTTTTTCTCACAAACCCAAATCTTCGAAGTGTTCTAGAGAGAGAAAGAGCAGACCACGGGAATTTGAAGGACGAACAAGAAGAAGAGGAAGAAGACAGATTCGAGGTACTGGGTTCCACGACGACCGATTTGAAGAAGCTACACCCAGCAACACAAGGTGAGTTCTAAGACCCCTTCTTTTACGCATTTTTGAACGATTTTTGGGGCTGGAACACATCGTGAAACTGTTTTTCGAGCTGTGAGTGCTTAAATCCGTGAATGTATGTACGAGTATGTGTGTGTATGGTCCGCTTAGGTTGCTATGCCTACTGTATATAGGATTTCTAGGACAGATACGCGAATTACAGCATGAGGTTCGAATGCGTACTGTTGATGTATGTTTTAGAAGTCTTTTCTATGATGAGTATGATGTTTAGCTTGTTCTAAGCGTGTTGTATGACAAATCTGTGCTAAGGTGTGTTGAGATGATGATTAAGAGCTGAAAAACAGCACAGGTCAAGTTGCAGAGTAAACTGCTCAACCGCATTGACTAATGCGGATGACCAGGAAAATGCGGCTAAGTCATCAGGCAACCGTATTGACTAATGCGGAAAGAAGTCATGAAATGCGGATACGGCATTGGCCTACCCGCATTGACTAATGCGGGCGGCTGAAAGAAATGTGGCTAAGGCATTTCACAGCCGCATTGACTAATGCGGACAGGTTAGGAAATGCGGTAAGGCATTTCTCAGCCGCATGGACTAATGCGGTTAGATCATGAAATGCGGATAAGGCATTCCTCATCCGCATTGACTAATGCGGATGAACAGACTAATGCGGATGAACCAGAATGTGAAATGCGGATCAGCTTAGTAAGATCTGATTAATTTGAGGAAATGAGTAACCTAGGCATGATAGTGATGATGATGTTGCATGGTTGCACCTGTTGTATGCCATATATGAATGATGCCTAGTAGGATGATGAATGAATGTTATGTGTATGTTCCTTATGATGTATGTATGTTAGTATGATGTTGCCATGATAGATGGTGAATACTGATGATATGTAAGTATTTATGTTCCTTATGTGTATGTGTTTTTATCTTTAATAACTTTACGTGAATGAATGAACGAAAGAAATGAATGTATTAAGAACGTAAAGTGAAAGATAATGAAAGAAGGAACATGATGAATGAATGCATGCATTAATGAAAGAGAGTAAGAAAGGCTTGCAAGCAAATGAAGGAGGTGCACACCCCTGGCAGGTGTTAGCTCAACGGTGTACGGGTTAGCTACCCCGAAGGATGTACATCGGGTCAATCATTGAGATTGATAATGAGGTGAGCAACTTCGTGTTGCAAGAGACTCGGTTAGCAGGCAATCATAAGATTGTCACTGAGGTGAGCAGTCGCGCACTGCAACAGACTCGGCTAACGTATGTTAGAATGATAATGAGGTGAGCAACTTCGTGTTGCAAGAGACTCGGTTAGCAGGCATCATAAGATTGTCACTGAGGTGAGCAGTCGCGCACTGCAAGAGACTCGGCTAACGTATGTTAGAAGTAAAGAGAAAAGATGAGTGGTGCATGTACCTACCCCAGGTGACTGGATCAGCATTTGTGCACAACGTTCGTGGCTACCACCACAGGTCCAGCACCAGTAGTATGTATGATGAAAGTGGGGTATTGTACATGTCACCGAATGTAATGAACGTTCGAACGGAAGTAATAAATGAATGAATGAATAAAATGAAGGTTCGAACGTATGAAGTGAAAGTATGAATGAAAGTAAAAACATACGAAAGTATGTAAAGTATGATAAAAGTAAAGACATACGAAAGTATGCAAAGTATGAATGAAAGTAAAGACATACGAAAGTATGTAAAGTATGTAAAGTATGTATGTATGAAAGTATACGAGAATGATGAAGTGTACACGAATGAAAGTAAGTAATGAATGATAAGATAATAATAATATTATCTACGTGTACGTATGACGTGTGATCACATGTATGGAAGAACAGTTATGAGATGAAAGTATGTTTTAATATAAAAACTAGAACTCACTCAGCAACGTTGACTTTTATGTGTTTTCCAGTTCGCAGGTAGTGTTGCTGAGGATGGCACGAGGCGGCTACTCAGCTCTTTTGGGATGGCATTCACTTTTTGATTATGCAGCCACATCATGTGTTGTGGGCCCGTAATGCGCGCAACACATTATGTTGCATGCAAGTGCAAGATTTCTTGATAATCCTGATAAACATGATTATTTAAGAAATCTTGTTACGAAAGAAATATATTTTGCACTTAATGTCTCCTCTAGAGGTCGCTGTATGATCCTATGAGGAGAGACAGAGTAGAGAAAGTTGTATTTTGTAATCGAGTCAATGATGTAATGGCTTTTATGAATGAATGAGAATGTATATATTTTATCATTTCCGCTGCGTTGATTTATGACTATACACATTATGTATGTTAAATGTGCGATGAAGAACCAACAGTAAGGTGCCCGGTGAGCGGGGCCTTACAATACTTATCGGATTAATAAATCCGGGATTTCATTATACTTATCGGATTACATATCCGGGGATTTCGTTACTGATACTTACTGTTTTCTGATAAACTTGTGAACTCACCAGTCTTGTACTGAGATTTTTGCATGTTTTCTCTCAGGACATTGATGTGGCACGTCTAGGAGCACAGCATCCACTGCATGTCATTCCGCGTTCATCTCAAACTGTTTTCAAGATTTAATTAGCATTTACTTTACATAAATTGGATTGGACGCGTGTTTGCGTGTTCCAAAACTATTGTTAAATGTTTTCCTGTTTTCGCTTCCGCACAACTTAAATATATTTGGTCTGTTTCATTAAAATTAAACAACTTATATGATTTGTAATTATTGAGGTCGTTTGGTGTAACTGATGCTTATCTGAGATCCTGGTTGTGTCACACGCCTGACGGTAAAACCCCGTTAGCGGATTTTGAGGGTGTGACAGATGTGACTTTAGTAAGATCTTGTATCGAAAATTCAGGGACTATCCTATCAAATTCAATATTTTGGAACCGGGTTTCAACTCGTTTTCATCAAATTCTCGAACGTGAAGAATATCGCACCACTCGTGAACTTAGAAACAAGTGGTTTGACTTGAGAAGAAAGGTCACGACATTTCACCAGCTCTACAAAGACTTTACAACAATCGAAATACGTTATGGAATGATACGGATATTATGACAAGAACTCAAGAAAGATATCGGGAGAATTTTGGAATTTCTTTTAACCATTTTGCGGCTTGGATCTTTTATAAAGATCAAGAAGATTAAAAATTATGTGTTTTATTTTTGTGTGATAATAACGGTTTATTGTTTTTAATAAGTGTACTAATAAACGTTTATGTTTTAATAAAATATTTAATTACTGTTCTACATTACACGTCTAGAATACAGTTCGTCTGCCATAAATCTTCGGAATCTAAAGCAAGCATCCTGTAAGTTAACCTCTTGCCACTCTAAAGATCTATTTTGAACCAACATACGCAATAACATACAAATTACAACTCCCGAATCTCGACCAATATGACCGGCGTTAGGAGGCCAAACGGTTTCACCCGATACCACCAGTTCTTCGATTTCTTCTTGTCCGGAGTGCTGCCAATATTGTATACGTGACAGAAAATGTAAAAAGTACGATTCGAATTGTACGAAAATCGTTCGGGCATTACGATGAATGCACCATGAATCATCACACGTATTTGGTCGGCATTCGTATGGAGAATATATACGAACTTGTAGTGAGTCCATAGAAATCTTAAAAAGATACCAATTTTCTTCGTCATCAGTCATTGGTACGTAAACCTACAATACAATTTAATTCACGGTATAAATTCATGATTTTTATTGTAAAACATGAAAACAGTATTACCGTATCAACTTCCCATAACGCGGGATATAGACAGTCCTCCCGTCGCCATATTCGTTACCATTAATGGACCCCGAGTATATTAAGTTAAACCACTCAAATGGGAGAATCGTCCAACGATCACTACCCGGCAACTTTTCTGTTCTACGTATTTCTTCGTATCTCCATATTGTGAGTCTATTTGTCCACGCCCGAACATGCTATAAAATAAAAACTTTTTATTGTTATAATTTTAAAATAAAATAAAATATACAAAAAAAAACTTTAAATCATACTCTGTACCTAAATACACGTTTCCGAGTAATTCAGCCAAATTGTAACTGAATATCGGAATGACCCATGCAATACACTCTACATGTTTGGGAATCACCGTTACGTATAAAGTGAATAACATTCTGAGACCAGTTCCTCCCGTTCTGCCAATTATGGTTATCTATTGGATCAGGAATACTTTTCATAATATCTCGTGAGTTTGAAGATGACTCATTTTGACGTCTTCTATTACCTCCACGAGAAGACATTTTAACTGTTTCGTTTCTCACTAACCGTATATAACAAGTAATATATATAACGGTTTATATAGAATCTTAAATCGAATCAAGAAATAACACGTCGCGTCACATAATTATAAAATTAAAAGTGCACGCAAATCGAGGAAAGTAAATTTGCAGAAGGACTACAACGGCCCGTGAGAGAACTCACGGGCCGTTACGGCACTTGTTAACGGGCCGTGGGAGAGGACATTTACGGGCCGTTTGTTTTTACACGGCCCGTGAGTAAATGTAGTTGTGAAAATTAAGTTTCGAAAACCTTACGGCCCGTGAGTAAATGTAGTTGTGAAAATTAAGTTTCGAAAACCTTACGGTCCGTGAGGCCCTTCACGGGCCGTGAAAAAAGTCAAAGGGCGTTCAGATATACTCTGACAGGGCGTCCGATTAGCTGGGGCCTTCCAAAAATGAGATGTTTTTTATGGTAAAAACAAAGCGTTGATTTGAATGATTGATTAGACTTGATGGATTCATTTATAAAGTGTTTGGGCCAATGTAATGTTTCAGTTAGTATTTATTGGTTATAACAACCAACAGTTGATGATTATAGTAGTGAAAAATTTTCAATAGTAACACCATTTATAGCAACTTAGTTGTTATTAATGTTATGCTTTTCAATAGCAAAATTTCACTAGTAACTGTGTCGTAGCTTTCCCATATCATGTTTATAACTCATATGAGATACTTCATAATAAAACAACAATAAAATATCCCACTATAGCAAAATTTCACTAGTATTAATCAATACTTCATTAATAGCAAAAATTCACTAGTTGTTATTAGAGGAATTTCATATATACCCTTATAAACTTCATAATTTTCGTATATACCCACGTGAAAAATCAAAACATCATATATGTCCTTACAACTAAATCGAATATCATATTTACCCATTTCTCTAAAAAGTTTATAAATTATCATTATACCCTTATTTTTCATAAAGCTTTTAGATTTCATACTAAATCATCTATTACCTTCAAATTTCATATTAACAATAATATTTCCCTCAGTATATGAGATTCACCTGTTTTACTTAAAACAACTCTATAGTATTCTATACAAAACAAACAATGTAATATAATCGAACAAGTATATTTTTATCTTTTACAAACTTGTTAAACATTTAATCCTCACTTTTTAATATTTCAACAAGAACAAATAATAACCACGCAACAAAGTGATAGTAGACGTGCAACATTCTTATCCTCTTCCTCCCTTTCCTCAATTGTTTGTTAATCTCAAATTTGCCATAGATCAAACACTACAAAAGGCACCATCAGGTACATAAACAACAGTCAATTGATTTATATCCTAGAAGGCTGAAGACTTTAAATTTTGGGAATTAGTAAACAAATTCAGGCAATCCCTACTCCAATCCTCATTAGAAAGTAGAATTAATGGCAAACGAAAAAAAAAGGGTGCTTTAGTTTCCAACGTTGTATACATATATTAAGTTCATTGAAGGGAATATAAAATTGTAAGTGAAGCTAGTAACAGAATAGGCAAATGTAGAATTATGTATTATGAGACTTGGGTGGTGGGGTGCCTATGTCACACCTATCACACTACATCACACACCT
This sequence comes from Flaveria linearis, assembly GCA_024085815.1. NCBI lineage: Eukaryota > Viridiplantae > Streptophyta > Magnoliopsida > Asterales > Asteraceae > Flaveria > Flaveria linearis. The sequence goes on from CM044010.1 coordinate 2,353,186, forward strand.
ACCAATTAAAAATATCACATCACACTACACTACACTTCCATGCGAAGCGTTTTCTCGTTCTATTTTGTTTCCTTTCATTTATTTTCACGCTATAGTCCTAATGGGCTCACTCAATGTGTTTTGCTTGAAAAGACTCCCCCCCATTTTGTTTTTGCGTCTCGCCTGGTCAGTGTGGCGTTGTCGTTGAGGTCGGGGAGGGGGTTTGAAACCGGCTCATTATAGCTTACGTGTTGGCCTGATTACAAAGTTTTACCCCTAAATACTCTTTGAGTACCAAACTCCGGAGTCATAACATCCACCGACTCCCATTTTACGTGGTTTCTTACCACCCTAAAAGCTCTGATGCTCGTAAGCTTTTTTTTTCTAATAAACTTTCTTGTATCCGCTTAAGGCTTTTAGAACGATTTTCTCATCGTTGCTTCCACTCACCTAGAGATGTTTCTAAATTTTTGAAAAAAAATATTTATACAAAAAATAATATAAATATAAATGTAAAATATATAAATGTAAAAGTAATATATTTACCGTTTGAATATAATTCCGGTACGTAAAACGTCTCATCATGTGGTTCATTATTCCCCACTTTAATTAGTTGATCAACGGTTCGATTGGTCGAACCAACGATGACGGTGAACGTCGAAACACCTTCTTTCAAAAGAAGCCACTTTTTGTGATCTTCAGTTGTAAGGTCTTCGGATACATATATCCAACTCTTTGTCAATGCCAACTCTTCATTTTCATCCCAAGCTTTGCTATCGGTCCGAGTTGTCAGTTTTCCTTTCGACTTAGATTTCGGTGGGGGTGTTTCTTAAACACCAATATCTTCATCTTCGCTTTCGTAAACTAGAAGATCATAGAAGGGTTCTTTTATTCTTCTTCATTTTCTTCTTCGGTTTCTTCTTCTTCTATGTATTGAGGTGGGTTTAAAAAGGGTTAGGGATGTTAATGTAGTAAGAAAATTATGATGGATTTTGAAACGGGGCATAGTAGGGTGGTAGACCAATTTGCGAGATTCGTAAGGATTTTGAAATCAATCGGTTGTATGCGGTGGTGGTTGGTTGAGCGGGTTGGATAGAAGCGCCGGTTCACTTGGACCCGACTACACCTTCGGTGTATATTTTTTGAAGGTTTGGCCTCGGAATTTGAGGATTTTTTGATCTATTTTTTAGAAAGTATAATGTGAATTTTATATGAGAATTATTTGAGAATTATATAAAACTAGGGATGGAACCCACGCGCGTTGCCGCGTGGTTAATTTTGAATATCTAACAGGGCGCAAGTGTTAGTAGCATGGCATCTAAGTGTATTATCTATTTAACCAGTAGACCTAATGTCATCGTCACATTCAGGTCAAAAAGTTGAAATTAGTAGATGTTATGTTAGTGCAAAGTTAGAGCAATAAATCAAATAAATATGAATACTATTTTACTAGCAGGATGGCCAAAACGATTTATATGTATAATGTATTAAGAAGTCGCATACCAGTACGTTTAATGCAGCAAGTGTGGCCATTCCTTCACGAGTCCTCTGCATAAATCGAAAACAGGAATTTAGAAAAGTTAACTGTAGATATAATAAACTTTGGCATTGTTTAGCAACTGAAAAACAGTTAAAAAAGTATAAGTTTAAGGAACAAAAATTATGCACCTTAGATGCGGAAGCAATATGATGGACAACAACGGCATTTTTCATGTCAGCAAGGCCAGGTTTCATGTATGACTCATCCTCAACACATCAAGACCAACTCGGAACATGGGATTATGTTTCAAATGCTCCACAAGAGCTTCTTCATCAACCACTGGTCCTCTGCTACACTTTATAAGGATCGCTTCCTTTGTTTTAAATTCAAATAAATTAGCCATTTTGGCTTATAAGACTTAGTAAAATATAACTCTTATACTTTGGTTGAGCTTACCTTCTTCATCTTTGAAAGCCTTTCTTTGTTGATGAATGATAAGTTGTTTTTGTCCAATATTGGATGTAGACTTATCTATGTGATCATACGCAGAAAACATCAAATAGAGAACATATTATAATGACCCCAATAGATTATGATAACACATTTAAACGATTTCTTACCACATCGGCTACTTGAAGAACTTCATCCATCGATGATGCTCGTTTCCATGTAACAGGCTGTTCTCCGCTGGCTTTCAAGAATTGACCATAAGCTGCAAATTGCTAGTTACATATTAGTTCATATATGATTTCAAATAAATATTACCTTTTTAAACCATCATACTTACAGCTTTTTAATAAAAAAATTTAGTTTCATCTGTTTGACTATTTTTTAAAGCTGAAACTTTTAACTGAAAATACACACAATGAGCAAGACATGCCTGTAACGAACTTCTCTAGACTGTTGCTTGGTAGAGATCGTAATACATTAGATTCATCTTGAACCCCTCAAAAACCAGTGGATTTAGAGAAAGATTTTACCATCATTCTAGCATAAGCAGAACCAATGCGACCAGGTCCAATGACACCAACAGTTTGTACTTTAGCAAATATCCCACAAACCTAAACATTACAAATATGATAATTATCTTACCTATAACCTGTAACCAGTGTCTAGTACTTTATGATTATCTTAAATGTAAATTGTCGATCTTACAGATGAGGAAACCATCCATCGTATAAGCCAGCCCTCATGAACCCATCGGCTTCACTATCCTTCGAGAAGCAGCAACAGAAAGTGCTGCTGCTAACTCTGCTGTGGTCTCTGTAAGCACACCCTATGCATATTATATTCCCAATTGTTAGTTTCGTAAAAGAACAAAATATAAACTATGCCCCAATTCCGTTATAGTGACAAAATAACAGCGGATAGAACGTTAAAACCTCTATGTTATGTTTATAAAACTTGTGGTGAATTTGATTTTGATGCTGTTTAAAAGACCATTTGATAGAAATAAGTTCCTATAAAGAATAACAATTCATCATACCACCATGGATTCACATGTTACACATCATTCCATCCATAGACACTATATCTTGACTTTCAAAAGTCATACATAATACTAACTAAAGTCACACTTGATTCATGAAATTTTCCTTAATTCTACAACAAAACCATTTTTGTTACATATTCTAACAAAGTTGAGTAAACTTGTTCATTTTTTTCATCAATCAAACAAATAGAGACCGATTTCAAAACAAAAAATGGATCCATATGACCTAGAAAGTCAAGTTTTTAACATACGAGTGAATAAAATGTCTTTTTTCATTATGGATACATAAATTCTTGAACCGAAGGACAACGAAACTCACAGCTGTGTTTCCAACGGCAACACCATGCTTGGTTGCTGCATCAACATCAACATTGTTATAGCCCACATCCATGTTGCTAAAAGCCTTCCCTCCTGCTTTGCTCAATGCTGAAAACAATGTTTCTCCCCAATCTTCTGTCACTAAAATACATACATCAAATTAGATCAGCAAATCTTTAATGAAATACACACATAATAATCACCATGTTACACAGTTCAAACATATATAAACCAAAGTAACCAGTTTAAAAACAACAATTAAAAGACGTGACATAAAAGAAGTATGCATTTAGTGCATGTATTAATGAACTTCCTTAAAAATGATACATCAAGTGAAAATCAAGTGTTGAATGACATTAATACTCTATGCTTATTTAATGATTACCCCCGTTAACGCTCATAAACTCATCTTCGTAGTCCCGAGTCTAACCATGCTTGGGAATCGGAAAACGTCTCCTCCTTACTACCTGCTATGTGAGATGATAGTATGAGACACCCTGATCGCATATGATTGAATGCAACTGACTAAAGGTACTTAAACTGAAATATTATTAAAAGAATCACATGTACATAAAGTTAACATAAACCAAAGGTTAATCAAACAGTCCACAATGTCAAAGATCAAACCAAAGAGATTAAAAGATAAGCTCCCATTAAACCTAGCGCAACATGTGGGTCAAACGCTGGTCAAACAATTTAGGGCAAAACAGATATAGACCAAAATATACTCGAGTTGAAATGAATCTTTTTAGATAAAGAAAGGCATCAGAATTATCTGCTTGCTATATTTATATGGCGAGTAGCAGCAACGACGATCAAGGTGGCAATGGTGGCGGTTGTGTCAACAAAAGAAGCAACAAATAGTAGGGTGGGTAGTGCTAACCCATTCTAAGTTAGCAAGTTTCAGAAAGTGTGACCTGTTTTGACCATTTGTGTAACTTGAATAGACCAAATTGAACACATAAGAATGAGTCATGCTAGCAACATGATGCTCCAATACACTCTCCATTACTGCACCATTTAAGCCAATAAAATTTTCATGCATGCCTTTAAAACTGCTCAATCCATGCCATTTCGTCAAACGCACGCGCGCTAACAATATTGAACACTGTTCAGTGTTCATTACACATAAAGGTTCATGAATCAATCTTCACCTTATCATTCTCATGTTTGTTTGCTAGTAAAATACTTCAATACACCAACACACAAACCAGCAAGCATGACACACCTAAACCCATTACATGTTCTAAAGCAAAACAAATTATCCAAATACACAAAACATGAAAACCACATGAAACAGAAATCAAAACAAAAATCAAAATCAAAATCAAACATACATAAACTAATCCATCAATAACCAGAAGCAATCAAACACAAGCTAAACACATCAATAACCACACCAAAAACAAAACCAGCAAAGCATGACACATACAATTACATGTTCTAAAGCAAAACAATTATCCAAATACACAAACACATGAAAACCACATGAAAAGAAATCAAAAATCAAAAATCCAAAATCAAAAATCAAACATACATAAACTAATCCATCAATAACCAGAAGCAATCAAACACAAGCTAAAACATCAATAACACAATAATCAATCAATAAACCCAATCGTAAAACCTAAATCAAACATGAATGAATCAAATCAAGCTCATACCGTAATCAGAAAAAGTAGAAGGCGAGTGATGAACAGGGGGTTGAGGCTTAACATCAAGGTGTTCATCCATGACGGAGAGTTCTCCGCCGTACAATCCCGCTAACGCTCTCTATCTCTCTCAAGCATCTCCGGTCTCAGATCTGCGACAACTGCGGTTCCGATGGCATCCCGTCGTTGTTCCACCGAGAACCTCCTCTTCTGCTTCGATTCGATTTCTTCATCTGCTTCAATTCGATTTCTCATCAGTTCGATCTTCTGCTTCGATGCTTCGATTTCTTCATCAGTTCGATCTCTTCATCAGGTTTAGGAGGGGGTGCTTCGATTTCTTCATCAGGTTTAGGAGGGGGTTAGGGTTTTATTTGTGAGGTGTCGGTGGCACTGTAGCCACCGACAAATTGGATTAATAGGAATAGAAATTCATGAGTTTCGGTTAGTGTTTGTAGTAATTTTTTTTTAAAAATTTGACATTTTAGCTATTGGGGTGGGGTGGCTCTTCAAAACAATAAAAAATACCGTTTCAACAGTCATAACCACTTTGTGTGGGTGTAGCTCGGCGAGGGAACGCTGCAAGGCGTGAAGGAATCACAGGGTGAAGAACGACGATGGTGTTGGCGTGCGGCGCCGTCCCCCGCCGCACCCTCACGGTGCCAGCACCCCACCACCCTATAAAAAGGATGTGTTAGATCCTAATAAGAAAATGCTAAAAGCAGATACATTAATAAGGGTAAATTTGTCATAAATTAAATAATAAATAATTAAGGGTATATATGATATTTTGATTTTTCTTGGGTGTATGATATTTTAAAAGTTTATAAAGATATATATGAAATTCTTCTTAAATTATCATTCGTTTGTGAACATAAATCAATTCATAAATGGGGTACTCGTTTTTGTCTAATTAACTAGACAAACATAAAATCTTATTTGTGTATCCACTTATCCTACTATTTGTTAGAATTACTTTATTTATAATCCTAAATAACACAAATATCGTATGGCGCTGCATTGATATTGGGTGGTGAATGGTTATTTAAATCGTTACAGAAATGTGCTGTTATTTTCAAACAACTTAAATATTATAATAGCATTTTATGCATGTACTTATATTATAGTACGCATTTTTCACCCTCGCTATTAAATTCTTGTCTCATAAGAAAATTTTTTCTATCGACAAGTGATGGACGTTATAAAGACCATATTATTCACGTGGGTTGAGAATCGAGGTAGCCGATCGACATACAATGGGGAGAAGTGGCTCTTATTCCTCAAGGATGGAGTGATTAAAGTTATGTAATCTCGTCTCTAATTGTATTTGGTGTTCGTAGTTTATTGGGTTATTTCTGGTGATTGTATCTCGCTAGTTCCCCGCTAGCTTTCTTTGAATAAATGTTATTCATTGTTATAGTTCAAAAAAATCTAATAATTTTTATATATTGCCCACTCTATCACAGGTTTAGTAGACGGGCTATGGATTTAGTAGTGATGGAAAGAAAACAAAGTGTGAAAATGTTCCTGTAGCCTTTCAAAAGTAAGCATTTATGAAACACATGGATCAATAACAACTACACCTACCATATTTATTGAAATTCATACTTCACAACTATAATACTTCACATTCTTCATAATTATAATTTCCAAGTACACTTGATCATCAGTAAAAATGATTTAGACGAGATACCTAAAACAACTAAAAACAAGAGGTCATAGGTCTCCTAAGGGGGTTGAGGATGCGGTGCAGACGGAAAACGAATATATAACCCGATTAAAATAACACGTATCATCTGAGTCGATGTCGTACAATTGTCATTCAAAAACTAAAAATGATAATAAATTTTCCAATATATTATATGATCTCGTTAGCATACATTTTTCTTCTTTTGTGTCTGCAGCTAGGTGACATAAGTGATCAGCTTACAAAAGTAATGCTTATTAAGTTTTGACGATTATGGTGTTAAAATAAAATAAACTATTAGCTTAGCATATTATATATATATATATATATATTATATATATATATATATATATATATATATATGGTGTTTTATTATGTGCCATTTTTGCAATCTAATATACAATTTAAACATATGAAAATTGTTTCAAAATCACATACTTTATATAATTACAAAGGAAATGCATAGTTTCTTTTTATGAACAAGAGAGGTCTTGGAGCATGAGAAATATGGTGAGAGGATATTTTATCCTTGCCGTGTATAGTGGCACTGCATATAAGTATTCAAGCAAGGATAGCCCACAAGGATGAAGTAGGTTCCCTCTTTAAGTAAATCTTTTAATAAATACAAATAAACGTTTTAAATTTTCGAATATAAATATTATTAATACGAAATATTAATGTGAATAAATGGGACTCAATAATGATAGATGGATGATTGTAAGTAAAAATGCACTGTAAGTTGTTTTTAAACAAAATGATATTTAAAAAATAAAAACTATCTATAATTTATCTATATCTATATTATATACTATATAAATCATAAACATGGAACACAAATGTAATTTTAAAAAAATTTAAGACACCTAATACAAACTTTTAAACATTAGGTACAAGTGTTCTATGCAATAATGCTTATTTTGCCCTCATTTAATAAACTTCATCTAATTAATACATTAATTAATTCATATTATTAATACATTATTTAATAATATAAGATTATTTAATTCACTACATTTATATTTTATTTATTATAATACTTTAAATTAATATTTAAATTTAATCTTATCTTATTTAAATACTTATCTATATCTATGCTACTATATAAAGCATAAACATGGGACACAAATGTAATTTTAAAAAAATTTAAGACACGTAATAAAACTTTTAAACATTAGTACAAGTGTTCTATGCAATAATGTATATTTTGCCCTCATTTAGGGGGTTTTGGTGTTTTTTTTAAAAACCTCTTCCCACCTCTTATCTGCGCTCGCATACGCGGGAAGAGGTTTTTACTTCGCAGACTGTTTGTTTTCTGGAAGACGTTTCACTAAAAACGTCTTCCCCACCTCTGCATGGAGAAGAGGTGGGAACAACATCTTCACACGTCTTCTAACCTCTTCTCTTCTTATCAAGCCCTAATCCTATTGAGAACCCACTTCTATGACATTCCCCTCCCATCTTCATTCTTCCCGTCCCCGTCTGCACCCTCGCGACCGCCCCACGGGCCCGCCGTCGCTGGCCTTCTCACCACCGCGCCACCGCTGTCGCCCGGCCGCGCCACCGCCCCGCGCCAACGATTCTTCAGCAGATTCGTAGCTTTCCAACGATTCTTCAGCAGATTCGTAGCTTTCCAACGATTCTTCAGCAGATTGCCCTCACTGAAACATCACTCTTCCGAATCAAATCCAATCTGTTGAGCAAACAGCAGCAATAATCCTCGGATGTCTTGATTTAATCCCCTTTGCTCATAACTTTTAACATGAAATCGATGGTATTTCAGCTTCCCAATTCAACACAATCAGCAACTACTACTTCTCTTCTGCGTTGAATGCTTGATTGAAGATGATAATGATCGTTTTTGCAGTGGATTTAATGATTTCTTTGAGGAATTAGAAATCTTTTTTTGGAGACTTTGGTGAAATTTGGTTGACTTAGGACTCTTGCTTCAACCGACTGGAGTTGAAGTAGTGATGATGAATTTATCGCAGTGTCGAATAACGATTTATAAATATAATCGTATGGTTTTATGAATATTATCGCAGTGTTGTATGACTTTTATTATATTTTAATGTATTTCTGGCTTTATTTATTATATTAATGTATTAGTTGTTTTTAAAGTTTAAAAAATAAATTAATTTAATTACAGAATTTCAGCATTCTGCAGATGTTAAACAAAACAAACAGTCTTTTTCTTGCAGACTGCAGAATTTGGTCCACATCTTCTGCTGCAGATGTCTGCAGATGTGGTCCGCAGACTGCAGACGTTTTCCTGCAGAAAAAACAAACAGCACCTTAATAAACTTCATCTAATTAATAAATAATTAATTCATATTCTTTATTAATTATTATTATATAACATAAGATTATTTAATTCAAAAAACATTATATATTTTATTATTAATACTCTAAATTAATATTTAAACTTACTACTATCTTATTAAATACTTAACTATATAATTTTATGTAAACGTAAACATGGGACACAAATGTAATTTAAAAAAATTTAAGACACCTAATACAACTTTTAAACATTAGGTATGAGTGTTCTATGCAATAATACCTATTTTGCCCTCATTTAATAAACTTCATCTAATTAAATATTAATTAATTATTATTAATATATTATTTAATAATATAAGATTTTAATTCACAACATATATATTTTATTATTTATAATACTTTAAATTAATATTTAAATTTAATATTATTTATTTGAATACTTAAACTATAAAGTACTAATACTACTATAATAATATATAATTATTATATTATTATTATTATTATTACTATTTGAGGACAACACACTTGTAATACTACTCAAAATTTAATACAACTGATATAATTTTTCTAAACATAAGGAGGTACACTGTTATATATAATATGTTCTAATTTGCCCCTTATTTAATAAATTTATCTAATTAATATGTTATCTAATTATTTATTTTGTCCACGCGAGATGAAGCTGTCACGCGAGAAGAAGATTCCACGCGAGAAGAAGCTTCCACGCGAAAGTCAGATCTACGCGAAAGGCTTAGCCGCGCGACAACCCTGTCGCGTGAGAACCTTAGTGTTTAGTATAAATAGCCTAGTTTTCGTTTTGTAAAACAAGTAGTTGTTCATTATTATCTTCTGTGTCATTTGGGACTTGATAATTCCTTCACCATAGTTGATGAAAGTTCAAATTTTTCAATAATAATTTAGCCGAGGCTAGTTCATTATTGATTCTATTAATTTCTAAAGCGAGTTCATTGTTTCTATTTGTCAAATCATTATTTGTGCATTCTTTATCATGAATATGTAATTTTAAATTATATACTGTGTTGTTTAAACCTTTATTTTTCTTTATATCTTTTCATTTGATTTGTGTTTTCGAGCTTGATACTGAAGTTTTTCAACTTCCATTTCAGGCTCTCATTGTGAACTCTATTCTTTAAACTTCTCAACACATAAATGTTTCACAACCATCATATACATTTGGTTCAGAAGTTTTCTCCTTCATCTCTCCTACCTTCTTGCCATAAAAGCCTTCATATTAGCGCTTGTTCTTCCACTGGAGCAACGTCAACAGTCTTTGGATCATTACATGGCATTTGACTGAGGCTCAACAGTGTACTCTTCATTCACATCCTTTCCTTAGCAACCTTCTCATCCTGATCATTCTTCCCAGCTTCTTCTTACATTCAACTTCTCTTCTCTTCCTCAACTTATTCCTCTCACAACACTCCATCCAAGAGATCATCAGATATAATCTCGGCAAACAGATTCTTAATTTTCTCTGGCATAAGATGCTGCAAATTGGTGTTGATGAAGACATGTTGATCAGAAAATCGAAATCAGACTTTTCGTGCGAGAGAAGCTGTCGTGCGAAAACGTTTTTCGCGCGGCACAATTTTTCGCGCGAGACTTATGATTCGTGCGAAATTCCAATTTACTCTTTAAGCGAAATCGCATAAAAGTAAAATACTGTCTGTGCGAAACTGATTATATTTGAAGACTAAATGAAGACGAAGTCTAAAAACAGCATGTGCGAAAGCCAGTTCCACGCGAGATGAAGCTGTCACGCGAGAAGAAGATTCCACGCGAGAAGAAGCTTCCACGCGAAAGTCAGATCCACGCGAAAGGCTTAGCCGCGCGACAAGCCTGTCGCGCGAGAACCTTAGTGTTTAGTATAAATAGCCTAGTTTTCGTTTTGTAAAATAAGTAGTTGTTCATTATTATCTTCTGTGTCATTTGTGACTTGATAATTCCTTCAACCATGGTTGATGAAAGTTCAAATTTTTCAACAATCAATTTAGCCGAGGCTAGTTCATTGTTGAGTCTATTAATTTCTAAAGTGAGTTCATTGTTTCTATTTGTCAAATCATTATTTGTGCATTCTTTATCATGAAGATTTAATTTAAATTATATACTGTATGTTTAAACCTTCAAGTTTTTCTTTAAAATCTTTTCATTTGATTTGTGTTTTCGAGCTTGATACTGAAGTTTTTCAACTTCCATTATCAGGCTCTCATTGTGAACTCTATATCTTTGAACTTTCTCAACACATGAATTTTTGCACAAACCATCATATACCTTTGGTTCAGAAGTTTCCCCTTCAGTCTCTTCTACCTTCTTGACCATAAAAGCCTCATATAGCAGCTTGTTCTTCCACTGGAGCAACGTCAATAGTTTGGATCATTACTTGGCATTTGACGGAGTCTCAACAGTGTACTCTTCATTCACAATCCTTTCCTTAGCAACCTTCTCATCCTGATCATTCTTCCAGCTTCCTTCTACATTCAACTTCTTCCTTCTCTTCCTCAACTTCTTCCTTCTCAGCAAACACTCCATCCAGAGATCATCAGATATAAACTCGACAAACAGATTCTTAATTTTCTCTGGCATAAGATGCTGCAAATTTGGTGTTGATGAAGACATGTGATCAGAAAATCAAAAATCAGACTTTCGTGCGAGAGAAGCTGTCGTGCGAAAACGTTTTTCGCGCGGCACAATTTTCGCGCGAGACTTATGATTCGTGCGAAATTCCAATTTACTCTTTAAGTGAAATCACAAAAAGTAAAATAACTGTCTGTGCGAAAACTAATTATTTCGCACGCGAAAACTCCCATTCCTGCACAATCAATTTTCCAACTGTTTGTTCAAGCGAAAGTCACCTCCAGTTCACTGAATAGGTCTGATCAAATCATTTAGTCCGTTTTTAATGATTTAGTTCAATTTTAAGCTTAATTATGATTAAAATTCAACTAAAGTCCACTAAATCAGTCCAAACTCAAAATCTTTCAACTTTTATAACCAAAAAACTTTTATAAATCATCAAAAAACTATCATTACGACATTCACGTATACGTTAAACCATACCGCGGTAAAGCGCGGGTCTAATCCGCTAGTACTATATAATAGAGAAATCATGACTAGATTTGTAATTTTATATCATTTTTAAGATGACATGTGAAGAGTTAAAGCTTTAATGTGTAATATCATAAGATTTATTACTATTATGCCCTTTTAAGCTTTAAATACTTGTACTCTATCATTCTAATTAAATTTAAAGTATGACTATTATATTTAAGGTTATCTTAATGTATCTATATCTATATTACTATATAATATCACTTTTTGGACAACATTGTAATTTTAATCTATTTTTAACACTTAAAAATAATTTGTTATATTTGGTACAGTGATTATGTATAAACAACTTGTTATTTACAAATGTGTTCATCCATATAGTAATATAGATATGTTTCATATCCCACATTAATCAAATAAAAAAGAAAAATGGGATTTATCACAATAATAGAGAGTTAGCTAAAGAAACAATTTTAAAAATATTTATACTCACGTCGCACCGCGCAGGTTCACCCACTAGTATTTTTATAAGTTCTAATGATTGATTCAATTAACAAGAGAAATAAGATCAACAAGAAACTCAATTATATTGTTTATTTTTGCTAAAATAGATATGTTTATTATGTTTTTCTTTTGTTTGTAAATTCTTTATAGTTGTACAAGTCATGTTTTGTTAGAACTTGTGTAAAGTAGAAGTGTATTAAAGTGGTTTTTCATGCATGTATACACTTAAGCTAAACTTAACCCCTCCATCTTCTCTTATATGGATACCCGAAATTAACCTCCTTCATAACTTTTTTCGATAATTTTTTAAAGATTTTATGACATTATCCCATGGCGTATATTGTTTTATTGAGTTGACTAGTTGACCAATAAATGTGATCAATAAATTTCATCAAACAAGTCAAGATGTACGAAGTTTACGCTTGTTTTGAGTTTTCATGATTATCGTGATACTACAACCTCATAAGTTTTTAGGGATGGAACCCGTAGGCAATCGGTTTTGAAAGGGGCAATGCCCTAATTAGTGCGTGTATTGGGACAATGCTCCTGGTAGGTTCAAGGGGGTGACACCGTGACAACATCTACTACAACCTAAAAATGCTTTATTTTGATGAAATTCGATTCACTAAATCACGCATTTTTACTTTTTTAGGACAATTTCAATTCAAGTGAAAGCTACCAGATGCATTGCTACCCATTCCCTGCAAAATGATTTCATTCTTTTTTGGTTATCTTATTTTCTTTTGTTTAAAAAATCACACACTCAATTGTTCTTGATCTCGTTTGAATACTATCCAGTTGATTTATTCGGATAGACCACCGGATAATTTCGATCTAAAATTTGTTCTACAATACTCATAGATTATACCGTTTATTGAATTCGAATTTCCTACATTTTGTGTCCATCAAATAATTTTTATCTTATTATTGTTTTTTTTCAAATGTCATTAATGAATGAACATCAAACAGACAATAGTGAATGGCCGATTTAGTGGTTAAGAATGATATTTATAATTAGTTGCGACTTTGACTTGTACACCGAACAACCTCCATACCTTCTTATCTCGTGTCATATGGCATTATACTTAACACAATTGTTATTAGATTTAATTAGTATTAACAACGTAGGGGGCGTAAAACCGTGTCAAGTGCCACCAACGGCAGACAACCGCAAGTAATCAATAACATCGAAAAAGCTTGCATTAAGAAGAAAATAAAAAAATAAAGTGAATAAAATCAAACGAAAAGAAAGCGTAAAAACGTCGAACCACATAAGCAAAATATAAAACATATAATACAATAAGTAAGTCAATCTAGAACCAGCGCGTTGTGACATGGTCGTTAAACTGGAAAAAAAATTAATATGGGTAAAAATGTTAAATCACACACACATGTTGCGGTGCATTACTCACAAAATTTAGACGGAAAAACAAAATAAAGAGTTGTATAATATGAAAAGCATAGGAGATCAAATATGAAAATAAAAAAAATGTTAGGGTTAAATTGTAAAATTTGTAAAAGTAGTAGATTAAAATAAAAAAAATAAAAAATTAAAGTTTAAGAAAAAGACAAAAGTGGATACAACCTACTAAACATATAATACAGCTCATTAAACATACTAAAGTCAGTAATTAGTATTATATAAATTACTTTGAATCCTATAATGAATGACATCACTTTAAAATATTTAATTTATAAAACATTGTTTCGAACACATATGTCTTGACTGGTTTAACTCATCGTACTATACAATTTGATCATTCTAATATTTTTAATCAAAATTAAAAATTAAAAAAAGTATATCAATCGGTTCAAATGGTCCAACTCGTCCATCCAACCTAACCATGTAATTAATGGTTCAACCTTAATTTTTCATCTAAACGGATTGAACCAGGTCATGAACAATTAAACAGTTTTATCTATTACTCTAGGACTATTATTTTCACATTACATTTCTTCAAAGTTGAAAATTGAAGAATAGGTGTTTAGATCATTCCACGCTTGATATAAACTTATTATAAGGGATGTTTCAACCTGTTTTGGGATTCAAACAAAATTCAATTTTCATTGTATTTTTTCATTTTCGTAATCAATGTTTCTACTACAATTACATTAAAAAGTAAGATAGAGTTATATTACAAAAAGGTATTAGTTAATCTAAATAACTTATTTATGGACTTGAAACGTATCTATCTATTGTTTTAGAAATGAGGATATTTTGGTAATTGTGTCAAATACGTCAACTCATTTATGTTTTATACGTTTATTGCATCAGATATCAGTTTATCGTGTCATATATTTTACATCATTTGTTATATGTATTTATCATTGTGTTTTACGTTTAGATATTTGTATTATTTTTGTCATTGTTTCTATAGATTACAAAAACTTGCTATCTATCATGATATTTTACAATTATAAGTTCATAATAATATATTTTCACCGTTGCATTTAAAAACTTATATTATTGGAGATAACACAATGCATCATTTTTGTTATTACTTTTTTATAAATTATATAAACTTTTTGTTATCTATTATTTTGTTTTATAATAAAAAATATACAATAATTTTAATCAATGTATTTTTTAAAATTTATAGTGTTGAAGATAACACAATATGTTATTTTTTTATTGTTTTTTATAGATTATATAAAATGGTTGTTATCTATCATTGTGTTTTGAATTAGAAGTATACTATAATGTTACTTCACCAATGTATTTTTTAAAACTTATAGTGTTCAAGATAACACAAAAAAATAAAAAAACACAATGAGACATTATATTATTTGTCGTTATTTTTAATGTATTATATTAATTAGTTATTACTTATTATTATATTTTACATATTAGAGATACAAAATAATGTTATTGTATTTTTACTATTTTTAAATTTATCATTTTGAAAATACGCAATAGTATTTAGAAAAATACAATGACTAACAAGAAAACACAATAACGCGCATTAAAAATATAATGATGAGATATGAGCTTAAAAATATAAAAAAATTTATTATCTTTTTATATAACAATTGTACTCATTTTAAAGGAAAAAACGCTTATTTTTATAGTGTAATTTTATAAAAAATAATATTATACATAAAAAATTATGAACATTTAAAAAATTAATAAAAAATAATAAAATTGACTATTTCTAAAATATTTATCTAACACTTTTTTTTCCTAAAGTCCGATCTCAACTAATGATTTAAGGAGATTTACAGTTGAAATTACTTTTTATAATTTTTAGTTTTAAGAGTTTTGTTATTTGAACATTTCTCTAAAAAGTATTAACTTTAGAAATTTTAAAAACTCTATCACCCCAAGTCCCATGTTTTTAGAGACTTGATAACAGTCTTATATCATTAAAAGAGATATTGATATAAAATAATAATAAAGTTTAAAAAATATTTCAATTAAATCACTCGTGTATATTTTGCTTGAATTGACTTACTAAACCATCAAATATAGTTATCACCGATTTTTTGTGTGTAAAAAAATGAAGGTGAAGATGTGAGGGTAGGAACTTTCCCTATATGAAACTATATTATTAAAATAAAATACATGTTAATTATGTTAAAAATAGAAAAAAGCCAAAATACACGCTATCACACTCCATATCACGTATAAAAAGAAAAAGAAAAAAACTCATAACTGAAATAAAAAAAACATACTAAAAACTTTTTAAAACCTATAATTTAAATAAAATAGAAATTTAAGTGCCTTAACTAAAATACTTTTTAAACATAAGTGATTTAACTAAACACTTTTTAAACATGATTATTGTTATATAAAGTTACCCTAAAAATGACATCAAAGAAAATATCATTAAAAAAGATTCTATATTACATACACCATCCCCTAAACTACAGTTTATAAAAATACAAAACGTTGTTTATATGGCTATAAATTACATTTTACGTTTTCAACTGTTTTATTTCTTTGTAAATTATGATTTATATTTTTTCTAAAAGCATCTATATATACTAATAAAAAAAGTTTTTTATGACACATGACGTAATTATAGCCCTTCTAATATTTGTTTTTTCACTTATCTCTCTTAATAAATAATTGTACTAACTACTGGATAATTTGCTAATTCTTTTTAAGATTGTTTTTTCTATAAATTAAAAAAGAGATATATCTATAAATGCAATTTCTAGATAAATAACCTTTATAAAATAATAATTTTTTCTAAAACATCAAAATTTCTAAAAAAATGAAAGATTTAGAAACTTGTGTTTTTAAATAAATAATTTTTTTATGAACAAAAAATATTATAATTCAAAGTTATAATAAGAAAATTTTTAAAAATGATACTTTAGGAACGGTTTGTTTTGAAACAAATGTTAAAAATAAATTTAAAAAAAACAAAAGAATGAAAAATAAAGTTTAAAAAATAATTTATTATTTTATTACTTAAAGCCGTTACTCATAAAATTTTTAATAATAACATATTTCAAGATATTGTTTTTTAATTCATTAACTTTTGTTAATAATTATTTAACTCGTGTAATACACGAGGCGCTAATTCAATACATAATATATGCATCAGAATCCCCAAAAAGAATATTCTCAAACTCTATTTTTTCATCACAATATTAAACGGCTTCTCTTGTGATGAAATATGGTGATATTAGCAACATATATTGAATCATTTTCCTTGTTATCAGAAGAGATTTTACATAAATAAATCACAGCCAATAAATTCAAAGTTGACTTGGAATAATGATTCAGAAGAAAAAAAGCTAAACAAAAGTCGAGAATTTTGACCATAGAAAGAAGGATTTTGCGTCACTAATAGTAATTAACCATATCCCCATTCCCCAACCGTTACAATTAAATCTCATGCAATGTTATGATTTATGAATGCATACCTCACCCATGCGTCAGCTTCGAGTTTCTTTTTCTCTTGAAAGAATATTCTTACACAATTTATTTTAATCAATTTCATATCTTCATATTCTAATAAAATGATAAATATGGGTGCCACGTGTTAACATCATATTCATTCTCGTCAAAATTTTTCGTTTCTCTCTCATATTAAATAACTATATTAATTATCTTTACATTTTATATTATAATTAGTTTTTAATAAATTAAGAAAGAAATCTTTTTATTAATGATATTTCTATAGAAATAATTTTTTATGAAAATATTTTTTTTAAAAATAAAACTATTTTTATGTAATATTTTAAAATTAGTTTTTCAAAAGTAATTTTTTTATAAAACAAAGTAATAAAAATAGAGAGTTGTAATAAGGACATTTTTAAATATGAAAAATATTTAAAATGTTATTTTGAAACAAAATATTTAACTTATCTTTTGAAAAACAAAAAAAATTAAAAGTTTATATTATTATTTTATTAATTATAGTTATTAATCATACGTAATTACAATGATATCATACCTTAGTATATCGTTTTATAATTAATAATTTTATTATATTTAATATTTCATTTGTTCAACCCGTGTAATACACGGGTTTACTAAAGCTAGTATGATATATTCTCTTTGAACTCTTAAACTTAAATAGATGTGATTTTTGTTTTGGTTTTAATGAATCGCTTTCCTCCTTCTATTCAAAAAACAAACATAAAATTAAAATAAAAAAATATGTTTTCAATTATGTTTAAAAACTATAGTATATTATGTGCTCAAAATTTTGAGGTAAATATATAAATTTTCAAGTTTATAAGAGATCATACGTAATTTTCCTATTTACAGATGTAATTTCATATGTCTCTCTATAAACCTGCAAAAATTTCATAGTATACTAATTGAGATGCTCATCTAAACTAGTCTACTTTGTAGTTCATTGCATAACTCGAACTCTCCACCTCTAGGAAATGAGACATCATTTAACACAGAAAAATACCATGATCTAAATGCACTTTAATTTTTAAACATTTATTTACCACATATATATATACATATATATATATATATATATATGTATAAATTTTTAAACATTTATTTACCACACATATATACATATACATATACATACATATATATATAATATATATATATAGAGGGAGCGAGATATCCATCAAACAAGTGTAGCTTATTTTTTAAATTTTAATCAACACCAGGGACGACTCAAAGTGTTTTGAGTTCTAAAATGAACTATGAAATTAAAACTCTTTCGTAAGAGAAAAAAACAGTTCCTTTTTATCATATAAAAATATTACAAATTTATCTCAAACACGAATCAATATGTAAACATATTATATTTTTCGCGAACACATGTTTCTACATCAACAACACTCTCTTATTTCATAGAAAAAAATTATGAGAATCCTATAACTTAACATTCAATCAATTTGTTATCTCCTCTGATCATTTCTTTTTAAGAACACAAAATTGGTGGATTTTTTTGTACATTTTTAGTTTAAAATATAGATAAAAGTTGTTTTCTTTTAATTTTGAGGGCTCAAGATGGTTAGTTGCTTGTACAGTAAAGCCGCCCTAATCAACAGTACGTTACACTTAGTTTTTGTATTTTTATTTGATCAACTCATCCGATAAATACATTTAAATTTACACCCATAGACAAGTTAAATGCACCTTTATTTAAATTTTAAATGTATCATTTGAAAACATCATGCAAATAAAAAAAATCAATTTCGTTTTTTAGTGTTTAAGAAAATAATTTTGCTCGCATGACAACAACTTAAAGAGAGTAAAACATCAAATAAAAGTAGACGAATATTTTATTTAACAAACTAGAGTAACCATTTTACTATATAAGTTTATAAAACAGATCTAAAAGATTAAAGAACACCACCAACTTCTAGCATGGAACCTAAATACGGTTGTGCTAATTGTATTCTCACATCTTTGTTTTTACTTATTATATCACATTCAAGTTATCAAATCACTAACTTTTTTTCACACCAAAGCACAAATTTGTTCCTTAAATTTAATATTTCCATACCACAAATACATTAGAGATTCGAGGTTGGATTTAGCCTGTTGAGTCAAATAACAAGATGAGAATACTTGGTGTTACATCCACACGTCACGGGTATACAACCAACACAAAAAAGCCAGAAAACCATGTGATAGTCTTCTTTTAAATTAAACCCCTCATTTCTGCCTTTTCCAGCACATTAATTTCGCCTCTTGTACATCTTTCTCAAAACCAAACAATTATTCAATTAAAGGAATAATATGTGTGTATATATATATATATGTATGTATACTATTTTCTAAAATAATAATGTAACTAATTAATTCAATAGATGTGATTTATACACCATCCAAATTTTACATGCATTCCTAATTCCATGAATTAATAGTGTGTACATAGATTTTTGAATTTTAAAAATTACATTTTTCTTTTATAAGTATAAATATTTATTGCTAACAAGAAGTTGTATCATTTTGCATGTACATGAATTCTTCTTTTTCAATTTAAAAATAACTAATAGATCAGTTTAAAATTCTAAAAAAATATATAAAATTAAATGTTATACTTTAAATAAGGAAAACCATTAAGTTCTTAAAGCATTCAAATCAACATTCTCATCCATATCCTCATCATTAAATTATAGTAAAATCACCAAAAAAACACATGTAATTGTATTATTACATCAGGTTCCTCGTCTTCATATCCATCCCGTGTTTTTTTTTTTTTTATGAAAAAACATAATGTTCTCTCATATTTAGGGGTTACCATCCATCATATATGTTATTTTATATATTTTTATAAATGGATGTGAGTGGGAGAAATAGAAATAATAAAAAAAAATTATAATTAAGTAATTTTTAATTGAAATAAAATAAATATGATAAAAAAGGCGTGGAAGTCTTTTAAAAATGAATATTTTTTTAAAGGACGATAATTTTTGTTAAATATGAGAGATGAGGATGCGGAAGCTGGTGTTAGTGCTTTTAGATTACAAGAGATGTAGCTATGTTGTGTGTTTATATAAATAACTGAGAAATATGAGCATAGGATACATGTAATACGTGATTATTTTTAAGGATATAAATATGAGCATCACACAAACACTTATGTAATGTATAGAAAATATCCACATGTATTGAGTTAGAGGAAAATGAAACGGTTAAAAGCTTTTTTATTCTTCTGTATCACGTTTAAGAGTTATCTATTCTACTCTTATAGTTATCTTGAGTGGTACATACTGGGTTGTTTGTTTGTCTTATAGTTATCTATTTAATATTAAACAATTTTACATTAAACATCAATAACGCTAAAGAATAATTATTTTTTCTTGTTATACACTTCTTTAAAAGTTGTCATATCAAAACCATCCAACTCTTCAGAATAACACATCAATGCAAAACTTTATTTCTTTTTGTCAATATTTATAATTTTCATTTCTTGTTATTATTATTGCTGCTGCTCCAGTTATTAAAAAGTGTTAAAAAACATAAATTATGTATTTTTATAGAACTTTATTTACCTTTGTATATATAAATCTATTTTTAATTTTATTGTTTCTTCTTAAAAAGTAAAACCTTAATACTTCATCTATTTAAAAATGTTTTTAAGTTCTCTATAAAATCTTTCTCTTTTAATTACCTTTTACAAACATTTAGACATCAAAGTTCTTTATACCTCTTACTAGGTCTATGCTGAACCAGCCAGAAACCGATTACAACTATACCCAAAACCAGGGACCCGACTAAGAAGATGTTGGGTTGGCCTTGGCTCAGTCTGGTTATTTTTCCTAGTTTTCAGGGTTGACCGGTCATTCACTCACTCTCACTCACACCGTACAAACAATAATTTTAATTAGTTCATGTAACATAAAATCTATAACCTCTAATTCTATAACCTCTAATAAAGTAATATTTCTTTTGACACTTGTCATTTTCTTAACTAATGTTTTTGTCACTTGTTCTTTTCTAGACATTTACACATCAATTTCCCTCCTAAAGGGTGTTATAATAATTAAAATACTCATACAAATTTATCTCTCTTATTAAATTTTTTTTATTAATTACTATGTTTCTCTCTCTTATTTATTTTTTAAATCAAACTATCTTTTTTTAAAAGAGATTTTATGAAAAAAATTAAAAATAACATCTTTTAGTTAAAATCTAAATAACAAAAAACTAAAGTTTTATATAATATGAAGTTTTCGTAAACATTAAACATTTTTTAACAAAATATTTTAAAATCGTTTTGTTTTTAAAAAAAATTATAAACAGGTGAAATATTTTAAAATAGTCTTATTAAAACAACCAGAATAATTATATAAATCATATATTTTTAAAAACAAAAATTTTATAAAAAAATACTTTTTATAAAAAATATTAAAACGAATGTTTAGAAATAAAACTATTTACATAAGAGAGTTAAAAAATGATATAATTATTTTATTTCTTAAACTATTACCTATATATAATTTTAATTATATTTTACATTAAAGTATTATACTGTAACTATACATGTTTATTTTATATATATATATATTATACATTAAAATTTAATCAGTTTATTTAATAAGTGTTTAGCCTATCGATATATGTATAAAAAAACCAAAATAAGCGGAAAACAACTGTAAATCTCATTATACTTACTTTCTTATTTTTATATATTATTAATAATAATATTGAATACTAATGATATTACTCATACTACTTTTAAATTAAAAAATATATATTTAATAAATTAAAAACCTATTTTTTTTTATTAAAACACACTTTTTAAAAATAAAAATTTTATAAAATACAGAATACAATGAATTTTTAAAAAAAATCATTTTTCTTAAAACAATATATTTAAAAATTACAATTTTTTATAAAATAAAAGTTTAAGAAAAATGCATTATTATTTATTTACTTAAATTAGCTATTTAGACGTACTTATAATCATATTTTATCTTTAAAATAATTTTTAATGCATAAATTTTTATTAATAATTATTTAATATTTTATTTGTTTAATCCATGTATTACACAGTGATTAACCTAAAAATACGTTAGTGTTATAATAATATAAATTGCATGGGCAGATTTTATGCCGGTGGAAAAGGCCAAAAAGGGATACAGAGTGTTGAATATTTGAGTATAAAGTTAACGTTTTGCTCAAAAGAGTTGAGAGAGAGAAAGCCCGCCATTAATGCTCTGCTCAACCACCACTCCTAAGGTAATTCAGCTTAATATATATATCATATATATATTGCAGAGTATCATTACCACCTGTTTATCTCGTGCCCTATCTACATGATAAGCTTTTGCCTTCAAATCTAGGGTTTCGTTCCTCCAGTTTCACCTTTTGCTCTTCAGAATGTGGAATTCTGCAGAGAATCTGTCGGCCAGATCGTCGTCGTTTCGTGAAGACGACGACGATGAAGAGGCGCTGCGGTGGGCGGCCATCGAGAGGCTGCCGACGTACAATCGAGTTCGGAAGGGGATATTTACGAACATCGTTGGGGATTCGAAGGAGGTTGATGTGAGTAAGCTTGAAGTTGAGGAGCTGAAGGTGGTGTTAGATCGGTTGTTGTGCTCTGCCGACGAGGATCGGAAGCTGTTCTTCGATCGGATGCGACGGAGATTTGATGCGTGAGTTGATTTACTGTAGTTTGATTGTGGAGTTTGGTTTTTGTGCCGTTGATGATGGATTTGTTTGTGTGTTTGGGATTTTGGCTGTTGCTTTAGATCGGTGATGAGATAGAGAAGGACATGAACACGGAACTGAAAACTACTTTACACAAATGTCAAACCTACAGTTTTTATTAAATTGGGGTTTCTGTTAAGAAATGCTAGATTCATGTTTTAATTTATCAATTCGTACGATATTCTTTTACTAGCATTTGAAAATTGAAGATAGAACATGTACAGGAAGCATTAGTTGTATCCATTTTTCTGAAGTTTTTTTTTATGTTTAAATTGCAGGGTGGATTTGGAATTTCCAAAGATCGAAGTCAGATTTCAGAATTTAAACGTAGAAACTTTTGTTCATGTTGGAAGTAGAGCATTGCCAACCATTACCAATTTCATCGTTAACATGACTGAGGTAAGTTATTTACAGGGAAAACCGGCTTTTACGATCTAAGGTTTAAGTACTTGTATCTTTATCAATCCAGCTAAGAACTTGAGGATTTGAACAGGCTTTCTTAAGACAACTGAGGATATACAAAGGGAAGCGAAGAAAACTGACCATTTTGGATGATGTTAGTGGGATTATTAGACCTTCAAGGTGCAAATCAAGTCAAAATAGTGTTTTGAAAGGAAAATCAATTATTTAATTATTAATAATTTATTGATGGGTGACTATATATATGCAGAATGACATTGCTTCTTGGTCCTCCAAGCTCTGGAAAGACAACTCTGTTGCTGGCCCTGGCTGGACGCCTTGGACATCATTTGCAGGTACACATGTTTGCCTGTGACAGGGTAATTATAGGGTTCTTTTACTAAATTCTTCATTCAACACTTTGATTATCTCTAAGGTGTCAGGAAAAGTCTCCTACAATGGCCACGGTCTCAAGGAATTTGTTCCTCAGAGAACATCGGCTTATGTCAGTCAACAAGATTGGCATATTGCAGAAATGACAGTTAAAGAAACTCTTGACTTATCTGCACGTTGTCAAGGTGTTGGATTTAAATATGGTAAGCTCTTGGAGATTCTGTTTGTTTGGTATGCTATATGTATATGCATGTTTTTGGGTGTAAAAGTGATAAATGGAAGGTCTCCATTGTAGATATGCTTACCGAACTTACAAGGAGAGAAAAAATTGCTGGAATACGACCCGATGAAGATCTGGATATTTTTATGAAGGTATGTGAGAAATTCAGTAATGCTTTCATTGTCAATTTAACAAATTGATATATTTTGTTTTCTAGGGGTTGGCCTTGGGCGGACATGAAACATCTCTTGTCGTGGAGTACATTTTAAAGGTATTATAATACCATTGCCTAGTAGGGATAGTCTTAATGTTTTTTTTAATTTAATTTTTTTAAGACAAAGGGGTGTAACCGATTAGTTTGTTTGTGGAATAATGTATATGGAGGTCACCTAAGTATGTGTTTGGTTTTTTACACCAAAACATGCCAACTTAATTATTTTAGAAGACACCAATTTCAACGTATAAAGCATTGTCTTTTTATCAAAGTTATAGTCTTTTCAATATATTTTAAGGCTATTTCTGTCAACCGGCATGTTTTTTTGGCTAAAGGTTGGTAAAATGAAACCGGATACATACTTGGGTGGCCTATATAAGTAGTTTCAATATATGGGTGTCCTTGACGAAAATAGTTAGATACTTTGGTGGTCTTCAAGACTCCAAATACATTATCTTCCTATTTATTCATCTACTTGAGGATAGGGAGATTTGACAAAGGTTTAGGCTTGAACCTTCAATATTATGTGAACTCTAAAGTACTAAAGTTTTAATTTGACAAAGATTTTAGGCTTGGATACATGTGCAAACACTTTGGTTGGAGATGAAATGCTTAGAGGGATCTCTGGGGGGCAAAAGAAACGGCTTACAACTGGTACATTTCTTTTCTATTGATCTTTTGATCATCATACATCATTAGTCACTAAAGTTGAGAAGTTTAACAGAATTATAGTTAAACTAACGGAAAAATGCCAGGTGAACTATTGGTGGGCCCATCTAGAGTTCTTCTCATGGATGAAATATCAAATGGTCTTGATAGCTCAACCACTTACCAAATAATTCAATATCTTAAGCATTCAACTCATGCACTTGATGGAACCACAGTGGTTTCTCTTCTTCAACCTGCTCCTGAAACTTATGATTTGTTTGATGATATTATACTCCTATGTGAGGGCAATATAGTATACCAAGGTCCACGAAATGCTGCTCTTGATTTCTTTGCTTTTATGGGATTTCGCTGTCCCCAAAGAAAGAATGTTGCAGATTTTCTTCAAGAAGTAAGTTGTACATGATTATAAAATGCTTGACATATCTAATATACATAGTTCTATTTCATTATTTACATAAACTATATGACACAGGTTGTTTCTGAAAAGGATCAGGAACAATATTGGTCTGTTCCAAATCGACCTTATTGCTACATTCCAGTAAAGAAGTTTTCTGAAGCATTTCGTTCCTATCAAGTGGGGAAGAACTTAGTTGAGGAATTAAATGTTCCATTTGACAGGCAATATAATCATCCAGCAGCACTGTCAACTTCTAAATATGGTGTAAAAAGAAGTGAACTTCTTAAGACAAGTTTTAATTGGCAATTGCTACTCATGCAACGGAACTCATTTATCTATGTTTTTAAATTCGTTCAGGTAATCTGACTGTGGTGCCGCTTAGAGGTTGCCAGTTTGACCCTTTATATACAAATAGGTTGATTTGGGTTATGTTTTATCTTTAACATGTCAAATGGATTAAGCTATAAGGTTTAACCAAAACTTCTGAAACGGGTCAAGTGGGTCAAATGGGTTGAAAGTCACCCGCACTATATTTAAATGCATTAAAATTTTTGAATCCCATGAGGGCATTTCGCAACCAACTTTAGATTAGGCACAAAATAGAAATCAACTTATATTATATTACCATTTTAGCAATTATGTTACACTTTATTATTGGTTGTGGCACTAACTTATCTATTTAACCTGTGGAAGGTTATATTTTTTGCTAAACTTTCAAAAATTGCTGACATGGCATCTTCTTTTGACATTTTAGTGTTTATGAATGTGCCACTTGCCATTTGATGTGATATTTAATAATTTTAGTTTAGATTTAAGTTCTAAAAGACATCATATTTCAAACTTGTAAATAATTCTTTTCACATAAGTATATATAGCATTTGTGGCAGTCATAAAAAACGCCACATGATGTTGGTTAACTTGAGGTTGATTGCTATATCGGTAACAAGTTGTAAGTTGGTTTCTAATTTGCACCAAATTTAAACATGGTTGATAAATATGGTAAAAAAGTACGAAGTTGTTTCTACTACGTGCAATTTGAGGGTCACAATAAAGTTTAAATTATTATTGCAATAGTCTAATTATATCAAACACATTGATTATTAATAAAAAACGCCCTGCCTATTTTGCCACTCATGGAGTTACTGTCAAATTGGTTAGCAGAAACTAAAACTAAATCTTTTATCAAATTGTTCTTGCTAAGTTAATGATTAAATTTGTATTGATCCTAAATACCAAATGCTGTTTTCCAGCTTTTATTTGTTGCATTCATCACAATGAGTGTTTTCTTCCGGACAACTTTGCATCATAAAACGGTTGATGATGGCGGGCTATATCTCGGGGAACTCTATTTTTCTATGGTTATTCTTCTTTTTAATGGTTTCACAGAAGTCTCAATGTTAGTTGCAAAGCTTCCGGTGATCTACAAGCATAGAGATTTACACTTCTACCCTTGTTGGGTTTATACACTTCCTTCTTGGGTTTTAAGTATCCCAACTTCACTCATTGAGTCTGGTATATGGGTGGCAGTTACATACTATGTTGTTGGACTTGATCCAAATATTATCAGGTACGTTTTATACAGCAAGTTTCTCCACGTAGGTCAAAATCAGGTGGATTGTAAAAGGTTAATTTTTTATTTACAAATTTTCAGGTTCTTAAAGCAATTTCTGCTGTTTTTCTTCCTACACCAAATGTCTATCAGTCTGTTCCGTTTGATGGGATCCTTGGGGCGTAATATGATTGTGGCTAATACTTTTGGATCTTTTGCCATGCTGATTGTTATGGCTCTTGGTGGATATGTAATTTCAAGAGGTAAATTCAGTTTTTTTGTGATTATGATACTAATATTAGTCCTTTCTAACATTCTTTACCCTTTTACCTTCCTGCCTTGTAACAGATAGCATACCAAGTTGGTGGATTTGGGGTTTCTGGATTTCTCCTTTGATGTATGCTCAAAATGCAGCATCCGTGAATGAATTTCTTGGGCATTCTTGGGATAAAGTAATTATCTCTCTTAAAGATTTATTTAGAACTAGTATTATTAGACCGTTCAAAATTTTGAATTGCATGTACATTATTAAAAGAAGTTCTCAATTTCTCATGCAGAGAGGAAACCAATCAACGATGCCACTAGGTGACAGGTTGCTGAAAACACGCAGTATTTTCCCTCAGACTTATTGGTATTGGATTGGTCTTGGTGCCTTGCTTGCATATACAATTTTATTCAACGCCCTTTTCACTTTCTTTTTATCTTACCTTAACCGTAAGCTATCTCTGTTTTTTGTATAATAATTCTTTTTTTACACATTATTCGTTGAGGAATAAAGATGCCTAACAAAATTCTAATAACTTTCTTTATCATTCATAGCCTGGGGAAGGAGCCAAGCTGTTGTTTCAAAAGAAAACCTCAAGGACAAAGACGGAGAAAGGAATGGTGAACCTGTTGTCATTCAACTCAGAGAGTTTTTGGAGCATTCAGGCTCTTTCACTGGTAAGCATTGCTTCATAATAAAGATTAGAGGCTGCTTAATGGGTTATGGGCCTGCTGCTAACCAGCTAAAACGGGCAATTTCTACAACTTGGACTACCTTACTTTTTTTTAATAAATAACTAATAGTGTATCAAATACGAATTAAAGAAAAAATATTACACACCATACCAATTAGACAAACTTTTTCTCTGTATATCCGAGTCATCAAAAGATGGATTTTCATCCCTTCTGGGTCATTATATGAACTTTTTTCCGTGTCTGGGTCATTACGTGGCCTTGCAGTACTTTTTTTGTCCCTTTTGTGTCAACATTAAATAATCCTACAATGACCAAAATGATTCAAGTGTACAAAAAAATACAATGACTCAAATTGGACAAAGTGTGTAGGTTGGTACTTTATGCAAGAAAACCCATTAATTAGTTATATAATATTATTTAAGAAAGCCATATTTTTGGAATGCAATGCTTTAGGAAGTTCTATACATTAGAAGTGCACTTTAGGCAACTCTCGACATGTTTGACCTTTCTCTAAGTTAATTACCATTTGACTGCTTACAGATTACAATGAACCCAAATCAACCAATTTATAAGTAGATTGGTTGAGATGGTCACCTGTATTTCCTATGTGGGTTCTTCCACTCTATAATTCTCTACATATAAGCTGATCAATCAGAATTATTATCATCATTTGTCAGGAAAGAATATTTATCAAAGAGGCATGGTTCTACCATTCCAGCCACTTTCCATGGCATTCAGCAATATCAGTTATTTTGTTGATGTCCCTCCGGTATGTAACTTGCCATTATCTTTCCCAATTTTCTTTTTGAAATACTTGGTTAACATCATATGATTATTCATTCAGGAATTGAAGCAACAAGGAGTTGTAGAAGATAGACTACAGTTATTGGTGAATGTTACTGGAGCATTTAGGCCTGGTGTGCTTACTGCATTAGTTGGAGTAAGTGGTGCTGGTAAGACCACCTTGATGGATGTATTAGCTGGAAGAAAAACTGGTGGAGTAATAGAGGGAGGCATTTATATTTCTGGATATCCAAAGTCACAAGAGACTTTTGCTAGAATTTCTGGTTATTGTGAGCAAAATGATATTCATTCGCCTTGTTTGACTGTTCTAGAATCACTTCTGTTCTCTGCTTGGCTTCGTTTACCTTCAGATGTTGACCACAAAACACAAAAGGTATATATTCTAAATATATTAGATGTGACAATTTCTTATGAATTGTACGATATGGGTTTTGTTGTAACTTAAACAAGTTGGATGATAAGATTTAACTAAGAGGGGAATGTGTCAAAAACTCAGACAAGTTGAAAGTTGCCTAAGTCTATTTTTAATCCTTGCAACATTCTAGATCTTTTTTATTAAAAATTATATATTATTACTGTTATAGGTTGCTTTTATAGGGAAGGTGATTTGTACACCACCACCATTTTCCAAGAACATCAAGAATTTGTGATTTTATTTGTAATGTTGTTCTTACATAATTAGAAAAGACAGAAGCTTATATGTGATACAAGGGAAATGTTGTCATACGCGCCAAAGCGCTGGTGTATGAATCAGCTTCCTTTTATGACATTGTTGAAAATATCCTATGAACTTTTTCTGAATTTGCGCAAAAGCCTGTGGACTTTACTTTAAAAGATTTAAACTTAACAAAAAAACCTTAAATAAATTTGAAGGATATCATTTAAAAATTACCTTTTTGGAATTTACTATCTTGAAGTATTTAATCGTGCAAAACTAAACCGTTTAATCAAAAGCAAAATCCAGGGCCTTATCATCTAGTTTTTTTAGAGTGAAGGGATTTAATTCTGCAAAAATAAAGTCCGGCTCACAAATTCAACGGAAGCCCACACAATACCTTCACCTATTACCATTTTTGTAATAATGATTAAAGCATTCATTATTCATATAAAATAAGTTTTAAATGGAAAAAGTTGCTTGTGGATCAAAGTGACCCAACACTGTCCAACTTGTACTGAAATGAACACACCTGTTTTAACCCAAACCTGTTACATGACCTGCTCATCTTGCCAGCTCCAATAAATATGATGGATTACTTCATCTTCTTTTGCCAGTATGCCTTGTAAAGCTACTTCATTTTTCTCTATTAGATATTTGTTGAGGAGGTGATGGAACTTGTTGAACTCACACCACTAAAAGGTGCATTGGTTGGCCTGCCTGGTGTTGATGGCTTATCAACCGAGCAAAGAAAACGGTTGACAATAGCCGTTGAGTTAGTTGCCAACCCATCTATAGTATTTATGGATGAACCTACTTCTGGATTAGATGCAAGATCTGCAGCCATAGTCATGAGGACGGTTAGAAACATTATAAACACGGGCCGAACTATTGTCTGCACAATACATCAACCCAGCATCGATATCTTTGAGGCCTTTGATGAGGTTGTCCACTTTTTATATTTTTATTAATACATGAAACTTATTTCCCTTCATGATAAAGATGCCATTGTTAAAACAAACTGATTGATTCTGATATGCAGCTCCTGTTTATGAAGAGAGGAGGACAGCTCATTTACGCTGGTCCACTTGGTCCTAGATCATGCAAACTTGTCGAGTATTTTGAGGTTGGTTTTTTTGTATTGTAATGAAAACTGATACTGATTGTTATTACTGGATGATTCTTACAAGGTGGTAACCCCTCTATATATAGAGGTGGAAACCCTAATCTAAGGCCCATCAAGGCCCATGGGCCAATTTATCAGGCTAATACAACTGGACTAACTAACTAATCTATTTACAATAACAGGATTAAGTAACTAATCTATTTAACTAATCTATTTACATTAACACTCCTCCTCAAGTTGGTGCATAGATGTTAATCATGCCCAACTTGTTACATATAAAATCTATTTGAGTCTTCCGGAGTGGTTTCGTGAAGATATCAGCCAGTTGAAACTCTGTCTTAACATGGATTGGTTGAATAGATGCCTCTTCAACCTTCGTACCAACTACCCGATCCCTGATTAGATGGCAATCAACTTCTATATGTTTAGTTCTCTCATGAAATACTTGGTTCTTGGCTATATGAATGGCAGATTGATTATCACAATATAGCCTCATCAGGTTATTTGAAATAACCCCAAGTTCTCTGAGAAGACGACGGACCCAAATCATCTCTGATGTAACATCTGCCATGGCTCTGTACTCAGATTCAGCGCTAGATCGAGACACTGTGTGTTGTTTCTTGCTTTTCCACGACACCAGATTTCCTCCAACAAACACACAATATCCAGTTGTAGATCGTCGTGAAAAAGGGCAACCTGCCCAGTCGGCATCGGAGAAGCCTGATACTCTGCCATCTCCTTCTTCTGTAAAGGCGCCTAAACGACAGTGACCTTGATCAGAATACAGAATCCCCAACCCTGGAGCGGTTTTAAGATATCGTAATACACGTAGAGCAGCGTCCCAATGTCCTGTGTATGGGGCGGACATAAACTGACTTAGAACACTAACCGCAAATGAGATGTCCGGACGAGTGACAGTCAGATAGTTAAGTTTTCCTACTAGACGTCTGTATTGCTCAGGATCCGTCATCGGACTCCCATCTTCAGGAAGCAGCTTTCCGGTAGATAGCATTGGGCTATCTACTGGTTTGCAGCCCAATAGACCGCATTCAGATAACATATCAAGAACATACTTTCGTTGTGATAGAAGAATTCCCTGTGATGAACGAGATACTTCTATACCAAGGAAGTACCGGAGTCGGCCAAGATCCTTAATCTGAAACTGTGACTGAAGAAACTGTTTGAGATTTGTGATCCCAACTTCATCATCCCCTGTGATTATTATATCATCCACATAGACAACCAGAATAATCCTTCGGCCCTGGTGATGCCTAAAGAACACAGAATGATCATAGGCACTACGAGTCATCCCAAATTCTCTCATAACATCAGAAAATCATCCAAACCATGCTCGGGGGGATTGCTTAAGACCATACAATGAGCGACGTAATCTACAGACTTTTGAAGCCTCCTCCTCAACAATGTACCCAGGTGGCTGCTCCATATATACGAGTCATCCCAAATTCTCTCATAACATCAGAAAATCGTCCAAACCATGCTCGGGGGGATTGCTTAAGACCATACAATGAGCGACGTAATCTACAGACCTTTGAAGCCTCCTCCTCAACAATGTACGCAGGTGGCTGCTCCATATATACCTCCTCCTCAAGGATGCCATGAAGAAATGCATTCTTGACATCAAACTGATGGAGCGGCCAGTGATTAATGGCAGCAAGAGCAATAGAAATACGTACCGACGACATTTTGGCGACAGGAGAGAAGGTCTCATCATAGTCAATACCGTAAGCCTGAGAAAAACCTTTAGCAACTAAACGAGCCTTCAAGCGAGGCACAGGTCCATCTGGGTTTGGTTTCACTGTGAACAGCCAACGACAACCAACGAGGCGCTTCCCGGGTGGAAGTGGTTGCAGATCCCACGTATGATTGGCCCGAAGAGCACCAATCTCTTCTTCCATAGCCTTTCTCCATCCTGGGTGAGCAAGGGCGGTCATCACATTCTTGGGAATCGGGTATGAGTCAAGGGCAGTAGTATAGGCATGACATTCGGTGGACAGGTGTGCATAGGAGACATAATCCTGAATAGGGTAACGGGTGTGATGTCTGGGTTCCCTTCGGAAGGCAATGGGTATATCAGGATACGGTGCACCAGGTTGGTCATAAACAGGTGTATCAGGGGTAACATGTGAAGTATCCGGTGAGGGAGAATCAGATATAACAACGGGATCAGGAACAGAGGACGAACCAGAATCATGATCAGGGGGTAAATTAGGGGCCGCTGTCTTGTCCTTATGTCGTCTGGTATACGTGAATATCAGAGGAGGAGCCTCCGCTGGCAGGTCAGATGAAACAGGGTCCGAATGTGTAGCATCAGAGACCGGAGGAGCAGATGACACTGGGGGATAGGAATGGTAGGGACAGTTGGTGACGCAGACATGTCAGGATCAGGATCGGAATCGGGAAATAAATCATCAAGACAATCGAGGGACTCAATGAAGAAAGGACAGGACTCATGAAAAGTAACATCGGCACTAGTAAAATAGCGACGAAGAGAAGGACTGTAGCACCGATACCCTTTCTGGACGCGAGAGTAACCAAGAAAAGCACAACGGATGGCACGAGCATCAAGTTTGGTAGTTGTTGGACGATGATCGTGAACATATGCGGCACAACCAAAGATTTTAGGTTCAAGAGGAAAAGGGTTGTGTGTAGGAAACAGAACAGAAAATGGGGTTTTCCCATTGAGAACTGAGGAGGGCATGCGGTTAATCACATAAGCAGCAGTCAGGACCGCATCCCCCCAAAAGCGATGAGGTACATGAGAATCAATCATAAGGGTGCGGGTAACATCCAACAAGTGACGGTTTTTGCGTTCTGCAATGCCATTTTGTTGAGAGGTATATACGCAAGATGTCTCGTGAACAATACCATGTGTTTTTAGATATGATGATAAATCTGCAGACATGTATTCTTTTGCATTATCAGTACGTATGGTTCTAACGGATGTGTTAAACTGATTTTGCACATACGCATGGAATTCTCGAAAGATGGAATTTAGTTCACTACGAGATTTCAATAAATAGACCCAGGTAGTACGAGAATAATCATCGATAAAAGTAACAAAATATTCAAAACCAAGAGTAGTTTTAACAGGGGAAGGACCCCAAATATCCGAATGCAAAAGTTCAAATGGATTACAGACTCGACTAGACACTCTAGGGGGATAAGGACGCCGGGTGTGTTTACCTAGCTGACACGACTCACAATGAAAATCAACAGAAACAGATAGATCCGGTCTCATTTGCCTTAGAACCGCTGTAGAGGGATGACCTAACCGGCAGTGGACTTCCCTGATGCTTGAGTCACAAATGTTTGCTGAAGGTTGTGACGATAAGGACAGACGGTATAGGCCTCCTGATTCAAACCCTGTGCCAATCAGACGGTTCGTCCCTAGTTCCTGAAAAACACAATGGGTAGGGTAAAATTTGGCAAGGCAATTGTTTTGTTTGGTAAGTTGGCTTACGGAACAAAGGTTATCGGGAAACTCGGGTACATACAATACAGAGGAAAGGGTCAGGTTTTTCGAGTTACTAATGGATCCGATACCTTGAACAGGGCACGAGGATCCATCAGCAATTCGGACTGGGGGGTGAGATGTATGCTGTAGGTTTGATAATATACCTTGATTCCCAGTCATGTGATGAGTGGCCCCAGTGTCAACAATCCAAGATGAATTAAGGCTAGAAAACATACCTGATCGAGCTGAATTGGCTTGTGGGCTGTGGAGTTGAAGGTTCAATAATTGCTGAAATTTGTTATACTCCTCCTGACTGAGAGTGACAGTCGGGTTAGCTGGGCTGGCCTGATCCTGGGTATCCTCAGAGGCAGCTAACCTTGCTTTGGGTCGAGGAGAGGGAAGAGACCCAGGAGGACGATTTGGGCAGTTGTACTTTGTGTGTCCATCCTGGTGGCAGTAATGACAAGTGATACCATTGCCTCGACCAAAACCTTTTCTTGTAGCTGACTGATTACCTCGACCGGTGGTTTTGCTAGCAGGTGCACTTGTATGCATGGCGGATGCGTCGGAAGTTCCAGTAGTTGCCCCTGAACCGTACATCTCTCGAAGCAAATGATAAATGGAAGCAACTGATGAAGTAGCGGTGGAGTTGCTCAACAATAAAGGTCGAGCACTAGAGAACTTTGGTGATATACCGGCAATAAACATCATAATATCCATTTTATTGTTGCGCTCCTCCTGAAGCTTCAAATCGGTGGTCGGAGGGTACAACACACGAAGTTCATCTCTGAGTTTTGAAAACCTGGTGAAATAGTCAGTAAACGTCGAATCACCTTGTTCTGCTCTACTATATGCCTGAACAACTGAAAAGGCATGTGACAGCGACTCCTTAGCAGAAAAAGATGAGGACAAGTGATCCCACATTTCTTTAACAGTGGAAAAGTTCTGAGCAATAGTAAGTATTTGTGGCTCCATGGCATTCCACAAGGCCATCTGAATACCACTGTCATCAATACGCCATTCACGGGTAACCGGATGTGGAGGGATTGTTGTCAAGTGGTCTTCCTTGTCAAGACTCGCAAGTCCTTTTTCGACAAAGAGACTCCATGAAGTCCAATTTTTTGAATCAAGTTTCACAGGAATACGTAAAACGGAGTTATAATTGATAATACCTGGAACAATCTGACCGGACTCGGTTTTGGTTTCTTTCACAGATTCTTCAGCCATTGACTAAATTCGAACAGATCTGAAAAACGAGTGGATACCTGGAGCAGAAACGAGAAAGGTGTCGGAGCAGAAAATTGACCTTGCAGATCAACTAGAAACTGATTCGCGAGCGTTCTGGTGTGAACAGGGTCGCCGGAGGTGGATCCACGCGCCGCCACTCGCCGGCGCGTGAGAAACAGGGGCAAAAGGGTGGTGGCGCGTGAGCGCGCGTGGGGCTGCCGGACGGCGGCGGTTTTTCAGGTTATGCAAATCGGGGGGTGGCAAGGTTGATGGTGGCAGTGGTGAGTTGTAATTGTGGCTCGAAAAAAGATTTGGTGAAGGCAGCCTCTTCTTGACCGGGAATCAAAAACGGGACAGGTAACGGGGCTAGGATTCGTACCGAGAGCCTTGTGGCTCTGATACCATGTAATGAAAACTGATACTGATTGTTATTACTGGATGATTCTTACAAGGTGGTAACCCCTCTATATATAGAGGTGGAAACCCTAATCTAAGGCCCATCAAGGCCCATGGGCCAATTTATCGGGCTAATACAACTGGACTAACTAACTAATCTATTTACAATAACAGGATTAAGTAACTAATCTATTTACATTAACATGTATGATTATTGATATGTCCTTTCCAATTGGGTTTCACTAGAGGTGGAAATTTTGATTCATTTACTTGTGAGTAGGTTGGGTCTGGTTATATTTGTCTCTAACGGGTCAGATTGGTCGGATTGAAAGCCGAAAGCCGGAAAAAGTTTATTTTTAATGCATAAATTTTCATACATCAGTTTATCCACGTATCATGAATTCAACTGAGGTATTAACAATTTCATGCTATGTAGGCAATTGAGGGAGCGAGGAAGATAAAATCTGGACAAAATCCTGCAACATGGATGTTAGAGGTTACTTCACCAGCAGAAGAAACCCGATTAGGTGTAGACTTTGCTGAAGTCTATAGGCAGTCCAAATTATTTATGTATGTGCTATTTCTCTTTTTTACTATTTTTTATATGAGATGCTAATTATTTATTAAAAAAATTCTTAATGTATGCTTTCTCAGACGCAATAGAGAGTTAGTCGAAAGGCTAAAGAAACCAAGAATTGATTCAAAAGAACTGCATTTTCCAACCAAGTACTCACGATCATACATGGATCAGTTTACTACTTGTCTTTGGAAGCAACACCTTTCTTATTGGCGAAACCCACAATACACTGCAGTTCGTTTTTTTTACACCTCTATCATTTCACTCATGCTTGGAACAATATGTTGGAGATTTGGTTCTAAAAGGTGTGTATCGAATGCTTAATAGCCCATCATCTCTCTAGCTTTGATGCTCTAAAGTACTTGTGGCAAGATGGACTGGTCTGTTATCAAGTCAAAGTGGCCAATTTTTGTAGGGATCTAAGCGGGCCATGTTCAGTTGACCCGCTATCATCTGTTGTCCGTTTCTAAAATACTTTTTACTAAGAATTATTAGGCAATTATGATTACAAAACATTGGCCTTGCAATATTCTTTTTTATTTAAAAAACTCAAAACCTTTGCATAATAAGACTTATGAGAATGTAAGCACTTAAAACATTTCAGGAGGGTGTAAGGGATCAACCAGGTTGAGGTAGTCGAAATGGACCAGGGTTGAGTCGAGTCACTATTGTTAAATCTACCTTTTGAATAAGGGTGTATGAATTAAATATACTTTGAGTAACTTTTAACTTGTTTGACTTATTCCCTTTCAGCTTATTTACCTTGAGATAAAACGCAACCCAAAACCACCCGTTCTTAATAAACGAGTCGAATGCCACATCTACAGAAAGCCTTTCTTTAATCCTTATGCATCCATTACATGTTTCTCTCTGGCTGGCTTTTTATTTTGGTTCTATATTATCAGGGAGAATCAGCAGGATTTGTTTAATGCCATGGGATCCATGTATATAGCCGTACTGTTTATAGGAATTACCAATGCCACAGCTGTCCAACCTGTTGTTTCTGTAGAAAGATTTGTTTCATACAGAGAAAGGGCTGCTGGCATGTATTCAGCTCTACCCTTTGCCTTTGCACAGGTCAACTTTATCTTCCAAATAATAATTACATTAAAGTTGGTATCATTAATAATAATGATTTTAATATACAAATAAGTTTATGATAATGATAAACAATAGAATTTAAAAAATATTATAATGAACCAAAAAGGTCTCATTATCAATTTTTGTACACCTTCTTGGATGGCCACTGTCATCAGTAAAATGACTGGTTTGACTGGTCGAAACTAGCAAGTAAAAGAAAGTTAATTTAATCAATAAAAAACGGTGAAAGTTGGTTGTTAAAATCCAACATAAAACCTAATATATATGTTTATTAGCTTTACATTTATATATATGTGTGTTGTATGCCTATTGTAATACTTTGCTAAATTTGTTTTTGTTTTCTTTATTTTTTTGGTTTGTAGGGTGCAATTGAGTTTCCTTATGTGTTAGCACAAACACTTATTTACAGTACCATCTTTTACTCCTTAGCTGCATTTGAATGGACCACATGGAAGTTTATATGGTACATATATTTCATGTACTTTACCATGCTGTACTTCACTTTTTATGGGATGATGACAACTGCTGTGACACCCAATCACAATGTAGCTGCTATTATTGCTGCTCCATTTTACATGCTTTGGAATCTGTTCAGTGGTTTTATGATTCCTCATAAGGTAACCCCAAGCTCTCCCTTTAAATAGTTTATCTGTTTATTATGTTTTTTAAGAGCATATAACAATTTTTAAGTGTTTGAATGAAAAAAAGGCTTATGCTTATCTGCTTAATCTAGGTTGTTTCAGATGAGTAGTTAAAAGACTGCTTATTTTTAAACAGATAATTATTAATGATTCAAAATTACATGTTTACTCTTATGGTGAAATAATAGGAAGCTGATTATCTGCTTCTGGTTATAAGCACAGGTCATAAGTTGTTTAAATAAGCAATTCGAACATCCCCAAAGAAACGTTTGTTTAAATAAGCAATTCGAACATCCCCAAAGAAACGTTTGCGCTCTTTTCTCTCTTTACCATCATGCAATCATGAAGCTGACTTAAATTGATTAATTAATTTAAAAATTAGTAAATAACATTCTTAGTTTATCATATTTTGTATATATCATTTATAGTTTAAATGGAAACTAACTACATTATATGTCATTAACCCTTGATACTTCCATACCATGTGTGTTAAGAGGTAAAGGCAGTCTGAACTCATTTATATGAAAATAAGTTAATTGTGGTTGTGTTTTTTTGATAACACGTTAAAGTATCTAAACTGAAACATGTCAAATGGGTTAAAAAGTCAAAGCTAGTGTAATGTGTACTCAAGTGTTTGCCCTAAAATGTTTTAAATATATTTGTGAACCAACATATTCTGAAATGCGCTCCTGTATATATGTGTATGTGTTATATCTATAATAGTTTATGAATCCATATACCATTTGTACTCTCAATTTTTTATCAGCTAGTACGCAGTACAAGTTTCTCTGGTCCTGGAGTTTCTAGATTTCATCATCTTGATTGTTTCATTTCGACCTCTGTACTATATGGAGCTTCTAGGCTCCTAAAACCTTTGCAGTTATCAACGGATATAAATTTATATATTTATCATTTAAATTGAAGTTGAAAAGAGTGTACTAGTAATATTACTACTGCCACAACCATGAATGATTATTAATTTGCTGTGTATAAAATTTAGTTGTATCTATATAATACAACGTAATAATAATGCTATTATAATTAATCTATTTACCTCGAGCCGTCTAATTACATTTTCTTTTGCATCCACTTGACAGATAAAACTAACCCAAATCGACCTTTCACTAAAAATAGTCGAAACTGCCACCACTATTGGCAACATATAAAAATGCATTCATTTATTTAAAGCAAATGAATGCACAATGGTGACATCCATTTTATTTGCACCCTACTGATTTTTCAATTGATGATTATAATCTTGCAGAGAATTCCAATCTGGTGGAGATGGTATTATTGGGCCAACCCGGTAGCATGGACTCTTTACGGGCTATTCGTGTCTCAATATGGTGACTTAAATGACCGTTTGATGTTATCAGATGGAGTCACCTCTGTGCCTATAAAAGTACTAGTCAACAATGTGTTTGGGTACAGACATGATTTCCTTGGGGTTGCAGTTTTCATGGTGTTTGGCTTCTGCTTCTTGTTTGCAGTCATTTTCGCTTTCGCTATGAAATCATTCGTCTTCCAAAAGAGATAAAAAGAAGGAAGCTAAACGTGTCGATTTGTATGCAGTATGTTCCTTCTATCAATTAAAACACTATAGGAATCATTTTAAATTTGTGTAATTAGTTATATATATAGAATGTTGTAGAGGACATGTTTAGATTTATTCTTTTTACGGGTTGAATAATTTGTGACTGAGTGACTGACGTATTTGCAGTAAAGTTTGTGATTTGAAAATTCATTAGTTTTTAGCACCTTAAATGTGCAAAAGTTTCCAGTATAATATGTGGTTTAAAACCCAAGCATGACCATTATTCATGTCAGAGACTATAACCCAGATACACTTAGAATCCTGTATTAGTAATATATAACCTACGCATAACCATTATTCGTTGATCTAAAAATCTCAGAGGTTGATGGATACTAAACGGTTTATGAGTTGTAAACATATAGACGGACTATAGTCATACTGTAAACACTTATAACATGTTGACGCCTTGTAATAAATGGATTAAACAAGACGTGTCAAAGATAACCCAATGAATAAACTTTCAACCAAACAACACATTTCGTTAGTCACAACCACCTAAAACTTATTATTTTCATGTTGAGTGTTTCAAGTCTGGTAGAAATACCACATAGACGTGGTTCGCATCAAAATTAAGATGAGTAGGGCCATATGTCAAGGGATGTGATAAGTTAAAGTGGAGGCCCTATCACACCAAGGACACCACCCTTTGGGCGTGATAGGGATAGAGTGGTCGTGTGTATATGTTCATGACTGAGTAGATATTTTTATTGTTTTAACCACTAACCGTAACACTACACGTCGACCGTAACACTACACGTCGTTATCTTTTTTTTTTAATCATCACATTCACCAAAACACATTACACTCCTTAAAATGTGATAATAACCATTAACTATGTGACAACCCTTTTTCATCACTATCGCACAATCATCAAGAGAAAATTAACAAAGTGGCACATCAAACAACCCGGCTCAGCCCAGTTTCACAAATACTAAAAAAACATAAACATTTTTCAACCTGAACTTCACCTCTGAATAATATGATAGTATAGAATACTACCCTTCTATAGGATTTTCAACGATGTCACCTCATACTATACTAAAACTATCCAACTATGATGATAACATTGGTTTGGCATATAGTACTACTCTATTGCTCAAGATCACCTCGTAAAAATCTACGATTGAGCATGTAAATAGCTTTATAATATACGGTAAAATCCTATATATAGCTTTTCAACACTACTCCAAAATATCATATACTAAACGTCTCTAAACTACTTCCAAAGCTTAACAATGTTGTCATTGTGACCGGCTGATGCTATCATACCAGAACTTGATACCACAAGTGTAGAAACAGGTTCTTCAACCGCCATCATCATCTTGTTCTCTGTCATGTTCCATAACTCCATACTCTAAATCATTAACGAAATTATATATGATTAGAATTTAGGAATGAGAATTATAGTAATCGATAGTTTTGGGGCTAAAATGGTCATTTCTACTACTAGGACGTTCTTAATCAGTTAAATGAGTCGAACAAGTGGATAGTTGACCAGAGTTTATATTAGTATTGGTATTATATAATTTTCAGTCACATATAAGACATTAACTATTTATAAAATGTGATCTTTTCAAAGGTGTGATCGTTATACCTGATGACAGCCAATTACGAGCAAAGAAGGATAACACGGATGAAAATTTCCACAACGAAATCTTTTTCCAGGAACACTTAATTCATGAATGCAGTTTGCTTTTCCACCCAAATCCATTCTCCACACTTTTATCAAATCCTCACTTACTGATATCAAATGCTCACCCGAAGAATCCCAGCATAAAGACTGAACATTTGATCCATGACCCTGCATTACCCGCAAAAAGTAAGAATTGTAATAAAGCTTATTGATTAATTTACAAACATTACAAGAACCATGAACCATGGAGAGTAAGACAAGACTGACTCTATAAGAGATACCTTTTGACTCTTGTTTTCATAGATACAGTTTTGGAAAAAAATCTATATTGGAATGAACACTTTTGGTAAGTCTTACATATGTAACCTAATATCTAGGAATATACCTGTATCCTACAAGAATATAGTTTTTATAATCATACTTTACACACTAATCGTTTAAA
This sequence comes from Flaveria linearis, assembly GCA_024085815.1. Classification (NCBI taxonomy): domain Eukaryota; kingdom Viridiplantae; phylum Streptophyta; class Magnoliopsida; order Asterales; family Asteraceae; genus Flaveria; species Flaveria linearis. Next base: position 2,394,710 of record CM044010.1, read on the forward strand.
AAAATATTCACTGGAAAACAGACCAAACGTGTTTCAGGTCAACCCAAGCGACCTATACATAGAATACCCCTTTTGAACTTCACCCCCTGCTCACTACTCAGCCCACCGACCGCACATTTTGCCACTTCTACTCACATAGTTATAGCCCACTTATGAGTGGGTCGATTTGGGCTATGTTTAATATTTAATGCATCAAATGGGGAATATAAAATTTTAGCTAAAGGGAAATAGGACCACATATTTAATGAAATACAACCACATAAGACCACTTGGTTCAAAATTTTGGATAACTACTACAAGAATTTAGTTTATTCTAACCATATATTTAGCACACTAATCATTTGAAAAGTATTTCTTTTGGAAAGGTGGACAAATAGTGTTATGGGCCTTATGGCTCAACCTATGGCTCAACCCAACTCGACCCACACTAAAATTACAAACTTTCCCTTGAACTCCTTGACCCATTGCTCACCCCGCCCATTTAGTCAACCTCTAAGCACACATATCCTTGTACACAGTTTATTACCCATTTATGAGTGTGTCGGTTTGGGTCATGTTTAATCTCAAATGGGTCAAATGGGTAAAGATTAAAAGAGTCATGTACTAAAGATATGGGTTTAAAGCGTACTTTTAATGAAACACAATCTCCTAAATCAATTATATAACTACGAGAAATATTTAATTTTTTGTAATTGTATCTAATACATTAGTTATTGGACAAAAATGTGTTACGGGTAATTGACCATGCCCATACAAAAGTGACTTGCTCACGGATATCCTTGCAAGTTGCAAGGCGGTTTCAAACTCATTTTTTTATCAAACAATAGGGAGTAAAAGGGTGAAATAACTAACAACCCACCTTTAAGCTATGCCTACGGGCATGAAGATTCTCCCAATCCACTAAAGATACAGACTTTCCAACAACATATGCAAGATGTTTCCCAACACCAGATTGAAATCTAACTAGATTTGCACCACCCTGAGAAATAATGTTAATAAACATATTAAATAATAAAAAGATTAAAAACAAACACCAAATGTGATTAATAACTTTTTTTTTTGGTTTTTCAAACCTTGCTCACTCTAACACAACCAGCATTCTTGATGGTCCAGTAACGAATCTCAGTCTCATCACAAGAGCAAATCAGGTCCTCTTTTTTAGGGTGAAAATCAACTGACATAATTGATGCAGTGTGCCCTGTGAATGTCTTAACTGAACAGCCCGGCTGCATATCATAATTCATCAATTCAAGCAATGTAATATATGTCATGAGTCCAGATTACAAAGAAAACTAAAACACACTACTATTATCATCAGACAACTCAAAACTGACTTGTTAGCCGTTTAGAAATGAACAAAAAAGCGTTAGCAGGTCAAACTAAAGTGGCAGAACTCATACTATAAAGTGACTTGTTAGCCGTTTAAACATGAATCTGTTTTAACTCATTACCTAACACACACACACACACACACACGTAAAGCTACCTATTAACAAATGAGTTATTGTAGCTTTTAATAAGTTCTGCTATGACAAACTCACATACTCACATTCAAGTAAGGAGGTTTTCCTGAAGGGGAGAAAAAACTTAATTTTGGTTTTGGTTTGTAAGCAAAAATTGCAATATTTCAAGCTAAAATTATCTATTTGTCCATAGCCACCATAATAACTTATTGCAAGATTTCCCTATTTCACCATTACTGGAGCGCTTTTTAGACATTTTTACCAAAACCCGTTTGGACCGTTACTGAAACAACAAAATTATAACTATATATTTGACGCACTAACTTATATATAAACACAAACAAAAGTGTTTCCGGTCAACCCTACCCAATTCAGCCCATACCAAAAACTATCCCTTTTGAGTCAACCCTGTTCCAAATGGTTACCCACCCGGCACGACCGCCACCCTTCCTCCTCTACAGAAGAAAAAGAAAAAGAGAAACTGACACACATTTTCAAGATCCCAAATTTTGACGCTTCTGTCTTGAGAAGAAGTAGCAAGGCGTAGCATAGAGGGACTGAAACGGATATCAGTTATTGCTTGTGAATGTTCATCAAGTGTAGCTTTGGTTTCAAGAGAATTTGTGCACCATAATCTTGCCTGCATTACAATATTATTAAGAAACCATATGATTTTTAGCCTATGATTTTATATTATTATTTCAAACAAAAGAGAGTCATGGTAACAGACCTTTTTGTCTTTCCCGCCAACTGCAATCAGCTTTCCATTGGATGAGATGTCACAACAATTGACACTAGTTGCAAGAATACTTCCAGTTTCCAAAAATGTGAAACCTTTTTTACGAAAAAAATGCAAATTGGTCAGTTATTTTTTTATTTTTTCGTTTCTTTGTGACCCAAAATCACATGTTAATTATCCAATGAGACCAAGAAAGATACAATGTTAAATGACATACATAAATAGGACCTGAATCACTATTTACATACCATTAGAGGTGTCCACATCAGCTTCTTTCCCCATGCGAGATAATAGGGAATTATCGTTACCATCCAAGGCTCCATAATTAATGAAATCGTCAATATTAATCTGCAAAAGTAAGTTAACAAAATAACCAACTTTAAAATGTAGTCCAGCCGTCCCAAAACAATTATCCATGAAAGAATACTCTATTTATGATATGTGTAATTAATGCAATTTTTAGTTAGTAGAATGCTAAATTTACCCTTGCATTCATATAAGAACAATAAAGAGTAAATGGGAAAACTAAAATATTACAACTATCCTTCTCTGGAAGTAGACAGTTTATTAGGAAGAACTAAAATAGTAATGTGGACTATATTTTAGAACAGAGGGACTACTAGATATATGCTTATATAATAAAAAACTACCACTCTATTCGAATAATAGGAGTTAAAGTATTTCTTTCTTTGGAAAGTACTTACGTAAAAAATACCTGTTTGTCTAATATCATTAAATACAAACAAAATGCTACTGATTTTGATCACAAGATCAAATGATTTTGACTTTATTAATTGGTATTTAATTTTTTTAACGTTGCAGTTTTCATGAGATATAATAAGTAGCAGTTAAGTACTGATATAATCAAGTACCGTTACATAGAAAATAATTTTTAAAATTACAAGGTGAACTAAAAACACCTTATCATTGTGTGGAGAATGAGGCAGTGATGCTTCTGCTACATTTGAGAATCCTCCAGTAACATTTGCAGTTCCTGGTGTATTAGCAACACTTGAAGATATTAAAGGCAGCTTTCTCTTTTTTTCCATTGAAGGATGAAGTTCGCCCTCAGATTGAATTTGCTCCCTTTCATTTAGAGGCTGATTTTGACCCTCGATTTGACCTTGATAGGATAGTGGGGGCGGGTGTAGTGCACCCTGTTGCTGAAGAATTCGAGTCCGAATTTCATCCTGCCCCCATTGATCTCAATAAGTTATTCACACCATGAATATTATCATATGTGTTACACTGTGAGTTTTGAATGTGGTTATACAATATTGAATAATTAGATTCAGATAATTAGTTGTAACAAAAACGAGCTGTAAAAAGTAGTGTTTGAATGTGCTTCTGTGGTTTAAAGTTTTAACAATCAACAGTGTCTAGATCTGATTATTTCGAAATTAATATATAAAATGAACATTGATGATACGTACCCAATGATGAATTTGGGTCAAACTAGAGGGAAATCGGGTGGAAGGAAGATTAATTGTGGGAAAATATTTGAACAGAATGAAGGTGGGGAGGGGTGATCCACGAATTCAGGAAGTGGGGGAACAATCTCTAACTGTTCCCTCCAATATTAAGCTTAAGTAGTACTATTTCCCTGCATTTCTTTTGTCTAGTTTTTACTACTTTGTTTTGGTTATTAACTTGTATTGGAGATCATACCCTTCTCGAATTGGGTACACTATCTGTAATCCCTTTGTTTATCTAGTAATCAAGCCGACTGTTTTTGGGTTCTATCAATTGATTTTCCAAAACTGATCAACTGATCCCTAGACATCCAAATAATCAATTTTGTTTATCCAAACATTAAATCAATTATAACCAGATAATCATTTCCAAAACGCAAATCCAAACACCCCCTAATTTCAGCGTAAGGTTAAGCTTACCGTCAATGGCCACCCCTTTAAAGGCAAATTATTTAACACTCCAGTTGCTGCTGAAACATACAAGAAGAAAAATAAGTGGTTAAACAAGGATTATGAATGGATCAATTAAATCAAAACACCCAATGATCTAATATTCTAATATGAAGTGATCTAGTTTTAATCCATGATCGAACTGAACGAATCATGGTCAAATGTCTAGAGCCCAATTGGCATAACACTCGCATAAAAGAGGCCAACACATCTAGGGGAAATGAAACAGAAGCTGATTCATGAGTCAACTTATAAAATTAAATGAATCATTTTCAATTGTTTAAAGCTCAATTTACATTCTTGAAAGTATCAAGCTTCCCATGTCTTTTACATTAAGAATGAAACCCAATGTAGGTAAAAATGGTTTGCATCCCTCATTTTACATTCTTGTAAAACTACTAAAAGTTAAAAAATAACACATATTTACAGGCAGTGCAAATATATGAGTATTAGGGTTATTTTATAAAATACCATGAGCTCCGCTCAGTAAAACCTCAGAACCTTGAGCACTTTGATTGATCAAGGAAGTCATCATACTATTTATGTCCTGTCCCACCAGAAAAAGTTAGAAAATAAAGTAATATGACACAGTAATAAGTTTAGGGTGTTTGGAACTTTGTAAGGTAGAAACTGAAAGATACACACAAGCGTAGGTACCAAAGATTGCTTCTGATGTTCAATTGGCTGGTGATTGATTGAATTAATGTGATTTATAAGCATGGCCATATTGTCTCCATACAATTGCTGCATAAAATAAGAAATATATTCATTTGACAAGTGCACTATAAGCAAACTCCTAAACATTTAAATCACATTTCCTACCTTTGGAGCTGCTTGCCTCGTTGGGGTTGACGCCTCGGCAACCCAAGTGTTCTTTCTGGTAACAAGATTATTGACATTTTGACTATGATGTTGACTTCCTTGCTGCTGTCTCTGGTGTTGTTGTACTCTAAAATTCTGTCATTTTAACACCAGGTAAGTTGGTGTTCATCTAAGTAAGAAGCCACTCTTCAAATGTAATAACAACAATCAGAAATCAAAAGAACCAACCATTGATCCTGTTTGTGCGTTGACTTTCCAAGTCAGACATATCATTTTTTAAATTTCAAAATTGACATTGACTTTTATTCATATCCATACAGTTTTTTAACTTACACATTACCAAAGATTTGGAAGAACATTAAGCCTGAAGTTTTGACTCATCACATTTAACAATTTGACCTCCAAATCCAAATGCAAATGAAGAAGTATGCCATAATGTAACCTCACCTCACTGCTAGGTTCCATAAAGCCTTGGTGGTGTCTGTACCTGGATATGAAGATATCCCAGAATACTGTCCACCATTCAAAGAGGAAACCACGTGGAGCATCGATTGCTACAGTGTCAAACATCAAAATACAATATAAAGTTTACATCCTTTTAATAAAGATCAAAATAAAAGCACAAATAAACTTTGTTTTATGAACTATTATCTCCATTTACCACGATAGTTAGCGGGTACTTTTGCTTCATCTCCAAAAACCTTTTTTGATGCATTGAGTTTCCTCTTTGTAAGATAATCAAGAATATAAACATCCAACCTGTTGTAAGAAAATTGGCAACAAAATAAAAAATAACAGTATTCATAAACATTAAAATTGAACATAATGTTTAAATAACTTTACATTAATATCTATAAGCATTTTTCTTACAACTCCTTGCTTAAGATAATCATAATCATTATCATAATCATAATCTTTCATTTTCTAACCACACATCTTCAGATAGATAATCAAAACCACTTGTTTTGGCAGTTCACACTAATCACTGACTACAAGTTAAAAACCTAATATATCAAAAATATAAAACGGTAATTTTGCATTTAACGTGGGATTGTTAAAATTGGTGATTCTATATGCATACATACACAAATACACACATATCTTACACACAGTCGATGATCAATGTTAACCCTCAAATAACCACCAGCAGTTACCACAGAACCATACATAAACAAAACAAAAACGCTAATTCAAGAAACATATCAAGAATTGTTGAAACACAAACACAATGCAAAAGGGAAAACCCTGATTCGATCGATTTGGAGGTTTAAACCCATGAAAAACAGATTAAAATGAGCAAGAAAACACCCAATAATCATCAAAGAAAAGGGTAACGCTTACATTGCATCACTATCCATGATGGATTGATGGTGTGATGATTGAGACATGATCGTAAAACCCTTGAAAAACAAAGCAGAATACGATGAAATATGGGATGAAAAGAAATGGTGTGATTCTAATGAGAATGTTTTTATTTGTGAAAATAAAAAAATGCTTCTTTTTGACTTAGAAAGTGTACGGACTGCCTCTACAAGAAGCTCCAAAGGCGGTTAAATAATTAGTGCCCCCTTTTCCTCCCTTTGTTTAGTTTTTTTGACTCTTTATATTTGTAGTTTTATGCCCCACCCCTAAGTGGTGTGGTGGTAGTGGTTTCGGTTTTCAACAGGGAGGTTCGAACCTCACTAATAACAACTAACTTAGTATTGGTATTGAATGAAATTCATCTTTCAAAAAAAATATTTGTAGTTTTATGGTTGTTTTATGTTTATTGTAGGTTTGTTCTTGTAAATTTTAACAATATAATAATATGTAACTAGTAATTATGGCGCGCACGATGCGTATGCGAGTTTTAATGTAACCTCAAATCAAAATCAAATTGAATGTTCAAAACCACAAAATCAGTAAAATACACAAAGTGAAACACACCAAAACCCCAAATCCATAACAAACCAGAAACATGCGGAACCCAAAAACTAAATCAAAGGCCAAAGCCCAACAGCATACACAAAACAAACGAAAATTAAAGCCGTAAGAAAGCGACACAGTCCAAAATAGAAAACCGACGGCAATCAAAGCCCCAAAAAGAGCAAACAAAAGGAAAACTCAAACCTTAATAGCGAGAATCGTCAGGGTAGCGATAACGAAAGAAAAAAAGCAGGAAACCGGAGAAAGACAACGTCAACGAACCCTACAAATCAAAAACACATGTCCAGATACAAAAAACTCCATCTCAAAATCTCGAACCCACGCACAAAACAAACCATATTAAAACATAAAAAAACACAAACACAAACAAAATAAATAAAAAAAATTAAAAAAAAGGAAAACCCACCACCGACCAATCCTTTTAATAAGAATAGTAATATGAGGTAAATATGCTTTTTTTAATGATAAAAATATATATTTATTTATTTGTATTCTTAAATCTACATCATTTTTCACTAGAGGCTCGAACTCCTAACCTTATATGATAGGACATCATTATATATACATCAGGTATTGATGAGCTACAGGCTATTTGATTCTCGAATCTATACCATTTAATATATGAGTAAACAAAGTTGTTACGTGACATTCTTTTAAATGTTCTTAGGCAACTATCATCTTCTATTAATATGTTTGGTCGGTGTATTTTTTTTTTTTTGTTGTTGTTTTATAAGGTTTGTTTTGGGTGTAGGTTATAGGTGTATTTTGATTAGTTTGTTTATAGGGCTTTCTTTCTTCCATTATCGATACCCTGACGATTATTGCTATTAAGGTTTGGGTTTTCCCTTTGTTTCTTTTTTCGGGGCTTTGATTTTCGTTGATTTTTTATTTTGGACTGTATCGTCTTTTTGCGGCTTTGATTTTCGTCTGTTTTGTGTATGGTGTTGGGCTTTGATTTAGTTTTTGGGTTGTGCATGTTATAGTGTGTTTATGGATTGGGGTTTTGGTGTGTTTTACTTTGTGTATTTTGCTGATTTTATGGTTTTAAAACTTCATTTTGATTTTAATTTTGGTTTAGGGTTATGTTAATACTCACATAGTCGCGGCAACGCACGACGCCAAAATCTAGTCATTATTCAAAAACATATTAAAATCATTTGAGTAGTTACATTAATTTTTCTCTCTTTCAAAAAGTTAATATAATTAATATTACGCCACACACTCTTTCTCTTCTTTTGTCTTTGAACTTTCTAGATGTAAAATTTTTTAAATAGCTCTTTAAATAAATTAAAAACTACATATTTGAATTACAAAACACATTTTAAAACTTTTATTCAACATAAATGTTTTAAAAACAATCGCGTTTTCTAATACACACACACATATATATATAAAATTTAAAAAGCTATTTTTAAAAATAAAATTTATATAAAAATGATTTTTTTAATATTTTATTTATCGTTATATAATTACTAAATATTCATACTAATCAATTAATATTTTATTTATCCAACATGAGTTTTACACATATTTGGAGTCTATCCATACTAATTTATATAATATTAATTATCAACTTTGGTATGCTTAGTGGTTTGTATTATGTGTTTAGTGGGTTGTACCCGTCTTTGTCTTTTTCTTAAACTTTAATATATTATATATACTACTAATTATCAACTTTTTTATGCATCAACGTTCGTTTGTACTTTAGCTTAATGGGTTGTACTCATTTTTGGGTTTTTTAATTTTTAATTCTTTTTAATAACCCTAATAGTTTTACATCTTTTTAGTTTTTTTGTTTTACGTTTCGGTCTAAGTTTTACGGGTTAACACACTGCAAAATGCTCGTGTGATTTTACGTTTACACTTATTTTCCCCCTAACACCGGAAAATCTCATATTAAGAAAAGAAATAAGAACAAAAATATAAAAGTGAATAAAATGTACACGTAAAAACATTAAATCACGCACATGAAACGTAAAATATTAAAAACTAAGTTGATCTAAGACCCTCGCGTCGTGCTGGACTGTTAAAGGGGAAAAAATAAGCGTAAACATTGAACCACACGCGCACGTTGCGGTGTGTTAACTCGTAAAATAAAAAATTATAAAATATGAAAAGTATAGGAGACAAAGTTAAAAGTGAAAAATTATAAAGATAAAATTATAAAAGATGTAAAAGTATTAGGGTTATAAGTAAAATTTTAAAAATAGAAAAACTAAAGGTACAACACATTAGACATAAGGTACAACACTTGATTATTATATATTATTAGACATGTTATATTGCTATATTCTAGAGGAAAAAGATTATAAATATAATACTTAATAAGTTTCCTTATAGCAATATAATTATATATCTATATCTATACTCAACATAATTATATATCTATATCTATAGTTATTAATAAAATAATAACTTTAGTGTCATGTGGTATTTTCTTAAACCTCTATTTTTTCAATTCCCACCTAAATATGTATATGTTCTTAGTGTTAGTCTAGATTCATTTAATTAAAAGTCAACTTCTGATACAAGATATATTTAAAAAAATTTAGAAATTTAACCCTAAATTAGAGTACATCTTTTTTTGGCATTAAATCATACCCGATATTTATTCTTTTTTCAAATAATTCATCAACAAAAACTATAGAGATCATTTATTATTTTCTTCATCTATGAAATCGATTCCTTGACTGTGTGTTTCCATTAAATACTCGGTTTATTTCGAATTTTGACAAGACGAGATTTTTTCATTGACTCCTCTCCAATTTGAAAGAATTCACGGGTATCTTTTTTTGGAAATAAAATCATACCCGATTTTAAAATATTTCTCAATTATCCCAGCTTTACGACCCTTGCGATTTGTCTTCGACAGACTTCATCAATGTTCTCATTTTGGCTTCGGTTTCATAAAGTTTTTTTTGAACAAAATGTATTTATTTTTGTTATATTTGAGCTTTCATCCTCTGCGATTATGATTTAACCTATCATTGTCTACAATTGTGTTTTTAGATTAATATTATTTTACTTTCATTTTTTTTATTTGAAGGTGATCTACTTTTTAAATTTTATTATTTCTTTTTATGTGTACTGTCATATTATTATTATATTTGATTGAAATTCGTTTTATATGCGTGCAAATTGTTTTGATGTATCCGGAAGTAATATTAAAAATTACACTTTTATTCCGTGGTTGATTTTGATACCTTCAGACAAAAGGATTTTTTTAATTTCAAAGAAAACAGTTCTTGTTAGTAGTGTGTTTTGCAATGATAATAAACAAGAGCCAATGACGATCGTTATCTAAAGTTGGTTTGTTTTTAAATAGGGATCATGGTCAACTCTATGTTACATTATCTCGAGTTAAAAGTAAAGAGACATTAAAACTATTAATATTAGATAATGATCAAAAAATCACCAATAAAACATCAAATGTTATATACAAATAAATTTCCAGATGTTTATATATATGAAATATTGTTTTTCATGTTCAATTTATTTTGTTTACTACTTAAAATTCTTATTTATAAGCTTATTTCATTCCATATTATAGACGTATAAATATTAATAGAGAAAACCTACTAATATTAGATGTAACTAATGTTAAAAAATTATACATAAAAGTCGATATACAAAGTATTATCAATAACATTATAAGTTAGGAATCTTTTTAAATAACAATTATATTTTTGGATTGAACAGTGTGTTACACGGGTCTTTTGCCTAGTTTCATATAAAAGATAAATGTTAGCTGCAACTTAGTTTGTGAGTTTTATGTTTTTCCCATAGGGCTTTCATTTTTCACATAATGGCCACGTACGGTTTGGGTTTTCTATTGTTGCTTCGACTACCTCAAATGAAAACTGAAAACCCTCTGTTCCTTTTCCTGTTGGGCCTTTTTTTTTTCTTTCATGTGTGTAAATAAGGAGAAGCTACACCATTCATGGAAGAAAATAGGAATTATTAAATAGGAATTATCCAATTTGTTCATGATCCTCGATCAGTGGGCTTTGTGTATGTCATTTAGCTTGATAGCATTAACATATTCTTTCTTACATCTTTTACACTAAAATAATAAAATTTTTAATTTTTGTACATGTTATGTTATTGTGCTGTTGATACTATGATAAAATGATGTTTAAATCTTGCATATCTTATATACAATATATGTGCGCCATATGATAGGAAGCTTAGAATTAGAGTAAATTACTATTTGTATTTCTAACCTTTTTAAAAATAACTAGTTTTCATTTAATAAGTCTTTAGTGATATAAAAAAAGCTCAAGTATTCTTCATTGTTGATATTTTTTTAATAATATTTTTTTACCATTTAATTTCATCTAACCTTACACCTATAAAAATTTAAACTCATATCATTTTGTAAGATATAAAATATACGAGTAGTTGTCGATTTATTACATTTAGTTTTAAAGTATTCATGAGCTAGAATAATTATCATCTCCAAAATTATATTTATTAAGGGTCCTAATAAATAGACATCCATTTTTTTAAATCGACACCCCCTATACGCCGCGTATGGGTCCATACGTGGCGTATAGGGTCGAATGCACTGAAAACGAGGAAAATTCAGGGGGGTGTCAGAGAGCTATACGCCCCATATAGCCCTATACGACCCCCTATACGACACATATAGGTCTATACGACGCGTATAGCTAATTTCGACACTGACTACGAGGAAAAATTCAGGGGGCTGTCAGAGGGGTTATACGCCCCGTATAGGGCTATACGACCCCCTATACGACGCGTATGGGGCTATACGACCCGTATAGAAATTTTGGGGTGTTGATTTAAAATAATGGGATTTCTATTTAAAAGCACCCTTTATTAATCTAGAATCTTGACTCACATAGTCACATGGAAGCTAAGTTATGATATGTTTTTGGAGCACACAAGTGTCACTAGTACAACTCCATTATTGCCAATGACAAGTAGTGTGCAACTCTATCAATGCATCGGTGAAAGTGGAATGGTCATGTGTTATAAAGACTTGTGATTTCTATCTTTATTGAGAAAATTAGTAGTCCTTAAAGAAAAATAATTATACATTTTGAGAATTTTAGTTGCAAAATATTTTAATAAATAATTGACATGAAATAATATGTTTAATAAAAGAAAATTATCATAAAGTTTATGATAAAAAAACATTATTAAAAGACCTTGTTACGAAACTACAAAAGTTTCTTTTTCGGATTTTCTTAACATCATCTTCATAACCCATTAGACATCTATAAACGTATCTCTCTAGCTTTCACATCAAATCTGTACGTATTTTTTCTATTACACTACATTCTTTTTAAATTAACACTACTTTTTTAATATACATGTGTGTGATTGTATCAGTGATCGTGTGAGAGGGTCCACCATTACCAGTTTGCCTCTCTTTGGGATGTCTTGTTCTACTATATTTTTGTTAGTTGCATACCAACTTTTGTCGTATGATAAGTGATAACATACTATATAAGTTTTTTAAATAATCATAAATATTTTTTGTATTAGAGAGCATGTTATATGGGTTTAGTACAAATGGAAACCAAGAGAATTATAAAAACTAATAAACCAAATCTTCATATTTAATACATTAAGATAAATTACTTATATTTTTTATTTTTACTTTTTGATACGGGTTTACTTCTTGTCCTACTATGTATATTTAATAACATTTTCCCACGCACTTACTTAATGACATATGCTTATAGTAGTTTTAGAAAACCCGTGTATTACACGCGTTGAATAAATAAAATATTAATATAATAAAATTTATGGAAGATAAAATGATATTCCAAGATATGATATGACTGAAATTACATATGAGTAAATACTATAAGTAATAAAACAATTATATTAACTTTTTGTAACTTTGTTTTTAATTTTTTTTAAAAAAATAACATTTTGTTCTAAAACAAACCGTATAAAAATATTATTTTTTTAAAATATTTCATTATCATAACTCCTATTAAATTATTTTTGGTTTTTAAATAATTTACTTTTTAAAAACACTAATTTTATAATATATTGTATTTTTAAAAAAGTTTGATATTTTATAAAAAATATTATTTATAAAAAAATTATTTATTTAGAAATAACATTAATAAAAATCTCTTTCTTAATTTATAAAAAGTATTAAATAATATTATTAGTAATTAAGGTAATTATTTAATAGGAGAGAGAGGCGGGAAATTTTGGTGAGGAGAATTGTGATGCAGACACATGTCGTAATAAGTTACTTTTTTATTATAATAGGTAGATGTTAATTGACATGTAAATATTTTTTTTAACGACAAACGTGCGATGCTGCTTCGGATGATATGTGTTATTTTAATTGGGTCTATCCATCCGTTTCCTACCCAGTATCGTACCCACAACCCTGTTAGTATGACACCTATTATTGGAAGAATCCCCTGGCTCAAACTCTAGGAATTTTATTTAAATAAGACTTAAACCCACAATCTCTTAATATTTAGATGTGTTATAGATCATCTTAACTAGTTAAGCTAAAAATTATTGACACCAATCCTTTTAAGTTTTAACTTTATAAATACTCCTCCCACATCCTTAGCTCTTATATATTCATCACTCTCCGGTCTCCTTCTCTACATATCGCCGGAGATCGATCGAGCTGCAACATAAAAAACAATGTCTCCGTCATCCATCTTCATCTTCATCTTCTCCATCTTCATCCTCCACATCGGCGCACTCGCGTACGTCGCCGATGCGCTCTTCCCCGTGGAGAAACAAGCCCTCCTCACCTTCATCAACACCCAAGCTTATAACACCCGTCTTCGATACAGCTGGAACGAGTCGCAACCGGCCTGCAGCTCGTGGGTAGGCATCGCTTGCGACCCCACCAACTCCACCGTCCTCTACCTCCGCCTACCCGAAGCCGGACTCACCGGAGAAATACCACCCAAATCCATCGGAAAACTAACCAGCCTCCGTGTCCTCTCCCTCCCCCACAACCACCTCTCCGGCGTCATCCCTTCAGATTTCTCCGATCTCAAATACCTCATCGGACTCTACTTAAACAACAACAACTTCTCCGGCCAACTCCCCTACATAATCTCCGATCGTCTAAGATACTTCAACGTCTCGAGTAACACACTAAACGGTAGTATCCCCTATTCGCTCTCTAAGTTTCCGATATCTGCCTTCTCGGGCAACGGTTTCCTTTGTGGTAGTCCGTTGCCTCCGTGCAGTAGTTCGTATCCACCGGGGGTGAATGCTGAAACAAGAAAGGGAAGGCCGAAGGTGATGAGACGCGAAACCCCGGGTGTTTCGGCCGGATCGGGGCTGCTGTTGCTGATTGTGGTGTGTTGTGTGGGGAAGAAGATGTATCAGCGGATGAAGCCACCGTTGAAGGAGTTGGAGATGGAGAGAAGGTGCAACCTTGTGTCGTTTGATGGTGGGTTTGATTTGGAGTATTTGTTAACCAAAACTCTTAAGGTTTTGGGGCGTGTGAGTGTCAGGACATCCGACATACAGGTTTCGTTTTATTCTAACCCTCGTTTACAACATGTTTTTTTTTTTTTTTACTATAAACATGTTTTTTTTTTCTAGAACTATATAACGTACTTACACTTGTATGTATTCTAACTCTCGAAGTATTATTTTAGGAATGTTAACTCACACGTTTTTTAATTCTGCTTAAACACTCGTTGTTTTATATAGGAGCTTGAGAGAAAGAATACAACAGTGGTTGTGGAGCTTGTGAGAGAGAATACAACAGTGGTTGTGAAAATATTGAAAGGTGTGGTGGTGACAGGGGACGAATTCAGAACAACAATGGAGGCTTTGGGGAAGATGAAGAACAAACATGTGGTTCCATTGAGAGCATTCTATAACTACTCCAACGATGAGAAATTGCTTGTTTATGATTACATGCATGTTGGTAGCTTATCTGCTCGTCTCCATGGTAATTTCTTCATCTCTATTTATTATTAAATACTAAAATATTACGAGAATTAAAATAAATAAATTTTAGTTAGTAACTTTTCTATCGGTCGTTCATATCGTTCATATATTTTAAAGATAAATTGGATTTTAATAATATGTTATTATTCATTAGTCGATAATAATTCATATTTATAATGGCCGATAATAATCTATGTTTATAATTTGATGATGACATTCCTAATATTTTACTTTTATTATCAGTGGTAATCATAGTAGTATAATTATCATAGATTCACACTAGTTTTACATTTATTTTCCGACTGATTATGCTTATATGTTATTTCTTTTCATTTATAATCATGATTATGAGTAAAATCGAGCACAAATCAAACGTAGATATTTGATGATTATCTTATTGGAACTGTTATTGGTAACAAATTAAAATAAAAATTAAAATTTACACCGGTCAAATTAATAGTATGGTTAATTAATGACCTGTACGTAATATTTTGGATCCGTAAAATCTAACTTGCCTTTTTTTAAATTGTATGCTTCTTACATGAGTGAGTTGTGCCGTTATTAACCATAATAGTATGGTTAATTAACGACTTGTACGTTCTTACATAAAAGCATTCAAATTTCATGCATTATTCTTATCGATATAATTTACAAAAAAAAATAGTTTATTTAAATGGGTGAGGTTATTCTACAAAGCGTATTTTTGCTACAAAGTGTGAGAAGACACAATAAGCCTAAAAGAATCACATAAAAATTATATTTCACACTCTAAATCAAATTTCAAAAAATTAATTTGGAGTTTTTATCCCTCTCGTCGTCCTCCTTCAAAAAAAAAAATAAAAAAATAAAATGATGGTTAAACCTATTATTTGTTAGCAAAAGAAAATGATGGTTGGTGGTTTGATGGTTGTGATGGCGAGGAGTGGTGGTGGTGGTAGTGGAGATGGGGGGGTGGTGGGGTGTGGGGTGGGGGTGGGGGTGGGGGTGGGGGGGGTGGGGGTGGGGGTGGGGGTGGGGGTGGGGGTGGGGGTGGGGGGGGGTGGGGGTGGGGGTGGGGGTGGGATGGGGATGGGGATGGGGACGAGAATGCTCTAATAATTTATGTTTTGATGATATACAATCATTTATTGAATGAATAAATGAGTTTATAGTACGTGCATGCATTGGTCAAAGAGGTGGAAAGTGTTTGTGTTGCAGGAAGTACATCTTCAGACCGAACACAACTCGACTCGGACCGTCGGATGAGAATTGCGCTAAGTGTCGCTAACGGGTTGGCGTACTTGCATTTCATTGAAGAAGTTGTTCATGGCAATATTAAATCATCAAACATCTTCTTCCAACAAGAAGCCAACGATGAAGTTTTGTTGTCCGACTATGGTCTCTACGCACTTTTTCACGAGTCTAGGTCCCTAAAGGCAACTGCTTATTGGGCCCCAGAAGTTCTCGAGACCCAAAACTTCACATTCAAATCTGATGTGTATAGCTTTGGGGTTTTGTTATTAGAGCTTTTAACCGGCAAAAATCCAAATGAATTGGATAAAGAAGGGGTCCACTTTTCGAAGTGGGTGGGGTCAATTGTATGCGAGGAACCGAAGTTTGAGTTGGAATTAACTAGGGATCAGGATCATAGTATCGACAAGATGGTGCAATTGTTTCAAATAGCGAAGGATTGTGTATCGATTGTGCCAAATCAGCGACCACAAATGCGCAATGTAGCAAGCATGATAAATGATATCCTGTTGATACAATCGTCAGATTACCACTCAATGGGATATGATGATAAGCCTTCAATGAAGACTCATGATACACTAAGTACTATCACAATCGGCTCACCGTGAACCCACATGATCTAATGTGATTTAGGTGGTTTTGTGTTATTAAAATTATGTGTGACTTTTTTAAGCTTGTCAAGTTTTCATAAGGTTGATTGTAGATTAGTAGTTAATTAGTGAAGTTGGTTGTCTTTATTTGCAATAAGCTTCTCCATCCTATTAAAGGCAAGCTTCTTCAAGCTACATATTAAAGCTACCTTCTTCGGATGCTACATTCTTCTTGAAGAATTAATCATTATAATTGCTAATTGGCAATAGCTAATTATCACTGGAACTGATATTAAAAAGTATTTTAATTTAAAAATAAAAATTGCACTTTTGTTTGAATTTGGGCTTCTGCATATGTGACACTATTTGATATTTAGATTTGGATATAACACCAAAGTTTTAAATTTGAAGATGATCAAGTAAAAATGTACATAGGATAATTAAACCCAAACTTTAAAAATATAAAGGGGTCAAAGTGATATTTTATAATTTTTAAAAAAAATAAGGGATCAAAGTATTAATCTGGGGCCATTGGCTAGTTGCAAAAGCCACCAACCATGGTTTTTTAAGAAAATAGTAAATGGTTTATGTGAATCTTGAAGATATAACACCATATTTTATTTTCTCACCAAATTCTTGATTTTCAAACTGAGGGACACATCATCAAATATACTTTTATCACCTATTCCATTTAGGTCTTGTAATCGGTAAGAAATGAAAGGTTGTTAGTTTAGATAATGTTTTACAAAATCAAGGCGTATTATGTTTTCTTAATAGTATTTAAGAGTGTCTCCATAACCAAATGATTGTAGTCTAGGGGTACAAATGTGTTTCTAGTATATATGTGTGTTCTTGGCCTTCCTTATTTGCTCTCTCTCTCAATTCTCTCTCTCTCAACGGCTCTTTGCCCCATCGTCACTACCACCGGCAACGGCTCACCGGCCACCGGTCACCCCCAACACCTCCGGTCACCGGCCGGACCCAGGCAAGCGCCCTCTCAGGACCACGCATCTCGGGTGATTCAACCTCGAGCTAGGCGAAGGTCCCGTGAAACCCTAGTATTCTTCGAAGGCTCTGATTGAGGACTCCTGTTGGTTCTGTGTTACACACCTCGGTGATACTGTAACATCTCGTATTTTGCGACGTTTAATAATGAAAATAATAATAATAATAATAATAATAATAATAATAATAAAAAAAATAATAATAATAATAAAAATGGTAATAATAATAATAATAACAATAATAATAATGATAATAGTGGTAATAATAATAATAATTATAATAATAATAATAATAATAATATAATAATAATAATAATAATAATAATAATAATAATAATAATATTAATAACAATAACAATAATAATAATAATAATAATAATAATAATAATAATAATAATATAATATAATAATAATAATAATAATAATAATAATAATAATAATAATAATAAAGTCCAGGGGTAATACTTGTAATTTATCAAACTTCAAAAGAAAACTTATAACATAAAATGTTAAAAATGAAACCGCAGGGACCAATTGTGTAATTTTAAAAATTTTCAAATTAAACCCCCGCCACCCCCGTAAATCCGGCGACTCCTCCGGCCGACCTCCGGCCACTCTCCGGCGACCTTCAAACGCCAATTTCACGCGGTTTTCATTCAAATTAAAGGTCCCGACAGCCTCGCGACAAGGATTCGAACCTATGGACCCATATAATTCGAAAATTGAACTCAAATAGGCGGATTAATTCGAACCCGCTTAATCCATTCAAAATCAAAATCAAATTGAGCTCGTTGCATCAAATTACACACTATAAATAGAGGGCAAACCTCCATAAATACTCGCTCAAACTCTCTGTAATGTTAATTTGATCAAACACATACCTATACATCGAATTCGATCATCGTCTTCATCGCGACCTGCAACTCTATCAAGCACCAACCTTCGAGCTTTCTAAACCCGAATTGATAAGGGGTTTTTGTTTATCATCATCAATCGAAACTGTCTGTACAAGGAATTTAATTATTATCTACACAATCATCTCGAATCAATATCTCCATTTCCGCGGCTGTTCTTAATCTGTTCTCTATCGATTCAACATCAGATCAGGTAATTGAACACACCCTTGTACTCGATTTTACATGGGAATCAAAAGCCCCATGAATTTGAACATTAACAGATTCGAATTGATCCTCAATTTGGATCAAATCAAATCTAGGGTTTAGGTGAATTGGGGATGAATTGCAATTGGTGTTAAAAGAAATCAAAACAGAACAATATCGCGGCTTAGGCCCTTGTTCCACTGGTCCTGCGTTCCATGTTAAACAGGAGGTCCCGGGTTCGACCCCGGGCACCCCCTTATATTTTTAAAATGCCTTTTTAAGCTTTAAAAAAATTATAAAAAATTCCTAAAAATTATAAAAATTAATTTTATAAACTCTGATTTTTTTAAAAGTTATCAAACAAATTTTTGTAAAATTATTTCATTGAAACACTTAATTTTTATATATAAAATATCAAATAACAAATATTATAATTAGTTTATTTTTACCAAAATAAACTTTAAATAGTCAAAATTACTACGTTATTATTTGTCATTACGTTATCTTTAATTATAGATTTATTTATGTCGATTATGAAATGTTATTTACATTTTATAAATTTAATCATTTTATAAAAATTTAATATTTTTATATAAAATG
Source organism: Flaveria linearis (assembly GCA_024085815.1). NCBI lineage: Eukaryota > Viridiplantae > Streptophyta > Magnoliopsida > Asterales > Asteraceae > Flaveria > Flaveria linearis. The sequence continues at coordinate 2,414,032 of CM044010.1, forward strand.
GATTAATTAATCTTTCTTTTATTGTATAGAAATATATATATACGATCTTGATAACTAATCCCAAATTCCATCAAAGACCCTAGATTCTCGTTAAAAACGTTAAGATTAATATTAACCAACTTAAACCTCGTCGATATACATATAATCTTAGGTACCTTGTAAGAGAATTCGTTGGAACGTCGTCTATTATCCTTATTAATCGTCATCCATATACTTAATTTCCAAGTGAGTATTTCTATACCCATTTTATTATTTCACACACTTTTGGGTGAAACATGTTACCGTATAAACGTTACACTTGTAAACACGTTTGATTCTTGTAAACTTATGGCAATTTACCTGTGTGTTGTGATTAGTTGAATCTTGTAGCTACCATGTAATGTCGAATATATGTACAATCATTAACTATTGCTAGCCTGGCGACGTCATAGATCTATGGGCCTGACAAGCCTGCTTGGTTGATCCAAGTACACTTAGCTAATCGTATATACTTTTAACGCTAATAGAATATTAACGTCGTTTGATACTTGTAAAACATTGTCAAGGTTTGATTGTGCATTCTGTCTTACATCCCTAGTTACCTTGTTCTCTAATTTACAACATGAATTGCCATCTTTTATATACTTATGTATGAAAAACTATAGAATGCTCACCAACAATATGTTGACCTTTTATTTTTAATATGTTTCAGGCAATAGCGTTATGTGGCTGTGAACAATCGTAACTCTCACGCCTCGACGATTCCGCCGTCAAGGTTGGGGTGTGACAGATACCTCTGGTCGTCGATCTAGGCGAAGCTCCCGTGAAACCCTATTCCAAGGATTACTGCTCGAAAGGGTTTTTTATTGCTTCGCTCATCATCGGATTCTCTGATTCGAAGGTGATATCTCTGATTCGAAGGTGATATCTCTGATTCTCCGTGATTCCTTGTAAGCCTCGAAGGTTACCAGTTCATAATTCGGTTGTTATATCCAATTATTGGATAATTGCTCTGTGAGGAATTTCTTCTCCCTCTTAATTTCCTATTTTAGTTGTTATTGTCTTGCTTTTAGGTTCTGTTTGGCCGGGTTAGGAGTACCGGTGTGGTCCTGTTTCTGGCTCTTTGTTGCTTTTGTTATGTGCTGTGTCTTATCTGTGCATCTCTTTTGGTTGTGTGTGGGGTTGCATTATAAGTGGTTGCATTATAACATCTAAGACTAATTCTTGATCTACCAACTTGATTGTTGTGGAAACCTATAGCTGGTCTCTGGTGTTCTTTGTGTGTGTGTGTGTACTTGATTTGTTTTCCTTCTTGGTGATTATCTGTATTTGTTGCTACGACTGAGTCTGACATTATTTACCTTCTTGGTGATTATCTGTATTTTGTTGCTACGACTGAGTCTGTATTTTGTTTGCAATATCTGTTTTTAATTGCCTTAAATTATATCTTTAATTATATATATATATTTTTTCCGTTTAGATTGTTTGGCTGGGTTAGGGGTACAAACATTCTTGGTTTTGAATAGGGGGGTCACCCTCTATTTTTTTAGGCTTTTTCTTCTCTCGTGTGATCTGTTTATGTCCCCCGTGCTTTACTTGTGCTGCGTTTCTCTTTTTTAAGGTGTTGTCCGTGCTTTTTGGGCTGTGTTAGTGGACTCTGTCTGGTATAATAGATAGTAGGAGCAATTATGCTGCCCCGAGATTATGTTCGGTGACGAGAGGTGCGAATACAGAGAAAAAGGATTATAGATTACGAGTGGCATCGTGGAACGTAGGAACCCTAACTGGTAAGTTACTAGAGCTAATTGACGTGCTGAGGAAACGTAGGGTACAGATAGCGTGTCTTCAGGAGACTAGATGGCGGGGTGGGAGAGCAAAAGAGTGTAATAGTTATAAACTATGGTATTCAGGATCTGATGGAACAAAAAATAGAGTAGGTTTTATAGTTGCTAAGGAACTTCAAGATAATGTAGTGGAGGTGAGAAGATACGGTGATAGAATTATGCTGTTAAGAATAGTAATAGGAGAGGAAGTAGTGGCCGTAGTTAGTGCGTATACACCACATGTTGGACTAGGGGAAACGGAAAGAAAGAAGTTCTGGGAGAGTTTAGATTACGTTATGGGTGACATACCTAGAGAAGAGAAAATATGCATAGGAGGAGATTTTAATGGCCATATCGGAAAGGATAATGAGCACTTCCAGTTGGTGCATGGAGGCTTCGGGTATGATCTTAGGAATGACGGTGGTAAGGAGCTTCTCGACTTTGCAGTAGCGCATGACTTAGGCATCATAAATTCGTTTTTTAAGAAAAGAGAATCGCATCTAATCACGTTTAGCAGTGGCAGAAGGCACACGCAGATAGACTATTTACTGATGAGGAGAGAAGATCGTACCTCGTGGAAGGACTGTAAGATAATCCCGGGAGGGACAGTTGTCACGCAACATCATATGTTGGTGGCGGATATACGCGTGAAGAGATCAATTGTCCAATAAAACAAAAGAGTTAGACATACGATCAGATGGGGCCAGCTCAAAGGCGAAAACATTACCATTTTTAGAGATAAGGTCATACCAATGAACCAGACTGGACCACAGGAAGACGCAAACCAAAAGTGGGAGGCCATGGCAAATACGCTCATCCAAGCAGCTAAAGAAACGCTTGGAGTTACAACAAGGAGGACAGTCAACCACAAGGAATCTTGGTGGTGGAATGAAAATATACAGGAGAAGATAAGAATTAAATAACAAAGTTTTAGAGAGCTTATACGCTGTAACAATGAGGAAGAACGCGCAGAGCTAAAAGATAAATACAAGGAGGCTAAGAGAGAGGCGAAGAAATCGGTGTCAGAGGCAAAGAACGCGGCGTATGAGATGATGTATAAACGACTAGACACGAAAGAAGGAGAGCATGACATGTTTAAATTAGCCAAGACAAGAGAAAGTGGAAGACAAGACTTGAGAATGGTGAAGTTTATAAAGGCTGCGGATGGAAAAGTTTTGGTGAATGACAAAGACATCAAGGTGAGATGGAAAACTTACTTCGATAACCTTTACAACAGAAGGAACCCAAATCAACAAACTGAGATAGATATAACAACCCAAACAATGCAACAAAACAAATGCTATTGTAGAAGTATCACAGTAGACGAAGTTAAGAGAGCTATGAAGAAAATGGGAAGGGCTAAAGCGGTGGGGCCAGACAACATACCGATTGAAGTATGGAAATGCCTGGGAGATGAGGGGCTCCAATGGCTAACAGATTTATTCAACACTATCTTTACGACAGGGAAGATGCCAGATCAGTGGAGAACCAGTGTCATAGTCCACATATATAAGAAAAAAGGAGATGTTCAAAGTTGCGAAAACTACAGGGGAATAAAGCTATTGAGTCACACGATGGAATTATGGGAAAAAGTTATTGACACGAGAATTAGACGGGAAACTCAGATAGCGTTAAACCAATTTGGATTTATGTCAGGACGCTCTACAACAGAAGCCATACACGCCATAAGGAGGATAATGGAGAAATACAGAGAAAAGAAAAGAGACCTCCATATGGTATTCATCGACCTAGAAAAGGCCTATGACAGTATTCCGCGTCAACTAATTTAGGAAAGTCTACGATCTAGAAGGGTATCAGAGAGGTATATCAAAATAATCAAGGATATGTATGATGGGGCAAAAACGTGTGTGCGAGCACCGATCGGAGACATAGACTCTTCACAGTGGAAGTAGGACTCCACCAAGGATCGGCATTGAGCCCATTCCTCTTCACAGTAGTATTGGATGAGATGACCAAGTCTATACAACAGCCAGTTCCGTGGTGCATGCTCTTTGCGGATGATATTGTCTTAATATCGGAATCTAAAATGGTGCTTAACGATAGGCTAGAACAGTGGAGAGCAACACTAGAGCGCAAAGGTTTAAGGATAAGTCGCTCTAAGACAGAATACATGCATTGTAACTTTAGTGGTAAGGCGAAAGAGGACACTCAAATTAGTATTCAGGGTATGGCGGTCCCACAAACGTCTAGGTTCAAATACCTGGGCTCGTACATGCAGGAGGACGGAGAGATACACAGCGATGTAGCGCACCGTGTTCAAGCAGGATGGTGCAAGTGGAGAGCAGCATCAGGGATCCTATGTGATAAGAGGTTTCTAGCAAAACTAAAGGGAAAACTATACCGAGTGACAGTACGTCCGGCTATGTTATATGGAACAGACTGCTGGGCCATAAAGAAATCGCACGAGAAACAAATAGAAGTAGCGGAAATGCGAATGCTGAGGTGGATGTGTGGTCACACAAGACTGGATAGGATAAGAAATGAAGTGTTTCGACCGAACCTAGAAGTGGCTTGTATCGCAGATAAAATACGAGATGGAAGATTAAGATGGTTTGGGCATGTCAAGAGGAGACCAATGGCGGCACCAGTTAGAGCAGTAAAGAACATCATCTTAGAGGGTAGGAGGAGTAGAGGAAGACCTAGGTTGACTTGGGATGAGGTAATTAGGCGAGACATGATACACTTGCACCTCTCTGAGCACATGATCGAGGATAGGAGTGAGTGGAGGCGTAGAATTAAAATTAAGGACTTTTAGTGGGACCTATAGGCACGAAGGGTATTTGAATTGTTGCGGGGCCTGATGTGTACATAGTCCACATGTGCTCTTTAACGGTGATTCTAGCTGCCACTCTGATGTATGCTTTCTCTTTCTCTAATTCTTTAGCTGTTTTATTTTGGTATCATGTATGCTATGTGTCGTATGATTTATTTTACGATGTCTTGCTATCATTATGTAGAATTGTTGCGGGGGCCTGATGTGTACGTAGGCCACATCTGCTCTTTAGCGGTGATTCTAGCTGCCCCACTGATGTATGCTTTTTCTTGCTCTAATTCTTCAGCTGTTTTATTTTTATATACTGTATGTTAGGTGTTGTATGATTTATTTTTACGGTGTCTTCCTATCATTATTGCTTTTGCTATCGAGTCGGGGGTCTCTTTGGAAGCGGTATCTCTACCTAACAAGATAGAGGAAAGACTCGCCTACACCTACCCTCTCCAGACCCTGCTCATTGAGTGGGATATACTGGGTTTGTTTGTTTGTTTGTTTTATATGTGTGTGTTCTTAAACGGTTGAGAATTTGATTGTGATGAATAATAATGAATATTTATGAGTGAAATTAAAGTTCCAAGTTTTTAATTAAAAAATTCTTATAAAGATGATTGATGTCCATGGTGTGATGTTAAATAGTTCATTATTACATAATTATACTCGAGTAAATCCATAATTCCATATAGGGTTGTCATGGACACTGGAACTTAATTTTGTCATGTCATCTATACAGACCTAATTGGATTTTTGGATTTTTGGATTTTTGGACTTTTGGACTTTTGGACTTTTGGACTTTTGGTGACAAGTAGGACCATACATAATTAAAGTCCTTTAAAGAAAGAAATATAAAATATATACTTTAATAAAAAAAGGTACGGGAGAAAAAGAATCTAATTGAAATATTGTATAACCACATTCAAAACTCACAGTGTAACACATGATAATATATTTTTCTTTGTTTTTGTTTTCTTTAATATCTATTTCAGAAAACTTACATAACATGTTATTGAAAATCCATAGGTATGGATTACAAATGCTATAAATGATAATTTGTCATTTAGAGGTTAGAAACTATTATCTTAATTTGTTCTTTTAGAAAAATAAACCGTCAACTTACCATTAAAATCTATGATTGCTATACATATGGAAAATACAAACACTCACATGCATACATATATATACACACACGTAATCCGATGAGTTTCATCATATATATAACACTAGATTATTATGAAAAAAAACATAAATTGTTTAAATTTTTAATTAATGCTTCATATATATATATCTTAACTTCATACCATTATACAATGACTCAAGGTGTTTTACACTGAAAAGTAAAGATAATAAATCACTTGAAATTAGTGAAATTCGGTAACTAAAAGAATCAAATGGAGCGTTTGGTTGAAAGGAATGGAATGGAATGAAATGGAATTGGGAAACTAGTATAATTTTCAAGTAAAATTATGTTTAAGTGGGTAATGAAATGTAAAACCAAGGGAATGTTTCACCTCAAATCCCCTTGGTTGTGGGATTTCAAAATCCTTCCACCTAGAGAGGGAATTTGAAATCCCACAACCAAGGGAATTTGAGGTGAAACATTCCCTTGGGTTTTGCATTTCATTACTCACTCAAACATAATTTTACTTGAAAATTATAGTAGTTTCTCAATTCCATTCCATTCCTTTCCTTTCCTTCCAACCAAACGCTCCCAAAGCCTTCGTATAAGGATTTCTGGTATGATAGTTGTGGCAAACTTCAAACGATTATAACCGGAGCTAGGAGTGAAGTGACGAGACTTATAACTAGCGGAAAAAAGGTCTTGACAAGCCGTACGTAACATATAGTAAACGACCTAAGGCGTTTGCGCAGCTCTCATAGAGTCATAGTCCTGCATGTATGAAAATCTAAAAGAAATACAATTAAAAGAAATCAAAGTTGTTATTATTCCCAAACATTTCAAATTGGTACATATATCTTAAATCCATTACTGAATAAAAGCTTCTACAATTGAAAAAATCAATCAATTATGGAATCCACCATACATGTAAATCTTGTTCACTTCAGATAGCACTATGCATGTGGGGTAAAGCTTTGAAGAATGTTAACAATTATTGCATATAAAGTTAAATGGGGTGGCCCATTTGATAGGGTGATATCTTATAGGTTTTGCTGGAAAGTTGTTTTCTTTAATCATCCACCAGCTTTAAAGAAGAGCATGCATGATATGTGTTTCAATCTTGAATTGTTTTAGAAAATTACCGAAAGAAAATGAATGTTTGGCTAGCCCAAAAAGTTAAATAAAAAACTGAACTTTAGTATTCTTTTTATCGACCATCTTGAACTCACTTGAAATGGAATATGAAGCTGACAATTTTCACGATTACATCATAGCTGGCTTGTGGGCCTCCTGGCTAGCCCTGCCGAATTAACTCGGATATGGGGTGGCCAACCAATGGAGACATATATAGGGTTACGGCATGTCACATGCACCCGACTAGGCTACAAACCATTTAGGGTGTTATCATGTCTCCTCCATCATATAGTCAAGTTAGGCCACCTTAGGGCTAGTCGAGACCCACAAGTCAGGTCTGGTGTAGCCGAACACACATGCTAGCTCCTAGTTTCATTTCGTCTGGATTCAAAACAATGATTGAGCCGGCTAAAAAGCAGTTGGCCGGCTCGGAGGTGGTTATTTGACACTCTTGTATTAGTTGAAATTGGATAAAAATATGCTAAAAGTCAAATATTTATATTTGGTTTACTTGTTTAAATGTTCATCTATGTGATTTAACAGTAAACGTACTCTCACTAAAATCTACTCTAAATCTATATCATTGTCCACCACATATATATATATATATATAACTTCCACCATCCATCAAATAAAATCATCACTTTCTTAATTTCCCTGAATTGAGCTATATATGGAGCAGAATCCATCAACTGACTATTATCTGAGACTTGTAGATGAACTCTTCGATGAGTACAATATTACTAGTACTATTAGATCCACATTGCAAGAATACGCGACGCCTATATACCGATCAGAAAGGGAAAAAAGGTTCAGCGAGCCTATGTTTTGGATCGGGTTGTATATCGCGCTTGCATCTTTTGTTTGCATCGTCGCGATGGTGGCTGATTTGTTGCATGGTTTCCGTAATCGGAAGCTATGGTTTCCATGCAAGTATTTCAAAATAAACTCCGCTTTCCTCACTATAATATCCGTTGCAATGAAGTTACCTCTCGATCTAAGTAGTTCGATGCCCGGTGATGTTGATCAAGTCGGAAAGCTCGGAAGCATGGCGTTTATGTGCACCATGATGGCTAATTTGTTACCTTGTTTGTCAACTATGGACAACAACTCACTTTTGTCAAACATCACAGCTTTGAGCCTTCTTGTAATCACATTGGTTGTCAATGTTTGCATTCAAATACAAACAGGAGTTGTATCTTACAAAGAAGCTGCCCCGGTTCTTGTAGTTATTCAACCTGACTACGAGATGAAAATAAGCACCGATCGCAATATTGTGATAGCATCCATTTATGTGACTTTGTTACTTTGGTTGTTGATCATACATTTATGTTCATGTCTCGCGATTCTAAAATCGAAAAAGATTATAGAATCCAAGTACCAACAACGTCATAAAGAAGCTTCAAAGGACATTGAACAACCATCAGGAGAATTGTTAACAGTTGAGAAGCTGAAGAAGCATGTGTGCAACCACTGGATCATGGCTGGAAGTGGTAGCCCCCAATTCATCACAACTTGCTTTCGTACGACATCCGCTTCGGGGGTGATATGTGTGTTTGTCACTGTGCTACACATTCTCACTTTGTTTTGGAGTATTAGCGCTATTTTCGACGAGGATTCGCTAGAAAATCTACAAAATTATTGTGATTCGAATTACGGTGTCTCGATGATAGTTATCGTCATAGTACAGACTATCGGAGTGGTGATCGGTACACTTGCACCACTGTCTAGATGTTTTGCAACTTTAAGCTTTAAAGTACTGTCCCTCAAAATCGTCTCAAACCATTTTAAGGTGTTTAAGTTACAGAGCTACTGGACGTCGAAGTTACACGACTGGAAACGCGCTAGTTTAGACCTCCCATTTCGTAGTCACAGGATCAAGGTGGCGATCGAGACGTCAAAAAAGCTCATTCTTAGCTTTTGCATAGAGTTTCAAGAAGGAGTTGTGGTTGTATGCATGATAATAGCCTTGGTCCCATTTGTGTTTATGATATGTGTGTTGTATTGTTTCCGTCGTTTGAAGCGGTTGTTTAGTACCTTGGTGGAAAAGGCGGACGACGAGTTTGATCGATATGACGATCTTCGACCATATCTTCGACGATATGTTTTGCAGCTTGAAGATGATATGGAGCTTGCTGAGAGAACATTAGAAGGCCTTTCAAAATCTGTGGATCAGTTGATCCAAAATAATAGCAAACAAAACAATAAACTCATGGAGCTAATAAAAAACTCTAGTAGAAATTTTGATGGAGTTGTGATGTTTGATCACATTGATCATCATGTTCCATTTCTACTATTGGAAGTAGAATATCATCAAGATTGTTGGAGCTTACCGGTGGTAACCCTAACAACAATCGCGATATCACTTTTCAAGGTCGAAAAGAAGGAAGTTTGTTGCTTGTTAGAAAGTGTGAGGGAAGGTCTAGTATACGTCGCGCTTGTGGAAGAATACCTGAATGCTACCGATGACGATGTAAGCGTTCAAGAGGCTGCGAAAGCTTTATGGAAAAAAGTTGACATCGGCCATGTAAGCGTTCAAGAGGCTGCGAAAGCTTTATGGAAAAAAGTTGACATCGACCATGTAAGCGTTCAAGAGGCTGCGAAAGCTTTATGGAAAGAAGTTGACATCGACCACAAATGGTTAGGACACAAGTTGCAATTGGACTCTAGTTCCCAAGTGAAAACGGCTCGAGAGATCGTGGAATGGTTCAAGGATACGGCTGAAAACGTAGTTTACTCGGATAACACAATTAATAAGGATAGTGATTTCAAAGGAAAATCTATGTGCGCCAACTCGATGTATCGTATAACCAAAACGATCTTGCTAACCTACCAAGCCAACAATGATGATGAGGTCAGCCAAAAGAAACTATTCGATAGCTTGTCGTCGATGATCAGTGACATAATGGCCGCTTGTCTCACCAACTTACCGCAAGTCATAACGACGAAATGTCACACTAGTGTGATAGAGGAAAGGGAAGCTAGAGTCAAAGGTGCAGCACAACTTCTAGGTGAGTGTACACCAATAATCACAACTCTTGGGGCTCGTGGTATTCCAAAAATGAATCCAAATGACTTGCCATTTATCCACAAATGGCGCTTATTTAGGGAATCCCTAATTCCTTAAATTCCAATCGTAATTTGATGTTTATAATTAGCTTTCAAGTTTCAATTCCTTTTTTTATTTCCTATCATGTGTATGTAGTGTGTGCTCATTTAACAAGTTAATTTGTATGCCAGAAAGTAAGTGTGTTGACCAATTCCTAGCTAGGTGAGTTGGTTCTCATATTTATTTTGTACTCTTTCCTAGTTTACCAGAATGTAAATCGTTTGGTTTGTTATCAATGGTTATTATTATTTTTTTAATTGTATGTTCATTTTACATACGTACGTATATACATACATACATACATACATACATACATACATACATACATACATATGTGTAGCTATGTATATCAACCATCAGACCCATTTTTTGATATGTTTTTTTTTATAATAAACGTGATCTACGTATGCTAGGTAATATAATATACGCATGGCACATGGATATTTAAGTTATTGATGACTTTAATTTGTTGTTAGAGTCATGGAAAACCTATAGAGCTAGGATAAGTAGTGTTCATATCCACGAAGAGCGTATGAGGTTAATGTTATACGTTTGGTTTGATCATTTAACTAAACTTAAAAATCTGATTGAACGATGAAATTAATGAACTTCGGTTTATAAACAATAAATAAAAGAATGATCATACTCGGGTATCAAGTTGTGAAGCCTAATGTATAATCACATTTAAACACTTAACTCGAAAGTTACATAGAAATAACAGTATTAGAATTTGAAAAATAATCATAAGACTAAGAAACCCAGTCACGGTGACATAATGATAATAAACTTTTAAACTAAAAATAAAACAACTGATAAAACTTTTAGAGATGAATTTATGTTTTTGAGATTTTTCTAGAAAATTTTTTATTTTGTCAAGTCTCAGGAAAAAAAATGAAATTAATAGCTAGCTGCCATCACCTCTGTTCGTGATTCTATACACAAATACCTCATGTGATTCCACCTGCATTAGCTAGATCGAACCCAATGCGGTTACATTAAGGGATGAAGACAACAACCATCGAGGCGGCTATAATTCTTGGTCTTTCTTCACAAAAGATATAGAGTTAATTACACAAATGACCATTGTGATTTATCAAATGATGCTCTTATATTAGAAAATACCAAATATCCTTTACTATGAATTAAAAAAAATAATTGTAATAATTATTAATAGGATTAATTCGATCAAATTAAGATTTTAGTCTTAAAATTTGATAAACCACGGATTTAGGTTAACTGTTTGTCACCATGTGACATTTGTGTCTTTAAATTAGATGGGCATAAAATTTGATTGTTAAGTGGTTATGAAATAATCAAAACATCCTTTAACATTAAATGAATATAAACATATATATAATCTTAAAATATATGGAACATATATATATATATATATATATATATATATATATATATATATATATATATATATATATGTGAATCCAAGGATCACAATTCAGGAATTATCAGTATTAAAATAAATCAAATTAATGATCGCGGAATTATCACTAATTGACGTTTAATTGTTTATAATGATCAATTATGAACACAACCACAGAAACACAATAAAGACGAAATCTATAATAATTCAGATGTATTTCATTAACTATAATGTAATGATTACAAAAGAATAATGAATGACTATGAACAATCGAATTCTGTGTATCGAATGATGTTTGATGATGTGACGGCAGCTAGGGTTTCACAATGAACTCTTGATCGCCGTAATATTGATTGATTGTGTTCCCTGAGATGTGAAACCTAGGACTCATATTTATAGATGATTTGAGTCGGTTAAGGAAACACCGGATCTCTCGGGATTTGTTGTTGATCTTGTTGACTTGTTTGACTTCTTGGAATTGATAATCACACAAGTATAATGTTCTTCCGCAGGAGTCTTGCCTTCTGCAGATCTTCTGTTCTTCCGTAGATGATTTGCTTTTCCGTAGGAATGTTGTTCTTCCGTAGATAATCCTTCTTCCGTAGGAGTCTTCACTTCATGGAACTTGATCATCCGTAGGAACTTACACTTGGTCATTTGGTCTTGTATGAAACATATCTACGGATTAACAAAGTTGTTCATCCGTAGATGTTTCCTACACTTGGTCAATTTCAGTAAATCCATCCAAGAATATTGTTTCTCCTGTCAAAGCACAAATCAACACACATACATATATGGGGTTAACCTATAGATTCAAATCACATATATATATATATATATTTTGACTGTTACAAATGTTAATTACAAGACTTGATTTTCAAGTACTAAGCCTATACAAAATTGATCTAGCCCTATACAATCTAGTCCTAACAATACTCCCCCTTAGGCTTAGTTCCTTGTAATCAGTCCTTCAAAACTGCTAGCTCCTTGACTCTAGCTATCATCTTATTGTAGAAGTAAGATACAGCAGTTTTCTGATCATCATATTTGTACTTTATCTGCATCCTGCTGATCTTCTTCAGTGTGTCATAATTGAGTCCCAAGACATCTTCTTCCGTAGTGAGTGTTTCCACTACACTATTATTATGAACAATCTCTAACTCATCTTCTTCAGATATTCTGAGCTCAGACACATCATCTATGTTTGCTCCTTTCAGTAACCCAGCTTCATGTTTTCTTCTCTTGTATGCCTTTGCATGCAATTTATCTATCACTTGAATTATATGCACATACAAGCAGAGGTCATTCTGGGCTTTTTCATCTGTTAGCTTTGGGAAGAATTTATCATGTAGGTATGATGTGTAGCTTGGATGCAGCATCTTGAGTTCCATTGGATCAAAAATTCTTATCCTGTCACCCTTCTTCCCATCTACATTTCTCAGCAGCACCATCTCTTTATTCTTTTCAATGTATCCCCATTCCGAGATAGGACAAGTGAATTGGTTTCCTGAGATGCTTTTGATGGTGTGTGAGCTTCTGGTACATCCCACTCTCTTCAGCAGTTCATCATCTACAAGGGATGAGACTTCAGCTGTTTTTCTTTTCTTTTTGATTTTGTTTCATTCTATTGTGCTCCTTATCATTTCTCTTTGCTTGCATGAGCACATCATCAGAAAAGCTTGTCTTCATGCCATTCACAGCTGCAGAGAAGTCTCTCCTCCTGAGATGGATTGGAAAGTTGAACATTTGGATGCTCTGAAGATCCCTGATGTCTTGCTCTGGGAGGCTGAGCAGGGCTTCTACATCATGGAAGTATTGAATCCTTCCAGATGTCCTCTTAATTATTGCACAATCCCAGTCTGGATCATATTTCCAGGCCATAATCCTGTTGTCTTCCACAGAACTGGGAGTTGTGATATGATCATACAACTGTATGAGGGTTGATTTCTTCTCTGTAATCTCTCGTACAGTTGTACCCAGAGGCCATACCTTTCCGGGAATCAATGCCCTTGGCTCTCTGATAAGTGTTTCTTTTTCCTTGTGCTGATCCTTTGGGTCAACAGTTATTGGATCAGCAACAAGTTTACTTGATTGTTCTTTTGGATGTGGAGCAGTGGTTCTGAATTTTACACCAGTTTCCAGCTCCACCTTCATCACGTGCTCCATCATCCTCCGCAGCTCACCAGTAGTTCTACCTTTAAGTTCATGCGGCTTGTAATTGTGACCCTGTAACCAGCAAGTCATATTGTACTTTGAAAGTTTTGCTGTGTCACAGTGGCCCAAATCTTTCCTTATTTTCTCCAATGATTGAAAAGTGGTAAAGGCTTCATAATCACAATTTGGGATTATGAACCTTGCAAATTCAAAGTCTTTCAATGCATTGGCCATTTCTGTTCTGTTCATCCTCTCAACCATGTCATACGGAAACCCATGGTTGATAAGGGTCATAAACATGCTGGAGTCAGGCCTCTCTTCCAAGATATCAGCAGTTGTTAGAAGGTCATCGGCCTTTCCACCCTTATCAGCAGTGGGAGTCTCCATCCTTGTTAATTCCTCCCATTCTTTGTCACTTTCTTCTTCTTCTCCGGAGGATACCTTCACAGCAGAAACTTCTACTGAAGGTGTAGGATCAGGAGATGGAACTTTTGATTTCTTTGGGGGGCTTTCTTCTTCTGGTTTCTTTTGTGTGGCTCCAAAGTATTTTCTTTTTCGGGTGTAGGATATCAGCGGCTTAGTAGCTCTACCCGATTGTTTTTCTGGTTCAGCACTTGAATCCACTTTTGTTTTCAAATCAGAGAGTTTTCTCTTCAGGCTCTCTATCTCCAGATCCTTTTGCTTAATTAGCTCGGCCTTTTCATTTTGCTCTTGTTTTAAAGTTGCCTCCAGCTCTCGTTTTGTTTTGAACAATGCATCAATAATTTCATTGTTGCATTGTGCATCTTCTCTCAGCCTTTTCAAACTGGCATCCTTCTTTGTCAGTTCTTCATCCTTTTCTTGGATAACTCCGTACAGCTCCACAATTCTTTGTTTTCTCTTGTTGGATTTAAGCACCAACTTGTTGTATTTTGCAACCAGAAAGCTTTTGCTCACAGGAATGTCACTGTCACTTAAGTCATCTTCATTGTAAGCAGTGACATCCTGAGCAGATTCTTGAATCTCTCCGGGTTCATCAGCAGGTATTGGCTCGGTATGAGCTGATGAAGGTTGTTCATCTGTGTGAGTTGGTGAGATAGGAACAGTGCTGGCTTCAGATAGTATTTCGGTGTCTCCTGAGTGTACAGAGTGTACAGACTCAGTCACCTCAAGTGGTTTAGTCCCAGCACTTTCCGGTGATTGGGTTTTTGGGGATTCTGGTGGTGGTTGTATGGGTGATTGGATTTGGAGTGGAGAGAATGGTTGAGTGTGATGAGATGAAGACTGAGAGGATGATTGTGGTTGTTGTTGGATGGGAGATACTGGCTGAGTGGTCTTGGTTGAAGATGATGATATCAGATTAGGTGATTGGTGTGGTTGAATTGGGGAGATTGATTGGGTGTTTAGGCTTGATGGTGATTGTGGTTGTTGAGGTGATTGGCTTGGTGAATCCTGTTGTAGTGGTGGTGTTTGGGTGGTGATTGTTGTTGGTGTTGAGGTGTTTGGTGTGGTGAGTGAGAAGATTGACCAGAATCAGCAGATGATTCTGCTTCATCTGCCCATGCCAACTCTTGTGGCAGATCAGCTTGTGGATCAATAACATGAGCAAACATAGGCATGTCAGGACCTTCATACTTTCCACTAAGTTTATTCAGCACTGATTTGCTCAGATGAGCTTGAACAAACACTTCTCCAACCCTGTCCAAGCTTGGGAGTTCTGAGTTAATCACCAATTGCAGGAATCTGGGGAACATGTACATCTTCTCATTCTTTTGCAATTTGACTTGCTCGCACAGACAGTTGAAGATGTATCTTGCATAATTGTAGATTCTCCCCTCGAACACCCCAATAATTCCTGATGAGATGTGTCGAGAAAATCTGTCTAACCCCGACTTCCTGTTCGACATGCACTTCAGGTAGGTGTGACATAAGAATCTGTACGGTTTGCACAGCCTACCCTTCTTGATTTCTCCTTTTTCATAATCACCATCGTACCCCATGAGATTGAATACCTTTTCTATGTATTCATTCTCGAAAACGTCTGGGTGTCCAATCTCTCTATCTCCGAGTTCCAAACATCTTCGTAAGGTGCTTTCATTCAATCGAAGACGCTGACCCAGAACTTCAGCCACTATTACCTCCTCATCGTTTTGTTCTTCCACTCGAGCTGAATTCCAAAATCCGATTATGTGCGACTGATGGATCACAGGCTCAGCCGTCAAGGCGTAGAAGAGCCTGGATCGTCGGAGATATCTGATGATATCTCGACATCCTTCCGCTGCTGGATCATCAGCGTTCAAGTATGCGCACACATTATGCTCCTTAGCAAATCTATTTGCCATCTGCAAAGAAACTCAAGTTAGAAACCACGCAGTTGAATCGTTTGAATGACAATAATCGATTAACCAGTTCCGTATTGATGTTTACGACATGATTTACCTTTGCAGTATCAGTAATCGGTTACTGGATAATGTTGTTTTTTTGAAATTTTGAAAAGGGGGAAAAAGTGCGTTTTTCTAGGTTAATCTGAAAAAGTGCTCTGTAAAAGTGAAATGAATTTTAAGAGTCAGACACCTTATTTGTAGTCCAACAAATTAACTTCTTTTATTAATTATGTTGGGCTCACATTATGTTGGGCCCACTTCCATTTATTCCTATGTTGGACCCACTTCCATTTATTCCTTTTCATATCCCAAGTGTTTAGAATGCATTATCTCTTCCGCAGTACATCTGCGGAACCTTACATTGGATGTAAGTTCAAATAATGCATTTGTTTTGTTTTGCTTGTTTTTGCTGCTGAATCAGAGATCACATAATATTTCTACGGATGAGCGGTATTACTGTGACTTCTGCGGATGCAGAAATTTCACTGTTACTTCTACGGATGAGAAGTATTACTGAAACTTCTGCGGATGCAGAAATTTCACTGTTACTTCTACGGATGAGAAGTATTACTGAAACTTCTGCGGAACTTAAAGTTTTGAGAACTTTAAATGTATGATATCTACATAGTAGAATCAAATGTTGATGTTGGACATTGTTGACTTCATTTGCATGGCAATGTAGTACAAGAAAGCAAGTGTCCTGTATCCTGCATTCAAGTTAGTGCTCAAGATCCAATTCCTTCACATATAAATTAAAACAATTATCAGCTTTGTATTGATTTTTCATGCATGAACTACTCCCCCTAAATTTGTGATTAATGTTAAACGGTTGCATTTATCATAAATTTAAGTTGTGAACAGGCATGACAGGCATATGACATCCTAAGAGAGAGAAAATTAGTGAATAGGACATATGAAACATTGTGCGAAAGCTCTTACAAGCATGCATATATACATAAAGGGATCAGGCTATGGCTTGGCTTCTGCGGATGTTGTTTAGTTTTATTAATACGTACCAGATTGCAAGTATACAGATCCACTTAAATTCAAACAAGAGGATTGTTACAACTAGGCATGCTATTTATCATGTTGTGAGGTTTGTTAATCAGTAGCAGTCATGGGTCCCACAATCAAGGTTTGGTAGACTATGTCTTCCGTAGGTGAGGCAAATCACTACCGGTCACACTTAAGGACTATGTACATTAAGTTATAATATCTATCTTGAGACGTAGTACAATCTCATGAATGCTTTGATATTGAAGCTCATTTAATTGATGTACAATTAAGCACAAGTGATTCTGTTTAGAGCTGAGATATGATCTGTCATAGTCACCAGGTCTTTACTTACGTAAAACAAAGGTGAACTTAACCCAGGTCTTTGCTGACACAAAACAGAGGGAAAATGACAATCACACTCTTGAATCATAAGCCCAGGTCTTTGTTTACACAAAACAGAGGGAATATGACTTTGCAAAGATAGGATATTATAAAGTATTTTACATAGTGTGCTTGGGTATGTGGTTTAATCACATCAGGAGAGAACATACCTACTGAAATAGAAAATGGAATCCCCACAGACAGTTACCTGAAGATGTTAGTTTGGCATGCTCTTAGCTTTGTTTCCACTCAAGATGAATCTACTCACATATCAGTAGCATATAAGGCATTGTTGAGTGTTTGTTGCAAAAACCAATTATAGCTTACTATCATTTCCCAAATATAATGCATGCACAGATGTTAAGTCATCCCTAACTAGCACTCTCTACGAAGTCAGTCATATGCGTTTGTTGATTTATTCTAAGTTAATCATTCCCAAAGATTCTATCAGAAAATTAAATCGAACAGAATCAAATGCTTTAGTGAACAAATCAGCAAGCTGATTTGTGGTATCTACTTTGACTAACTTAATTAGACCCTTTTCTGAACAATCTCTTAGAAAATGGTATCTAATTTCAATGTGTTTAGTTTTACTATGTTGAACTGGGTTAGCAGTTATAAATATAGCAGCTGAATTATCAATATGAATTGGTGTGTGAAGGAAATTGTAACCATAATCAAGTAATTGGTTTTGCAACCAAAGTACTTGAGAGCAACCTGCTGAAGCAGCTATGTATTCTGCTTCAGCTGTGGATACAGAGACATTGGTTTGCTTCTTGCACTGCCATGAAACAAGTCTTGGTCCTAAAAATTGACATCCACCAGTTGTGGATTTTCTGTTGTTGTTACACCCTCCATAGTCACTATCTGAATAGGAGTATAGGCTAAAATCTCCATCTTTGGGATACCAAAGTCCCAATGCAGGTTTGCCTTTCAGATATCTGAAAATCCTCTTCACAGCATTCAGATGGGACTCCTTTGGGTCAGATTGGTACCTGGCACAAACACAAACAGCAAACATTATGTCAGGTCTACTGGCAGTTAATACATTAAAGAACCGATTATTGATCTGTACAATCGTTGATCTACGGATTTGCCAGCAGGGTCAGGCACTATCTTGTCTATTGTTGATGCTGGTGTCTTGCATGAAGTGGAATCAGATAGATTGTACTTCTTCAAAATTTGATGAATGTACTTTTCTTGGTTGATGAAAATGCCATCTGGTTTCTGATGAACTTGTAAGCCAAGGAAGAATGTCAATTCTCCCATGGAGCTCATCTGAAATTCAGATTTCATTAAGTCTTCAAAGCTTTGACACAGCTTCTTATTGGTGGATCCAAATATGATGTCATCAACATATATTTGAACAACCAAAAGATCTTGATGTTCTTGTTTGAGGAAGAGTGTCTGATCAATAGTTCCTCTCTTGTACCCATTCTTCAGCAGGAAGGATGATAGTGTATCATACCACTTTCTGGGTGCTTGATGAAGACCATACAAGGCTTTGTCAAGCTTGTATACTCTATGTGGATAATCAGGGTCTTCAAAACCAGGGGGTTGTGCCACATAGACTTCTTCATCAATTTTCCCATAAAGGAAAGCACACTTGACATCCATCTGATAGACTGTGAACTTCTTGAATGCTGCATAGGCTAGGAAGACTCGTATAGCTTCAATCCTTGCAACTGGGGCAAAGACTTCATCATAGTCTATTCCTTCTTCCTGAGTGTATCCTTGTGCAATGAGTCTGGCCTTGTTTCTTACTATGATACCTCTGTCATCCAGCTTGTTCTTGAAAAGCCATCTTGTGCCAATTGGATGTTGACCTGAAGGCAAATCGACAAGAGTCCACACTTTCTGTTTTCTAAATTGTTGCAACTCTTCTTGCATGGCCTCAATCCAGCTGTTGTCTTTCAGTGCAGCTGTGATGTTTGCAGGGACTGTTTGAGATAAAAAGCAGGTGAACAAACAAATGTTTGCCACACCTCCTTTGCTCCTTGTGGTTCTGGCATGCAGGTCCCCAATGATGTTGTCTGTTGGATGAGATTTGTGTACTCTGCTTGTTGTAACAGCATCAACTTGAACTGTGGAGTCTAAGTTTGAGAAGCCCATTGAAGCAGATGGTGTTAGCTGAGAAGTTGAGTCGATGAAATAATCAAAAGACTCATGGTCGTTAGGATCAGCTGGTGTTTGATTGGCTGCTTTGTCTTCTTCCGCAGGAAGTTCTACGGAAGCAGTATTTTGTTCTTCCGCAGGAAGTTCTACGGAAGCAGTATTTTGTTCTTCCGCAGGAAGTTCTACGGAAGCAGTATTTTGTTCTTCCGCAGGAAGTTCTACGGAAGCAGTATTTTGTACTTCCGTAGGAGTTACATCATCCACGGATGAACAATGTTGGTCAGCTGGTAATGGTGGTTGGATGACTACCTCCTCTTCATCTCTAGCATCAGTAGTGACATCTACGGATGAGGGAACATCTGCTGATGAATTTACATGTGCTGGGGATGAAGAGTTTGCTTCTCCAGAAATAGCTTCATGCTGCTGACTTGATCTTTGCTGTGGTTCAGGTGGCACACGTGCTCTTGGTGGATCAGCTGTTAAAGGCACTTCATTCACACTTGGGGGCACAAAGGGATAACATGTATCCGCAGCACCTGCATTGATCAAATAACCAGTGTTAAATGATTCTGTTAATGCATCTATATCAAATAACCAAGATGATCCTTTTACATTGGTAGTAAACATGGATTCATCAAAAGAAACATTGGGAGTTTCTTCAACTATGTTATGTTCTGGAATGTACACCCTGTATGATTTAGAAGTGGATGAATATCCAACAAAGAAACCATCATAGGCTTTTTCAGAAAATTTTCCCAATTGTTCTTTAGTATTTAAAACTG
Organism: Flaveria linearis; assembly: GCA_024085815.1. Classification (NCBI taxonomy): domain Eukaryota; kingdom Viridiplantae; phylum Streptophyta; class Magnoliopsida; order Asterales; family Asteraceae; genus Flaveria; species Flaveria linearis. The sequence continues at coordinate 2,434,154 of CM044010.1, forward strand.
ACACATGACACCCAAAAGCTCTAAGATATCCTATAAAAGGCTTTCTTTTAAATAAGAGTTCATAAGGTGTTTTATCATGATCTTTGACTATCAATGTTCTATTTTGAACATTGCAAGCTGTATTCACAGCTTCTGCCCAGAATGTAATGGGCAACTGAGAATCAGCTAGCATTGTTCTGGCTGCTTCTATCAGTGTTCTATTTCTCCTTTCAGCCACTCCATTTTGTTGAGGAGTTCTTGGGGCACTGAATTGTCTAGCTATTCCTTTAGTCCTGCAAAAAGAATCCAAATCAGCATTAACAAATTCAGTTCCATTGTCACTCCTAAAAATTTTAACTTTTAAATCAAGTTGATTCTCAATCTTGATCACAAAGTCCATTAATGTTTCAGATGTTTCACTTTTATGTTTTAAGAAAAAGATCCATGTAAATCTAGTGAAATCATCAACTATCACCAAACAATATTGCCTTTTTCCAATGCTCAGCACATTGGTTGGACCAAAGAGATCCATATGAAGCAATTTGAGTGATGTAGTGTTTGTGTTGATTGTTTTGGATTTATGAGACACTCTGTGTTGTTTTCCTTTATAACATGAAGAACAGTGATTAGAACAATGAAATTCTTTCTTTGGTAATCCAATGACTAAGTCATTTTTCACCAATTTATTCATGTTCTTCATGTTGGAATGGACAAGTCTTCTATGCCACAATTGAGATTCATCTTCGGACGATTTGGATAGTAGGCATGTCTCATGTTGTGTGAGTGTTGTGTTGTTCATATCCAAGATATATGTGTTGCCTTTTCTTGATGCTTTAAGAAGTATCCAGTCTTCTGGAACTATAAAACCTGGCTTAAGAATGTAACAGTTAGTGTTATCAAATAGTGTTAAATAATTTTGATCACAAATTTGGGAAACACTAAGTAAATTATACTGCAAATTTTCACAGTAATTTACTTTTTCAAATGTTAAAACACCGTTAGTTACCATTCCCTCACCAACAATTTTACCTCCCTTCTTATCCCCACCAAATGCCACATAAGAGGCATGTTTATGTTTGAAGTCATGGAGAAGTGCACAGTTGCCTGTCATATGTCTGGAACAACCACTGTCAACATACCACTTGTTGTCAGCTCTCCATAATTGTTCCTGCATACAAAAAGAAAACTAATTAGAATTGACAACCCAAGGCTTAATTGTCTTGGATTTGCCAGTTGTGTCAACAATAGTTACTCCTTCATGAATTAATCGTGAAGTTTCAGTATTAGTTGTTTCTTTTTGATCTGATGTTTGTGAGGATGATTCTGTTGAAGATGATTCGGGTTTCTGAGTGTCTTCATGCTTATCCGAGTCTTTCTTCAACTTAGCTTGTTTTGGTTGGTATCTTAACTTTGAAGAAGATCCTGTAGTCTTGAAGGTTTCTTCATCTTTCTGTTTTGATTGGGACACAGGTGTTCCTTTATCAAAGTTGTCAAAGAAATCATCAACAGCTTCCGGTTGTTTATCAGACAAATCCACCTTTTTATGAGGTGTCTTAGCCTGTGTTGGCATTTTCTTCTTCACAGTCTTGTCAGCAACAGATGATCTTTTCTTTGATTTTGTTTTTCCTTCTCAGGCTTTGTCTCTTTGTCACTTTCTGAGTCTGATGATGCACCTTGTGGTTTCTTGTTGCCCTTTTTCTTGTTCTTCTTATTAAAATAACATTCCTGAGTGGAATGGTTATTTTTGTCACATATGGCACAATGTTTGTTGAAGAAACAGTCATCAGTCATGTGATTGTTCATATTGCAAATGGAACAATAGCTGCTGAAATAGCATTCATCAGTATTGTGATTCTTCATATCACACCATTTGCAATATTTTTCTGAATTTTCTTCAGATTCAGCCTTCTTTTTGTTGTTCTTTTTCTCATTTGCTGAAACTTCAGTTGATTTCTTCTTGTTTTTGTTAGGAGTATCATCAGCTGTTACTTGTTTGCCTTTGGCTGCCATTTGTTGCTTCATATTTTCCTTTTTCTTTGCATGTGTGTGAGGCTCTATTGTTACCTTGTCCGCTGGATCAGCTTCTCTTTTCCTTTGCTTTCCTGCGGATTCAATGGTTTTTGTCTTCCGCAGATGATTTACGGACTTAGCAGATTTTGCTTTCCGCAGATGTTCTACGGATTCTTCAGTTGGTGCTTTCTGAAGATTCTTGTTTGATTGTTTCTTACCTTTATCAGGAGATGACAAAGGTACTTTTGTGCTTGATCCGCAGCTATCAATCTTGTGAAGATGCAGTTCTTGTAATCCTTCATTAAGTTCAGCAATTCTCTTGCAAATGGTCTTCAGCATATTCCGTTGCTTTGGCGGGTATTGCAACTTTGATTCTTCAAGGACTCGCGGAAGACCAGTTTCAACTTGAACATTCTTACCAATGTTCAGTTGATCAGTATCGTGTTCATCAGAATCATCCAGGTCATCATAGTTATCAAAATCTGATGCATTATGTTTAAGTGATTCTGATTCAGTAGATTCAGTTTCACTCATCTCAGTTTTATTGTTGTTTATTTGACTATCTTTGTTGTCAATTTTGGTGCTTTGCACAAAACGATTTGACAAAGTGTTAGTCATTGTTTCAGGTAAAGGTGTGTAGTTATCATTAATAGGTGGTGCAACAGCATTATAACCCAACCCGCACCTGTTCTTTGATTCAATATGAGAATTTAGCAACTTCTCATATTGCTGAGATGATAGTTGAAACTTCTGAAGTTTCACTTCAGTGGATGCATGATCAGCCATGGATTTTGTTAAGGAAGTGGTCAGATGCTCAACTTGGGCTTTTAGGCTGTAGTTTTCAGAAACATATTTTTCTAAATCTTTTTGTAAAGAGTTTATTTTGATTTGATATAGTTTTTGTTCTCTTAAATGTGATTCATTTAAAACCATAGTTTCTTTTACTTTGTCAGCCAATTGTTGAGCATGGACTCTATATCTCTCAACTTCCTCAACACATGTTGATGAACATAACCTGTCTTTTACCTCTCTGGCCATAGGAGGAACTTTGTTTTCCATATGTGCCATCAGTGCTTGATTCTCCTCGATCACTTCCTTCTCATACAGGCTCCAGTCACATGTTCCATCCTGAAGTATGATCAGACCTGTCTCCTTAGAGTTGCTTGGTCCTGCTGATGTATTTGTGGCTGGTGGGGATGTGAGCTGAGGTTGTCTATGCAGAGATCTTTGAGAGGTTGGCTGCTGATTCTGATAGTGTTGTTGCTGATGATGTTGTTGTTGCTGCTGATGCTGTGGAGTTGATTGTTGATTGCATTCTCTAGAAAAATGGCCATAGAGATTGCACTTGTAACATCTGACCTTAGACTTATCAACTCCAATCTTCGATGTTTTGCTTGCTGCTGCCAGATTTTTATTTCGTCGAAGATATTGCTTGGCTCTGTAAGCAATCATCGCCATCTGCCATTGTAGATCCATCTCTTCTACAACATCAGGAGGAAGTTCCTCCAAATCTTGCTGGCAGATGTTTGCTGCTGTAAGGGAACTTCCAAGATAAGCTTGAAAGCTAGAACTAAAAGCTGCAAAGGCTGCTTTTTGTTCTTCAGAATCCAATATCACAGTTATTGGTTCTGAGTTTGTTGTTGCTGATGTTTCTCTTTTCTCTGAAGATTTAGCCTTTTCCTTTTGAGTTTTGCTTTGAGATGACTTCTTAGTGGGTTTGGATGCATAGAAACTTACTTCCTCTTCATCATCACTCAAAGCACAAGAGTTATCATCTTCATTATTAGAAATAAATGCACTTCCAGCATTCTTTGTTTCCTTGAAGTGATAAGGTGAGACATGAGTTCTCACACTCTTGTTTCTTGATTGTTCATCCAGTTCAAGTGCTTCTACTTTAGCAACCAATGTATCTAGACCAGTTGTCTTGAGATCAATGGTATTCTTGAACATGGAAACGGTTTGCTTCCAACTTTCAGGCAAAGTATGGAGCATCTTCTTGTTAAGTTCCTCAGTTGTATATTTCAACTCCAAGATGTTCATCTCCGTAACAAGTTGCATAAATCTATGGAGTTGCTGAGGAATTGACTCACCCTCAATATGATGAAAAGTTTCATATTGTGATCTAAGGGTGTCTTTCCTTATGCTTCTGATCTCATCACTCCCTTCACAGAGAGTGTGAAGTATCTTCCACAGGGAATTGGCTGTTTTATAGTTCTCGCACCTGATCAAGATTTCTTCAGGTAAAGCCATACTAAGCAAGCTGTATGCTTTAATATCGACTTTGACCTTCTTGACATCATCAGGTGGCAAGTCCTTAGTGCTGATTGGCTGATTTTTGTCATTATAATCCGGCCCAAGAGTGGGTGGAATATAAGGACCTTGTGTGATGGACTCCCACAAGTCAGAATCTGTGTAGTTCACATGATTCCTGAACTTGATCTTCCAGGATTTAAAATCAGCTTTTGTTTCTAACTTTGGTGGTTGATAAGATCCTCCTCCAAAAGTACTCATGTTTAAATTAAACGAATGAATAAAACTTAAATACGAAAATTGACAAATCTATCAAAGACCCAGATCTAGTATTCAATTGATTTGAATATAGATCTAAATCAAACAAGCAATGCGAGAGTGCTTGCTGAAAAATCAGTCGTTGATTTAATTGTTTGAAAATCAATTAAACAATTTTAATACTGATAGATCAATTGATCTAAATCAATGAGCACCAAATGGCTCTGATACCACCTGTGAATCCAAGGATCGCAATTCAGGAATTATCAGTATTAAAATAAATCAAATTAATGATCGCGGAATTATCACTAATTGACGTTTAATTGTTTATAATGATCAATTATGAACACAACCACAGAAACACAATAAAGACGAAATCTATAATAATTCAGATGTATTTCATTAACTATAATGTAATGATTACAAAAGAATAATGAATGACTATGAACAATCGAATTCTGTGTATCGAATGATGTTTGATGATGTGACGGCAGCTAGGGTTTCACAATGAACTCTTGATCGCCGTAATATTGATTGATTGTGTTCCCTGAGATGTGAAACCTAGGACTCATATTTATAGATGATTTGAGTCGGTTAAGGAAACACCGGATCTCTCGGGATTTGTTGTTGATCTTGTTGACTTGTTTGACTTCTTGGAATTGATAATCACACAAGTATAATGTTCTTCCGCAGGAGTCTTGCCTTCTGCAGATCTTCTGTTCTTCCGTAGATGATTTGCTTTTCCGTAGGAATGTTGTTCTTCCGTAGATAATCCTTCTTCCGTAGGAGTCTTCACTTCATGGAACTTGATCATCCGTAGGAACTTACACTTGGTCATTTGGTCTTGTATGAAACATATCTACGGATTAACAAAGTTGTTCATCCGTAGATGTTTCCTACACTTGGTCAATTTCAGTAAATCCATCCAAGAATATTGTTTCTCCTGTCAAAGCACAAATCAACACACATACATATATGGGGTTAACCTATAGATTCAAATCACATATATATATATATATTTTGACTGTTACAAATGTTAATTACAAGACTTGATTTTCAAGTACTAAGCCTATACAAAATTGATCTAGCCCTATACAATCTAGTCCTAACAATATATAATATATAAACATATATAATCTTAAAATATATGGAATATATATATATATATATATATATATATATATATATATATTATAATATAATATAACATAATATAAAATAACATATATAATAAATACATAAGAACATTATAATTTAAACCAGCCCCCACCTCCATACTTTACTAGTCCGCCAGCAACCTCTATTGTCGTTCGTAGCCACCACCCTTCTCCATCCTTTATCTTCCCTATACTTACTTTCCATAGTCGTCTTCCTAACCCACAACCCTTATTATAACATCAAATACCTCACCTTACTTCCCGAACCTCTTCTCATTTGCACTATAAACTTGAGCGTCACTACAAGAAAAAGAGGCTATGGCGACGACATTTATTGTCGCGATAGGGTGCAGTTGACTTCGTCATAGGTTATGGCGACGACATCTCGTCGTGATAGCCCGTGTCGCCACAACCTCGTCGCTATAGCCATTTTATTGTCGTCACCTAAACTCTTGTCGCCACAAAGGTCTATCCCGACGACATGTCCTCGCCACAGTGTTGTCAGCAAAGAATTTCTTATATTATATTTTAATATAAAATAAATTTTTTTTCTAAGCTATGACGACGACATGTCGTCGCCATAGATCCTTCATATTTATGATTATTTTAATAAAAAATTAAAATAAAATAAATTAGGACAACCCTATGGTGACGACATGTCGTCGCCATAGAGCAACTTATTTTATTTTTAATATATTTTTTTATATTTTCCAGATTTTTCATAATATTACTGTTTTAACACCAAATTTTTATACTAAAACAAGAGCTAATATTATAAATACTTAAAAGAAAGCTGATACGATTCGAGTTATATATAAACGAAACTATTAATGTAAACATCATTTAAGTTTTTACAAATCGTTATCAGGATTTTGATTTTCTTTTTTCAAATTCATTCATCCGTTCATTGAGCTCACGCACTTGTTGCCTAAGTGCATCAATTTTTTCATCTCGATGTGATGACGACTCGGTTGATGCTTCATAATGAGATATGTTTCTTACTTTTCGTCCAACACCTCTCGTGTGACCACCCCTTTGTCCTAAGACGAGTTCCAAACATTCAACCTCATTTACGGGGGGCTCACCCGCCTTTATTTTCATTTGTGCATATTGATTTTTTAATTTTTTCCCTCATTATTAAAGAACAAGATAAAAAAATTATTAGTATTTCTATAAAAATTCGACAACATAACTGCTGTAAAATGAAAAAACCATCTTGTTCAAATATAAGTAATAAAAGATAACAATTCTAAAGTTTTAATATCCAACAATAAAAGTAATAATATCCAAATGTCTGACCTTAAATTAAGTAAAAAACGATATAACGACCGGAACCACTTGCATACACTTAAATTAAACAACTTGCTAGATTAATAAACTAACAACATATCAAATTCAATTAAAGTACTAGCAACACACAAATACATGATAATAACATATTTAGCAAATCATAACAAAGAAAGTTTTAAACTTACTCAATCTTCCTCTACTCTCGGGTTGACTCATCCAAACTCTTCTCTATGATGTGTAACATCTCATATTTTCGTCAACCTCATTAAGTTCGTAATAATATTATGTTACTCTTTCATTTAACATTTAATAAAATAAACATAATAATAAAAATATTTAGTAGTAATAATAATAATAATAACAATAATAATACAAATAATAATAATAATAATAATAATAGTAATAATAATAAAGTTGAGGGGGTATCCATGACAAATTAGAAACTTAAAAACCAAAGTTTCAGCATGAAATAATAATAATCGATAATCGAGGGACCATTTCTGTAAATATTTTAAAAAACAACAGCTTTCTCTCTATTCTCTCGATTTTCCGGTGAGCTCCAGCACCGGATTCCGGCGAGCTCCGGCGAAGCATAAAAGACCAAAACACTCAATTTCGAACCCCACAAATTGACCGAAAGCTTTCTTGGATCCATTTCGAACGGGCATTCAACGAAAACGTGCGTTGAATCAGTCAACAACGGCTATAAATCTCACTTTTATCTCGGATCCGAATCTAACTCACTAATACACTCAAACAACAATAATAGACAAATTAAAACTACCAACTCGATCATTTCTTCATTCCTAATCGAACTCAACTCTCAAATTCATCTGAAATCACCCGAAACCTTTCATTCGAACAACCTCCCAACCGCGACCTGCAACTCGATTTTAAACCAACCTACGATCGATTTTAATCGAAATTGATAAGGGGCTATTGTTCTTGATCATCATCCGAAGTTGTCTACAAGTTTAATTTGAGTTTAGAGATCATTAGCACTCGATTCAAGTTCATACGTGGCCGCGACCTGTTTCTTCATTGGGTAAACTCAAATCGATCACCATATAGTTAATTACACACACCCACACACTCGGTTTTTCATGGGGAACAAAAGCCCCATGAATTCGGAAGCAATCAAAATCGAATTGAGCCTCAATTGGTTGAGATTCGATCTAGGGTTCATCGCGAATTAGGGGATGCGGGTTAAACATGCTTATATTCAATTGGAACCAGTATTAATCGCGGCTGAGGCCTGTGGTCCACTGGTTCCTGCGCTCTTTCCCATTCCTAAGGTCGCGGGTTCGAGGCCCGGCCACCTCAAACTTTTTTTTTAAATTTTTTTAGCTTTATAAAATTCAGAAAAATACCTAAAAATTATAAAAACTTTTTACAAACATTAAAATTTTTTAAAACAACCTAACTAATTTCTGAAATTTATTTTAACATTATAAAATGTTTTAAAATAGATTTTGGGGACTTTTAAAACTCATTTTTTTGAATAACTCAAATTATAAAATAAACATTATTAAATTATTTTTGCTATAAATTTGTTATAGAATAAATTTAGACTATTTCAGAATGTTTTGAATCTACCATTATTGGAAATGATTTATTATAATTATTTAAATCATAATATAAATAATTATTTATTCAATTATCCATTTAACCATGATATCGCGAATAGTTTAAATGACCAATTATTTAACTATGTTATAACGTAAATAATTATTAAATTAGTTACTTCTTTACATAATATATACTTGACATTTATTAAATCAATTATTTGATTTCATTAATGTTCGTACTCAAGTATAATTGGTTTATTTTATCCAAATATAATTGATTACATTATTTTATCTTAATATCATAATTACCAAAACCTCAAATTCCAATTACAACCCTAACTCATATCAAGTCATTAATCTTAACTTTATTCTAATCCTAAGACACGAAATCTTAGGTTGAATCATAAGGAAATCATTGGCGCTTAATCTATCACGTCCAAATTCTAATCTCATCAATCACGTGAGTATTCATATCCCTTTTTTATATCATTTTTTATTTGGGGAAAATCATGTGTTACAATATATTCAATCATGATATTCTATTGTTATTTCATTCCAAATTCAATTCTAGACATGTTATGTTATTACTTGCAATTATGTGAACATAATATGATAAACTGGACGACAATAAACCCTAGTTCAATCAATCAATTCTGGTATCAATGGTAGATCTACTGGTTTGGATAACCCATCCCATATGAATAGTCGAGTGGTGATTGTGCCAGAGGCAGGAGTTAATCTATGGTATATGTGTGGAGTCTATTATATGCAAGTGTCAAGTCAAGGGGTTGTTATTGTGTCGGTTTATCTATATGCTTTACTATTGCAATATAAGTCTTAACGTTACCTTGTGAATTGGATTATTCTTAATCAATCAATCAATCTATATGTATACTCAAAACTGTGATTACTCACCAGCTAATTCGTTAGCTGACTTTATTTTCTCACATGATTTCAGGTTAAGCAAGTTAGTGGACTTCTACATGCTCATATAAGACCCGGACTTAGTCAAAACAAAAGACAATTACTATTTGTGACTTTAACTGTTGTATTTGTATCTGTTAAATTCATGTTATCCTGTAATCTGATTTTAATATTATTTTCACTATTAGACAATCATGAGTTATGAACAATCAATCATTCCCTCGTCCGCTCGATGATTCCGCCGTCGGTCGGGGTGTGACATGATGTGTCCTCCTCCACGTCTCAATGTGGCTTGGGGTCCCAGTTTGTTGCTCCTTTAACCATAAAATAAAATAATAATCAAATTTGAAAAAACTAACCAAAAGATGTACATAGACATGTATTTAAAATGAAAAATAACTTACACGACTGGCAACTTGAGGGAAGTGAATACGCATGGCCAAGCGGGTCACGACCCTCGCCATCACGACCGTGTGCTACACTTGATGACATAACCTAAAAAAATCAATAATCTTAAACATTTTTTAAACAACTTCTATTATCATTCTAACAATACCAACTAATAACCTAATCAAACAATTTTTATATTATCATTCTAATAACACATACTAATAACCAAATAAAACAACTTATTCATTCTAACAATACAAACTAATATCAAATCAAACAACTTTTATATTATCATTCTAACAACACAAATTAATATCAAATCAAACAACTTTTATATTATCATTCTAATTACACAACCTAATAACCAAATCAAACAACTTATATTATCATTCTAACAATACCAACTAATAACCTAATCAAACAATTTTTATATTATCATTCTAACAACACAGAATAATAACCGAATAAAACAACTTATATTATTATTCTAACAAACTAATAACCAAATCAACCAATTAACTTGTATAATCAATACAACAACACAAACTTATAATCAAACCAAACAACTTACATTATGATTTTAACAATACATACTAACCAATAATCAAATCATACACTTTATATTATCATTCTAACAACACAATTCATTTATCATATTAGTTAATAAAAAGAAGATAACATACACACCTTATAATTTTAACAAAGATGATACAAAGAAAATGTGGTGGTGGTGGCTGGAATGGTGTCGGTTGTCGAGGTGGGTGTTACAGGAGTGAAAAGAATTATGGTGGTGGCGTTTATTGGTAGTCTTGGTGGCGATCGGAGCTCCTTATGGAGGAGGTTTTTTTGGTGGTGAGGGTGAGAGGAGTGGTGTTGGGGGTGAAGGGAGTGGAATGGAGGCTAGAAACGATGGTGCTGGTAGGTTTTAGGAGGTGATTTGCCGGTGGGGTGAAGGTAGGTTGTGGTTATGGTGGTGATTTGTTTTGGTAAAGTGAAGAAGAGAGGATAAGGCAGACTGCTTTTAGGGGAAACTGCACCCTATGGCGACGACATGTCTTCGCCATAGGTTATATTATTTTTTAATCTTTTTATCCGTCTCAGGAGGGATACACGCGCGCCAAAATGAAAACACCTATGTCGTCGCCATAGGTCATTCCTATTTTCTTTAATTTTTTTGTTATTATTATTATTATTATTATTATTATTATTATTGTTGTTGTTGTTATTGTTGTTGTTGTTGTTGTTGTTATTATTTGTTGGATCATGATAAAGGCTGGTGCAACCAAAACCATTTCACTTAGTCAAATTTTGGTGCTACATTCAAAGGCTTCCGAAGCTAAGTTTGAAAACTTCCGAAGGTTGAAGAGTTCTTCTGAAGACAAGTGAAAGATCAACTTCCGAAGACAAACTCTACTTCCAAAGACAAAGAAGAAGTTCCCAAGCCTCGGAAGAAGCAGTCTTCCGAAGTATAAGTGGCTTCGGAAGAAGTTATTCTTCCGAAGAAATTTAACCTTTGGAAGACACTGCTATAAACCAGTGGACATAAGTATGGTCGCTGACATTCCGCTGCAGACTTCTGATACAGCATGGCTTCTTCCTAAAGAGCCATGTAATTAACCATACTTTATTCCACTGTTTACCTTTTATAATAATACATGTTACCAACCTTAGTTGGTGACAAAAGGTAAGTCAGGGACATGTCCTGACTACCAAATCTTAGATAAAATATCCGAGATACCTTAACCTATAGTCTTGTAGTATAGGCTTTTGGTTATAGGTTTCTAGCTGGTATCAAATATATCCGGCTGTAGGTAGTGTTATATATATAGTTCTCATTGTAACTCAGTAGATAGAGATTGTGCTTGCAAGAGTCTTGTAATCCTTTGAGTTGAGAATCAATATATAAAAGTACCTTGAAAATTTACTTCCTGTGTTTATTATCATTTGTTACTTGTTATATTATGATCAACTCTTGTTAGACTCGTTCTGAGTGTTATTCTAGGTGAGTTTGAGAGAAAACCACTTGTTAAGTGACTAATACCGATCCTGCAATTGGTATCAGAGCTTTTTAGGCTCTTGATTACGTGATCTAACCATCCAAATCAACTTGTTTTTCACTCCTCCCTACAACCCACTCACTCAAATGGCCGCTCTCACTAAAGCTGATATGGAAACTGGTACCATGACCAAGTCCCCACTGATCACCCCTGAAGATTTTGACACATGGTGCACAAGAATGGAAGGCTTCATCAAGTGTCAAGACTCAAGGATGTGGGACTCCGTTGTTAATGGTCCTTTCATACCAAGCACTACTTCTGCTACTGGTAATCGTATCATTCCAAAAGACATGGACAATTACTCAGAAGAAGATAGGAAAAGAATAGAGCTTGATCAAAGGGCTATGACTTCTTTTCAAACTGCTCTTCCAAACTCCATCTACAGAGGCTTCAAGAAGTGCAAGACAGCTAAAGACTTATGGGAAGCACTGAAGCTCATGTATGAAGGATCCAAGGAAACTAAAGAGAACAAGAAGGATCTCTTAAAGCAACAGTTTGAAAACTTCACTTTCAAGGCTGGTGAGACCTTGACTCAATAATACTTCAGGTATGTTGAGATAGTGGATACTCTGGTGGATATTGGAGTAACTCTTGAGAACAGGGACATAGTAAGGAAGTTCATGTCTTCCCTTCCTAAACTATGGACACACTATTATGTTGTGATCAAAAGAACTTCAGACCTTAAAACTCTTACTCTCATAAAGTTGTATGGTATCCTCAGTGCATTCCAGATGGAGATGAACATGCAAAACTCCTCTGGTAACTCCAATAACCAACTGAGTTCAGCCCTTCATGTGATTGAAAGGGAAAGCATGAAACCACAACATCAGTTGCTATGCTACCCTGACAACTCACAAAATGGACCCTACATTACTCTACCTGAGACTCCAAAGTCTCAACAAGCTCAACATAACTCCTTTCAGGATAGTTGTGCCTTTGTCTCTGGAAGTGGACACTCTGGTGATTCTCAATATTGCTTTGATGATCTTGAGTGCTTTAGTCCAGATGATGTAGAGTATATGGACATTGTCCAACAGATGGCTCTTTTAACTTACAGAGCAAAGAAGTTCTTCAAGAGAACTGGAAGGCAATTCCCTCAAAACCCTGCCAACAGCAAGTTTGGGTTTGTGACGGGTGGTTCAAGGAACAACCCTTTATGATGTTAAAACGCGTAATATTCTCACATTTAATCGTGAAATTATCTTGAATTAGATAACTACAGTTGCTTGTGTTTCAGGTATGTTGGGAGCTGAAAATGGAGTCAACGTTGCGGGCGTGGAACGGAGTGGACGTGTGTGGAAAGAAGAAAAGAAGAAACAGAATGTTCAGGGATCCACCGTAATTTACGGTGGCCACCGTAAATTACGGTGGACCCCAAACCTGCATTTTTCCACCTTATGGCAGAAGTGTTCCACCGTACCAACTTGATCTCTACCGTAACTTACGGTGGCTACCGTAAGTTACGGTAGCTGCTGACGAAAAAGTGCAACTTGTTGTTTTAATATGTTTTGAGTGGTACCTTTTGCTCATTTTCTGGATCCAACGAATTCTCTCCATAAAAAATGCAAAAGTGGTTGTTCTTGGGGCATTAAAAACATCTTCAAATCATTTGGTTAGGTGTTCTTGGATTCATATGAACATTAGAAGTTGATCTCCTTTGAAGAAAATCATTCGGGTGGTGAGATTCAAGTATTGTTTGGCTCAGCTTTTGTTGATCTTCTTAGTTGTGTTGAAGAACAAGATATTGTGGTACTTTGATCCTTGTTATTTTATTTTGATTGTTATGAATTGTCTTTTGAATCTTGTTCTCATGCATAAAACTATGAGTGGCTAATCTTCTTGTGTGTTTCCTTTTGGTTTGAAGGATTTGTAACTTTAATCATGTTGGTGTTTTCTATTTATGGGATGATGAAATTGATCTTGTGATTGTTTTGTCATGATGATTGTGTATTATGTGTAATGGGTCATTCATAAATTGCTTAACTTTAACCATACGTTCTTGATGCCATAGGCAAATCTTGATTTAGTGGAAAGGTTGGGTAATTTGATAGTGATACTGATTATCGAGAGATAACCTTGCTAATACAAGTACTTAGTCCTCTTTGATCACACATAAGCACACACTCATGAACCATATCTATGTGGTTCTTCCCAATTAACACCAATATCATCATTTGTTAAAATCCGGATACCAAAGGGAAACATATTTCTCATTACTGATTTATACAAATCAATTTACTTTTATTTCTTGCTTTAAAGCCAATTCAACCAATCAACAGATTATTGAACCTTAATTATTTATCATCTTAGTTAAATTTAGGTAATTGCAATTTGATTGAGTTAACACATATTCCACAAACTCTCTGTGTTCGATACCCACTTACCGCTAGCTAATTAGTAGTATTTGGTTTTAAATTTGATTGAGACTTCGACCTCACGTCAAATTTTGGCGCCGTTGCCGGGGAGTTGTGCGCAACGTGTGTTTGCTTATTAGTTTTGTTTTGTTATTTCGGTGTTACGCTGGTTGTGTGTAGTGTGCAGGTTTTGTTTCAGGTGTATGCATACCAGGAATTCAAGCTCATCATCACCATTAGTGTTTGATCCAGAAATTGAACGAGCTGCTCGTAGAAACAGAGTTTTACATCGACAAAACAGAATCAGTGGTTCACCAATAGCACCTACATCACCCGTTACACCACGAAACACAATGGATCCGCTTTCACCACCTACTACAACGGGTCAAACGAAACCATCCGAGCCTTTACCAAATCCTACATTACCACCGGAGACTAAACCAACCCATACCCTATTACCTACAAGTACCCAAACCGAACATTCCTTTAGCTTTGACCCATCAGCACCTATTCCGCCCTTTTCATATTTCTTCCCAACAACCGGTCAATCATCATCATCTAGACCAGTACCAACATCACAACCATATCAATCCAACCCATCCATATTTCATACTCCCTCTACTTCTCAAATGCAACCGGATACACAAGACCAACAACCTCAAGTTGTACAAACATCGGGAGTAGGACGAGCTGGTGTTGATGGTGGTTATGGTGATGAATTTAGGAGATATGATGAAGAAGGGTACACGTACGAAGGAGATGCTGATCAAGGAAATTATGTTTATAGTCAAGGACAAGCTATGCAAGGATATGGGAGACCACAACCACAAGTTGTGCAGCAACAAGTTATACCACAACAAATGCAACCCCAAGTGAGGCCACAATTTCAAGGGCAAATCCCTCCACAACATGGGGGAGCAAACTTTCAACCACCGTTTCAGCAATTCATGCCTCCAGGACCACAAGTTCAAAGACCAATGGGTCCTCAGCGACCAAGAGTTAGGTTGGGTGTTCCACGAAGGCATAATTGGGATGCTGCTAGGGGTATTGAGGCACACTTTCGTCCAATCATTACAAATAATCCATCACCAGTGGTCATTCCTCAAAATAATCAAGGGAGAACGTTTGAAGTCCGAACAAATTCACTTCAAAGTTTGCCAAAGTACAAAGGGTTAGCAACGGAAGAACCCTATTTTCATTTGGAAGCTTATGATTCAATTTGTAACACAATTGGTGGTCAAGGATTTTCTGCGGATGATGTCAAGTTGGTATTGTTTCAGTTTTCATTGGAGGATAAGGCAAAGAGGTGGTTTTACACTTTGCCATCCGCTTCAATTTATACATGGGCTGAGATGCAACAAAGGTTTTTAGAAGAGTTTTTCACAGCTCAAAAGACTAATGATGCTAGGAGAAGCTTGAGAAGTTTCCAACAACAACAAGGTGAAATGTTCCATGAGGCATTTGAGCGGTTTAACATGATGATCAAGAATTGTCCTCATCATGGAATTAAGTTATGGGAATTGTTGAACGCTTTTCACGAAGGGATTCATTCTGAAGATGCTCGGGATTTAATGTCTATCACAAATGGTACATTTGGTACGAATTATGAGCAAGACGATTGGGCGTTTTTGGAACAAATGGCGGTTACATCGAAGAGGAAGGCTCAATCATCAAGACGAGCACGACCGGTCATTACGCGAGCTCCAGTTCATGCGGTGGATGATGGTAATGTACAAGCTACAAATCAAGTTTATAATGTTTGTACAAATTGCAATGAGTTGGGGCATGCTGTGGATTCTTGCACGGTAACTTTTGAACAAGTGGAGGAAGTGAATGCTATTCAAGGTCAAGGGTTTGGTGGAAGAAACTACAACATGAATTCAAACACTTATCATCCGGGTTTGAGGAATCATCCGAACTTTAGTTATGGGAATCCGGCAAATCAATCTAATCCAAATTTCCAAGGAAAGCCTCAAGGTAATTTTGTTCCTCGTCAACAACACAATTATCAAGGAAATTTCAGAGGGGGGAACAATCAAGGATATCAAAAGCCTTTTCAACCATCGGGAAATAACCAAGGAAATGAGACAAATCAATCTTCATCAAATGGTGGTAATGAAGTCATGGAGATGCTAAAGTCCATGCAACAGGAGATGCAAAAGAGGAATCAATTGGATGATGCTAGAGCTCAGAAAGATGAAATTCGAGACAAGGCCATTCAATCGTTAACTAATCAAATGGGTCAACTTGCAACGGATGTGGCAAATCTCAAGAAAAACAAAGGTCAACTTCCTAGTGACACAAAGGTAAATCCCTCTCACAGTTCTTCTCGTAATGTTCCTATTAATCATGTTAGTGTGTTGAGAAGTGGTAAAGAATATAAAACACCACCTTCTTCGGTTTTAATTGATGGGGTGGTTGAGGATATTACCGGGTTAGAAAGTGATGAGGAAGACCAAAGTCCTCAAGAAAATGTTTTGAACGAAAATGCAAATAAGAAAGTTATTGAAAAACCGATTTTCAAGGAAAATGTGATTCAAAATGATAAAGAGGTGGACCAAAGCCAAATACCATTTCCGTCGGCTTTGGTTGACCCGGGTAAAAAGAGTATGATCTCACATTCATCATTGGAAAAAGATGACATAATGGAAGTTTTCAAACAAGTCAAAGTTAACATTCCATTAATTGAGGCAATTCAGAAAATTCCAGATTATGCAAAGTTTTTAAAGGAATTGTGTACAGTTAAAAGAAAGAAAAGGGTGACTAAACGAGTTAAATTAACTGCAAGGGTGAGTGCAATTGTGGAGGGAACCATTCCACTCAAGCTCCGAGATCCGGGAGCACCATTGATAGATATCCAAGTAGGTGATTTCAAAATGTCTAAGGCGTTATTGGATCTTGGAGCCGGGGTGAGTATCCTTCCGGGAAGTTTATATGACCAATACGATTTTGGTCCATTGAAACGGGTGGAGACAACGGTGCTGTTAGCCGATTTGTCTCATAAACTTCCTAGGGGGATTGTGCGGGATGTGATTGTGCAGGTGAATGAGTTTTATTATCCCGTTGATTTTTTGGTTTTGGATTATGCTTCGGTTGATTCAAACCATAGCCCAAATGTTATTTTGGGACGACCATTTTTGAACACGGCTCATGCAAGGATTGATTGCAGGAATGGTACTGTACAAATGGCATTTGGTAAACGCCAAATGAGTTTAAATGTGTTTGCTAACAAATCTTATTTTGATGATGATGATGAGTGTTTTATGGCAGATGAATTTGATGAGTATGACCCTCATGAGTATGAGGAAGATTCGGTGGAGGTTTGTTTGTGTGATTTTTCTGAACAGGTACAGGTTTGTGCATTGAGGATGGAGGAGCAAAAACAAGATGTGTTGGTTGTACAGGAAGGGAGGCCACCATGGACTCACCAAGTTGAAAGTTTACCGGCTGAAATTAATTCCAATACAAAGCCATCTTTGGAATGTCCACCCAAGATTGTGTTGAAGATTCTACCGGATCACTTGAAGTATGTGTTTTTAGGAGAAGAGGAAACATTGCCGGTCATCATAGCATCCAACTTGGAAGAAGCTCAAGAACACAAACTTCTAAAGGTGTTAAAAACAAACAAGGCCGCAATTGGGTGGACAATAGCCGATTTGAAAGGTATTAGTCCTTCTGTAGTAATGCACAAAATCATTACTACTGAGGACGCAAAACCAACTCGTGAGACTCAAAGGAGGTTAAATCCCAACATGAGAGAGGTGGTAAAAAAGGAGGTTATCAAGTGGTTGGATGCGGGGATCATCTATCCCATTTCGGATAGTGCGTGGGTAAGTCCTACACAAGTGGTACCGAAAAAAGCCGGCATTCAGGTGATTAAAGATGAAAATGGTGAGCAAATCGCCACCCGACCGGTAACCGGCTGGCGAGTATGTATTGATTATAGAAAATTGAATTCGGCCACTTCAAAAGACCATTTCCCGTTACCCTTTATTGACCAAATCATTGAAAAACTTGCGGGTCAAAAATTTTATTGTTTTTTGGATGGGTATTCGGGGTACAACCAAGTGGCCATTCATCCGGATGACCAACACAAGACCACCTTCACATGTCCATATGGCACTTTTGCCTTTAGAAGGATGCCATTTGGATTGTGTAACGCTCCGGCCACTTTTCAACGTTGTATGATGAGCATATTTTCGGATATGGTTGGGGACACACTTGAGGTATTCATGGATGACTTTTCAGTTTTTGGGCAAACTTTTGACACATGTCTTAATGAATTAGAAAAGGTTTTAAAAAGATGTGTCGGAACGAATTTGGTCTTAAGTTGGGAGAAAAGTCATTTTATGGTACAAGAGGGAATTGTTTTGGGACATGTTGTGTCCAACCGGGGAATGGAGGTGGACAAAGCAAAAATAAAAGTCATTTCATCTTTACCACCTCCAACAAATTTTAAAGGGGTTAGATCATTCTTGGGACATGCGGGATTCTACCGGAGATTCATAAAAGGTTTTAGTGTTATCACAAAACCTTTGTGTAATCTCTTGTTGAAAGATGTCCCTTTTGAGTTTACTAATGAATGTTTGCAAGCTTTTAATGTTTTGAAGGAACAATTAGTACAAGCTCCTATTTTGCAACCACCGGATTGGTCAAAGCCATTCGAGATCATGTGTGATGCAAGTGACACTACAATTGGTGCAGTTTTGGGTCAACGAGTGGATAAGAAGCCGTGGTAATCTATTATGCCAGTAAAACTTTATCTGAAGCGCAACTGAATTACACTACGACCGAGAAAGAATTAGTAGCGGTAGTGTATGCTTTAGATAAATTTCGATCTTACATTTGTGGGAGCAAAGTGATTGTGTACTCCGATCATAGTGCAGTTCGTCATTTGATGGCTAAGAAGGATGCAAAGCCACGATTGATAAGATGGATTTTGTTATTACAAGAGTTTGATCTAGAAATCCGGGATAAGAAAGGTTGTGAAAATGTTGTTGCAGATCATTTATCGCGGATTCCATTGGATGGAGTTGAAGATTCAAGTAAGATCAATGAGCAATTTCCGGATGAATATGTGTTAGCCATTCTTAATACACCTTGGTATGCCCATTTCGTTAATTATTTGGCCAAGGGTGTGATGCCACAACATTGGGTGAAGAGAAGGAGACAACAATTTTTGGCACAAGTGAAGCAATACATATGGGATGAACCCGACTTGTTTAAAATTGGTGCGGATCAAATCTTGAGAAGATGTGTTCCTGAATCAGAAGTTAAAGAGATTTTGGCACATGCTCATTCATCCGCGTGTGGGGGTCACTTTAGTGGTCAAAAGACTGGTTACAAAGTTCTCACTTGTGGGTTTTATTGGCCTACAATTTTCAAAGATGCAAGAGATTATGCAAAGAATTGTTTGAATTGTCAAAAGATGGGCAGCATATCAAAACGAGATGAGATGCCAATGCAACCGATCCTTGTGGTTGATATCTTCGATGTTTGGGGCATCGACTTTATGGGCCCTTTCCCAAACTCAGGTGGTTACTTATATATTCTTGTTGTAGTGGATTATGTCTCGAAGTGGGTTGAAGCAATTGCAACACGAACCAATGATCACGCGGTGGTATGTAAGTTTGTGCAATCTAACATCTTTTCACGGTTTGGGGTGCCTCGGGTGATTATAAGCGATGGTGGATCGCATTTCAAGAATTTCAACTTTGGGAAGTTGTTGAAAAGGTTCAATGTGAACCATAGAATTGCAACTCCATATCATCCACAAACTAGCGGTCAAGTAGAGGTGTCAAATCGTCAAATTAAAGAAATCTTGATGAAAACAGTTCGAGTTGATAGGAAAGATTGGTCGGTGAAGTTGGATGACGCACTATGGGCATACCGAACAGCGTATAAAACACCAATTGGAACAACAACCGTATCGGTTGGTGTATGGGAAGGGTTGCCATTTGCCAATGGAGTTAGCTCATAGAGCTTGGTGGGCAATCAAGAATGTCAACATGGAGTACAATGAAGCTGGCAAGTTAAGAAAGTTGAAGTTGTGTGAGTTGGAAGAAATCCGAGATGAGGCATATGAATGTGCATTCGCTTACAAGGACAAGCTTAAAAGAGTTCATGATGCGAAGTTACGGAAGAGAATGTTTGCAGAAGGGCAAAGGTGTGGTTATATAACTCTAAGCTTAAGTTTTTTCCCGGGAAGTTAAAGAGCAAATGGATGGGACCGTATGTGATCACGAGAGTGGGTCAATTTGGTGAAGTTGAAATTGAAGACCCAAAGGAACATGTGAAACAAGTGGTAAACGGTCACCGCCTCAAACCATACTTAGATGGGAATGACTTGAAAACGCTTGAAGTGGACAAGGAGAGCTATATCCTCCATCCACTAGAGGACGGTAATGTTTAAGAGGCCCAGGTTTGCAGTAGTGTAAATATCTAGTTTTTGTTTTTGTTTGGTTTTATTTTGTTTTGTTTGTTTGCAAATTTGGTGTTTTCGTTCGGGTAAACAAATAGTTTTAAGATCATGTTGGGGACAACATGAGATTTTTGAGGGGGTAGGAGGTAATTTCTATCTCATCAAAATTCAACGGTTACTTTAACGTTTTACTAATGTTTACCATGTCTAATTAAAATTTTTTTTCCAAAGATCAATTAAAAAAAAGAAAATTTAATTAAAGCCTACCGTAAATTACGGTAGGTACCGTAATTTACGGTGACCAGGTTTTTGCATACGGCAGAAACCCACTGTCTTACGGTGGGTTTTGAGATCAATGGATACCGTAATTTACGGTACCCACCGTAAATTACGGTGGGTTCAGGATGGGCGACAGTTTCTAGCAATTTAAAAAAAAAATTTACAAAACCCACGGGCTCTCTCTTTCTCCTCATTCACCATTTCCATTTTCTTCTTCTTCTCCATAACCCACAACACCCACAATCTTAATTTCTTCATAAAACCTTCAATTATTAACCAAATCATGTGATTCTTGAGTCCATCTTGACTAGAATTTCACGTAGATTCTGACTTTGCAAAGCAAATTGTGAAAAAACGAAGTTTTGCTGGTCCGAATAGCGAGCCCTAGTTCCGAAATTTTTGGGGGTTTTCAAGCTTTTGTCTTTCTTAGCATTCAACATCATCAATTGAAGGTATGTCATATTGTTTTGTTGTTTTTGATGGTGCATTGTGAAGATTAAGGTTATGTTTAGTTGTTCTTATTGGTTCATACACATTTGCTTGTTTTTGGGTTATATTTGGATGACATGGTTTGATCATTGTTATGGATTAATTGGTTTTACTTATGATGAAATGACCATTTGCTTGTTATGATAGATGTAATTTGATGATAAAGTTGTGAACTTGGTAACCTTTGCATTGTAGAGACATCATGCCCAATTTTTGAAAAATTTTTATAAACTCTTGGTTAACTAACATTTACAACTATAGTAACAAGCAAGTGTGGGGATATTGTGGAAGAAGGATTATACTTAGTGTGTTAATTGTGTTATTTGTTTGTGTGTAGAAAAATGGTAAGAACTAAGGATAGAGCCGGGGCAAGTTCTTCTTCTTCAAAAGGCAAGGAACCGGAACAGCCAAGGAAGAGACAATACTTGGGCAGGGTTGATGAAAGTGAGAGCGAGGAGGAGGAGATGATGGACTTGGATCAAGGTAATAAACCGAAGTGGGAATCATGTCCCCTAGAGGATCAACCGAAAAGGTGGCAACCGGTGTTGTTTCATCACCGAATGAACCGGTTAAAGAATAAGGCTGCTGCATTTATCTGTGAAAGAGAAGTTAGAGAAGTTGAGTTTGGGCCCTTCAATGTATTTGCCCGGTTTCGAGCTTTAGGATGGGAGGCAGCACTCAGTTGTTATGATAGGGATAACAAAAACCTGTTTATGACTGAAATTCAAGAATGGATGGCAACATTGACATGCAACAGGTATGATAGGCCATCATAGATGAAGTTAACGGGCGAGGTTAATGGAATAAAGGTGGAAATGTCATTTGAGTCACTGCGAAGATTAGCAAAATATGACAGTTTACCTGCTCGTGATTACATGATTCCAAGCCTTGATGATCTGTTGCTTAAACCAGAGAAACATCCAAGGTGGAATGACATGTTGGCAGCTATATTCTTGCCCGGTACTTTTAGTGGTGTTTTGTACCGGAGGAATTTGAAGATTGAAGCAAAATTGCTGCTGACCATTTGCATTCTGAATGTCATTCCCCGAAGAGGAGATAAGGAACAGGTGAGGTATTCAGAGGTACCAGTTCTCTACTCATTGCTTAACGGGTCGCCCCGATTTCCGATACGGTATTTAATCATGAACCATCTTTGGATATGCCGTAACAAAGTGGGTAGGAACATCATCCCGTACTGCCGAATTATCACGGGATTGTTGAAGCAGTTCAGAGCAATCACCGCTGAGGATAAAGGAGCATTCAAAAGACATAAGCTTTTGGAGATTCGGAAGATGGGTACTGGATGGACCTACACTCAATCGGAGAGATACCACAAGCTAAAATCGGAGGGTCAGAGATGGAGAGTATTGAAGGATGATGCAAGGGCACTTTTACCGGGAGAAGAGGATGATCCAGAGAGTGGAAATGAAGCCCCGAGTGGGGATGAGGATTATGCGGATGAGCCTCATGATGAGGATGTGCATGAGGGTCAAGGGGGTCCAGGTGGGGGACATGGTGGTGCTTTCTATGATTACACGGAGCAATCGTACACGCCAAACTGGGCTTACGATGGTACCATGCAGGAAGTTATTGAGAACCAACGTCCTCCGGCACCCATTTTCGATTCGTGGTCGGGTTCTGAGCGAACGTTATTTGATCAACACACGATGATGAGTGCTAGTATGGAACGAGCTTTGAAGCATAATATTGACCGTCAGGAAGCATGGAATCGTGCACATGCTTATTCTCATGAGGTGAAGGTGAATAATCGGTATGAAGATGATCAAGCAAGAAGGATGCATGCAGATTGGCATGCAGGGCGGCCTGTGGTTGTGGATCCACCTCCGGTGGATTATGCGTCTCTACCACCTTACGATGGTAGTGTATCGTATCCGACCCCGCCGCTCCATCATTCGCAATGGGTAGATCCTCGTCAACAACAAGGAGCATCGCAGCAAGAGGGAAGTGGTAGCGGTGCATTTGCTTTCGGAGAGTGGAATGATATGATGTCTTCTATCTTCGGACCTCCTCAGCCCCGCTATTATTAGTCAGGTTGTGTTCTTTTCTGTACATTTTGTGAATATTTGTTGGTTTGTTATGTTTATGGATGGGTGGATGGGTGGAGTTAAGTAATGTTGCTTGTTTTGGGTTATACGAGAGTTGGTGGTGTGTTTCTTTAAAAAAAAGAAAAAAAAAGAAAAAAATATATAAAATGAAAAATATCAAAAAGAAATTTATGGTTAAGTCTATGAGCTGTTAGTTTGTTTAAGCGATCAAATCTTCCTAAAACCGTACATTGGGGTCAATGTACCTCAAGTGTGGGGATGGGGAGAAATTTTGGAGTTTTTTTTTAAAAAAAAAATAAATAATTCAAGCAAAACATTGTGAGAAATTGAACACTTTGGATTAACTCCGAATGATGCATCAGCAACCTTAATCATTCTTATTTTTGGTGAGAGTTGAAGCCACACTTGTAGATAAATAACACATTTCTTTGTGAGAGTGGCAACAGGTGGGGGTACATTAGAACTTGTGCTTGAATACGATTTGAGATTTTAGTTGGATGTGAATGTGAAAGGAATAAGGGCATTTAGGTAGCCTCGTCTTTGATGTGTGCGAGTGTGGGATTTGGGTGGTTGGACCTCATAAATTATATATATGAGCTTGGTTGCGAGAGGGGTGGGGGTTTGGACATTTAGTTGCCAATGTTGTGCCTAAAAGCCTATCGTTTGTTACCCCTTAGCTAGTTACTTCAAAATTTACCCAATTTGACCTGGTCTTATAGTGTTAGTAGTTGTTTAGTAGTTGTAATCATCTTCAATGCTATGTTGAATGCTTGCGTGAAGATTTTGTGTTTGTTTTATTGTTATTAAAGAAAAAATATATATAAAAAAATTGAAAAAAAAGGGAGAAAAATGAACGAAGAAAAAGAAAGAAAAAAATTAAGAAAAGAAAAAAAAGTAATTGAAGTTGAGTACCTTGTTCATAGTATTAGGTTTGGTAATTAGTGGTTATGTTATTATGTAATAAAAGACCAGGTTAAGTTTTCGCTTCTTTATATATATTCCATTTCCTACCCATACACCTAGCCACGTTACAACCTTAAAGTCCCTTTTGATATGCATTCATGTTTGGCAATTGTTAAGAGAAGGGTCGATTTAGGTACAAGCTTATAGTTGTGCAACCGCCGTTTGCCTTTTGTGTGTCTAGCTCATGGACGCTAGTGCTTGTCGCCGAGAGGAGAGACATAGCGAGGGGTGTGTCATTTTGGTTGTTACGAAAGGGTTAGTAAAAAGTCTTACATGTTTATGCTTGGGTTACATTGATCGCTTGTTTGAAATTGATTTGATGTGTTGCTTGGGACAAGCAACGGTTAAGTGTGGGGATGTGACGGGTGGTTCAAGGAACAACCCTTTATGATGTTAAAACGCGTAATATTCTCACATTTAATCGTGAAATTATCTTGAATTAGATAACTACAGTTGCTTGTGTTTCAGGTATGTTGGGAGCTGAAATGGAGTCAACGTTGCGGGCGTGGAACGGAGTGGACGTGTGTGGAAAGAAGAAAAGAAGAAACAGAATGTTCAGGGATCCACCGTAATTTACGGTGGCCACCGTAAATTACGGTGGACCCCAAACCTGCATTTTTCCACCGTATGGCAGAAGTGTTCCACCGTACCAACTTGATCTCTACCGTAACTTACGGTGGCTACCGTAAGTTACGGTAGCTGCTGACGAAAAAGTGCAACTTGTTGTTTTAAAATGTTTTGAGTGGTACCTTTTGCTCATTTTCTGGATCCAACGAATTCTCTCCATAAAATATGCAAAAGTGGTTGTTCTTGGGGCATTAAAAACATCTTCAAATCATTTGGTTAGGTGTTCTTGGATTCATATGAACATTAGAAGTTGATCTCCTTTGAAGAAAATCATTCGGGTGGTGAGATTCAAGTATTGTTTGGCTAAGCTTTTGTTGATCTTCTTAGTTGTGTTGAAGAACAAGATATTGTGGTACTTTGATCCTTGTTATTTTATTTTGATTGTTATGAATTGTCTTTTGAATCTTGTTCTCATGCATAAAACTATGAGTGACTAATCTTCTTGTGTGTTTCCTTTTGGTTTGAAGGATTTGTAACTTTGATCATGTTGGTGTTTTCTATTTATAGGATGATGAAATTGATCTTGTGATTGTTTTGTCATGATGATTGTGTATTATGTGTAATGGGTCATTCATAAATTGCTTAACTTTAACCATACGTTCTTGATGCCATAGGCAAATCTTGATTTAGTGGAAAGGTTGGGTAATTTGATAGTGATACTGATTATCGAGAGATAACCTTGCTAATACAAGTACTTAGTCCTCTTTGATCACACATAAGCACACACTCATGAACCATGTCTATGTGGTTCTTCCCAATTAACACCAATATCATCATTTGTTAAAATCCGGATACCAAAGGGAAACATATTTCTCATTACTGATTTATACAAATCAATTTACTTTTATTTCTTGCTTTATAGCCAATTCAACCAATCAACAGATTATTGAACCTTAATTATTTATCATCTTAGTTAAATTTAGGTAATTGCAATTTGATTGAGTTAACACATATTCCACAAACTCCCTGTGTTCGATACCCACTTACCGCTAGCTAATTAGTAGTATTTGGTTTTAAATTTGATTGAGACTTCGACCTCACGTCAGTTTGACAAGACCAAAAGCAAGCCCCTCTCTGGTGCATTGGATGCTTCCCGGACTTTCTCACCAGCCTCACGTGGCAGAAGAGCAAAGTGCTATAACTGCAACCAACTGGGTCACTTTGCTAGGGAATGCAAGGCTCCCAAAAACAACCCGGGAACCCCACAGGCCTCCACACATCCCTCAACCTCGAAGTCTGAAGAAAAGACAACTGAAACAGCTGTAATAGCTCAAGATATTGACTGGAGCTTCATGGTACAGGATGTGACTCCTGCTCAAGCACTCATGGTCGGAACAGATGATGCTCAGGAGGGTTGGGAACCAATGAAATCTGACAGGATCTCAGCCTCTCTCGTTGATCAATTAGATTATGTTTGCAGCGGATTTAGCTCATTAATTAGCAATTAAAGCAAGAACATAAAAGATATTTCAAATTAAAGCATGAACATAGAGAGAAGAGTTTCTGCAAAACAATAAATGTTCTATTGGTTCGCACATTTCGGCAATTAAAACAGTATGGTTACCCATCCTTTTATAGGCGGCAAAAGGATGGGCGTGATGTCCTTTTTCTGACATCACTGAATATTCAAATTACAACTGACAAAACATAAAACTACTGAAGATGTCAACAACTGACATCTTCTTACAAAATTTCCTAAGTGCTGACAAAAGTAAACTACTGAAATCCTACAACGACTGAAGAACAAATTCTTCAGTCGTTTATAACTACTGATACTATAACAACTGAAGAACATGCTCTTCAGTTGTTGTACAACTACTGAAACAGAAATAACTACTGAAAAGGAAAAACCATCACAACAACTGAAGAAGACTTCTTCAGCTGTTGTGACAAACTCTGAAACTTCAGCACTTGGTCTTCAGACTTTGGTCTTCAGATGTTTCATCAGCTAATGACTTCAGTAGTTGTCATCAGCTGATGTCTTCAGTCGTTGTCTTCAGACTTTGTGCATCAGCAGTTGTTCATCAGTTCTTCAGTTCTTCAGACTTTGATCTTCAGCACTTGTCTTCAGTACTTGAAGTCTTCAGTACTTGTGTTTATCAGTACTTTAGACTTCAGTACTTGTCTTCAGTACTTAGTGATCTTCAGCTGTTGTACTTCAGTTCTTTGAACTTCAGCTGTTTATTCTTCAGACTTTGTCAGAACAGCTGATGGGAGTCTTCAGCAGTTGTTGCAGTGGCATGTGGGACTTAGAGGTTTTCCTGATCTTGGCTCATTGGTTCTTTTGGTCCAACAAAATCGCTCCACCACATTCTTATGAGTCTATTAGACAACCTAGATGTGGTACTGAGGAGCAAGAGGTTCCAACTGCTGACCCTTCTTCACTAGAGTTGAAGGAGGATGCAACAATAGTGGGCACCACAGAGAAGATACAGGTAAATGCACCCATCTCCTCCTGTGAAGATCAAATCCTAACCACCAAGGTAAGAAGAAGCAGAGCTAAAGCTGCTAGAAAGACTGCCAAGAAGGTTGCTGAGTCTAAGCTAAAGATTGACCCAAAGCAGAAAGGTGTCTTTATCTCAGCTGGATTTCAAGTGTTAGGTACCTCTGATTCAGGAAAGGAGTGTAATACCAGCACTCCTGTCCTATCAAAGGATCAAAATTTGAAAGGGAAAGTTGCTGATGAAGAAAAGAAGCCCAAGAAACAGCAACCCTTAAATTCCCAAAAGACTAACATCGTATGCATAATGTGTGGTCTGCACAACCACATGGCAAAAGATTGTTATTACAATCCAGCATGCACACATTATGCAAATAATGTTAGAAAAGAAGGAGTCAGGGAAGGTTTCACATTTGGACCATTTCAAACGGTTCAAGTGATGAAAAAGGGAAAGTTGGTCTCGGAAGCCAAGTTGCTTTCGGCAGAAGGTACTTCTTCCGAAGGGAAAATGGCTTCGGAAGCCAAAGCTTCAAAGGTTCGGAAGAACAAGAAAGCTTCCCTGAAACCAACCCAGAAGAAGACTACTTCGGAAGAAAAGGTGGTGAAGGCTTCTTCTAAAAGGAAAGAAGCTTCGGAAGAAGTCCATGCTGCAATAGCCTCAACAAGCTCATCCTCAAAGATTAACCAAGGGATGGATTGGAAGATCAAGGAAGATGCTGTAGCCCAAACCTCTTCTTCAACGACCTCCATTGAACCCCAATGCATATTTTTGGTTCAATTATGTCATCGTCTTTGGAAGAGCCCAAGACCATCAAGGCTTGGGCTTCCAAACAAAACTAACAATCTCATCTTATGTGCAGGGACATCCATGTGACAAGAACAACAATGTCTGGATTGTAGATAGTGGATGCTCCAGGCACATGACAGGGAACAGATCCCTCCTTCAACAATTCCAGAACTATGATGGAGGGCTTGTCCAATTTGGAGGTGAGGCCGGAGGATATATTTCTGGCAGAGGGAGTATATCCAATGGTAGATTAAACATTGACAAAGTTCACTTTGTCAAACAGCTTGAGCATAATTGTTAAGTGTTTCTTAATTTTGTGACCAAAAGCATCAAATGCTTTCACAGAACATGAGTGCATTATCCTCAAACCAGGGATGACAATTCCTCCGGAATTGGTGCTTCTTAGATCTCCCAGGAAAGGGGATATGTACAAGCTAGATATGAACAATGCTTCTCCTATGGGTGAAGTATCATGTTTTCTTTCCAAAGCTGATAGTGATGAATCAACACTATGGCATAAACTTATGTGTCATGTAAATCTTAAGACAATGAATAAATTGGCTAAAAATAACTTGGTACATGGTTTACCTAAAAAGGAGTTTTTCTGCAAAGATAACTGTGTTGCTTGCCTGAAAGGAAAACAACACAGGAAATCTCACAAATCCAAATGTGTTAATTCTATCACTACTCCATTACACTTATTGCACATGGATCTCTTTGGTTCCACAAGTATAATGAGCATTGGAAGGAAATCATACTGCCTTGTGATAGTTGATGATTTTACAAGATTCACATGGGTATTCTTTTTAAGAACTAAAGATGAAACTGCTGAAACTTTGAAATCTTTTATTCTTAAAATAGAAAATCAAATTGATCATAAGGTTAAAATTATTAGAAGTGGTCAAGGGACTGAGTTTAAGAACTTTGTTCTTGACTCATTCTGTGACTCAAAAGGGATTGCCAGACAATATAGTGCTCCCAGAACTCCTCAACAAAACGGTGTTGCTGAGAGGAGGAACAGGACACTTATTGAGGCTGCTCAAACTATGTTAGCTGATTCAAAACTTCCTCTAACATTCTGGGCAGAGGCAGTCAGCACTGCATGCTATGTGCAGAACAAAGTTCTTGTAGTTAAGCCCCATGGAAAAAACCCTTATGAGTTATGGAACAAGATACCATCGTTCATTGGTTTTCTAAGGTCCTTTGGCAGCAGGTGTACCATACTTAACACAAAAGACAACTTAGCAAAGTTTGCTGAGAAGTCAGATGATGTTATCTTTGTTGGATACTCTTCTAGCTCTAAAGCTTATAGAGTATACAACATCAAGAATCAACAATTTGAGGAGTCATCCAATATAGTTGTTAATGAGCACAATCCTTGTGTTAGGGGGAATGGACCTGATTATATATTTAATTTAGAATTGTTTCCAAACTATTCTAAACTATCTTGTGAGAATGTTTCAGCTGGAACAGGTGCACAAGGTGATGCTGATGCTTATGCTAGTCAACTATTTGAGCTACCCAGACCTCTTCCAAATTCTCCAAGAGCTGAAAGACAACAAGCTTCAACCATTCACAGATCTGATAGTGTAACTATCTCAAGGAATAGTGAAGCTTCAATAAGTAAATCACTTGATGAACCTCAAAACTCATCAGGTGATCCATTACAACACCAAGTCGAAGGAAGTAGTATTTTGAAGGAACAGGCAACTGTTAATACTACTTCACAGTCAACTATTGATGATGTTTCTCAGTCATTCAATCAGTCCTCATTAAATGACTTTGAAACATCAGCTGGATAGAGTGTTCCAGTTCCTGATCAGAATATGTCCAACCTGGACCTATCTCTACAACTGGAAGTGATTCCTCTTCTTAGGATTCACAACACTCATCCAACTAAGAACATCATAGGGGATGTCACTGAAGGTGTGAGAATATGAGTACAGACACATCATGGGAATGTCTGTCTGTACTCATGTTTTCTATGCCAGATGGAACCCAAAAAGGTAGAAAATGCCTTGAAAGATAGTAGTTGGGTTGAATCGATGCAAGAGGAGCTGCTTCAATTCAGAAGACAAAAGGTCTGGAATTTATGCCCACTACCATCTGGTCAAGTACCTATAGGCACTAAATGGGTTTTCAGAAACAAGAAAGATGATAGAGGCTTGATTATCAAGAACAAAGCAAGACTAGTAGTTCAAGGATACACCCAAGAGGAAGGAATTGATTATACTGATGTCTTTGCACTTGTTGCAAGACTTGAGGCAGTTAGGGAAATCTATGTATGCCAGCCTCCAGGATTTGAAGACCCACAGCATCCCAACTATATGTGCAAACTGGACAAAGCTCTATATGGGCTGCACCAAGCACCTAGGCTGTGGTATGAGACTCTATCTCAATTTCTTCTAAAAAGTGGCTACACCTGAGGTACCATTGACAAGACTCTCTTCATTAGAAAGTCTGGAAAGGACATTTTGCTTATTCAAGTCTATGTTGATAACATCATATTTGGTTCTTCAAATGACCAAATGTGCAAATACTTTGAAAGCATCATGAAAAAGAAATTTGAAATGAGTTCCATGGGAAGAATGGACTTCTTCCTTAGAATTCTGGTGAAGCAATTGAAGGAAGGATTCTTCATCAATCAATCCAAGTATGTCAATGACATCTTAGAAAGATTTGAGATGAAGGACTGTAAGCCAGCCAAGACACTCATAACCAGAAACCATAATCTTTGCCCTGACCTTGAGGGGGAGGATACTGATCAACATCAGTATAGTGCAATTATTGGTTCTCTGATGTACCTTACTGCTAGTAGACCTGATATCATGTTTGCTACTTGCATGTGTGCAAGATATCAGGCTGCTCCAAAGGTGTCTCACCTAGCTGCTGCAAAGAGAATCCTCAGATACCTCAAAGGAGCACCTAAACTAGGTCTCTGGTATCCAAGAAATAGTGATTTCAATCTCTATGGATACTCTAACAGTGACTATGGTGGCTGCAACATTGACAAGAAATCAACATCAGGAGGATGTCAATTTCTTGGTGGAAGGATCATCTCATGACAATGCAAGAAACAATCCTGCGTATCTACATCAACTGCTGAAGCTGAATATATTGCTACTGCTAGCTGCTGTGCTCAGCTGCTATGGATTCAGAACCAGATGTTAGACTATGGATTTAACTTCATGAGCACTCCTATCCATATTGACAATAATAGTGCTATCTCCATCACCGAAAATCCAGTGAAGCACTCCAAGACAAATCACATTGATATCAGGTATCATTTCATTAGAGATATTCATGAGAAAAATCTGATCAAGCTAATCAAAGTTGACTCAAATGAACAATATGCTGATTTGTTCACCAAAGCTTTTGATGAACAAAGGTTTAAATATCTCATATCAGCTATTGGGATGATAAACATTGATTAAACTACCTCTTCTGAAAGCTCTTTAATGTGTAATGTCTTGTGTTAATACAATCTAAGCCCCGTTACAAAAGATCTCTTTGAAATATTCCCAGTGTAAATTTCTTCCGAAGAGGAATTAACTCTCGGAAGATATTCCTTAATATCTTCCGAAGCCAAATTCCTCCATGGAAATTTTCTTCTCGGAAGAATTTTTAGTCTCGGAAGAAGCAATTGATTTCACATCAGATCTACTTCCGAAGCTTATAAAATTCTTCATTTGAGAAAACGGTTCTTACCTTCGGAAGCAATGCTTTGCTTCGGAAGAAAGAATTTCCTTCGGAAGACTAATTACCTTCGGAAATGTTTCACACTAGGAAAGAGAGATTTTACTGTGTAACGGATATCTTTATGGGCCCCACTCTGTAAAAGGTAAAGATTTTGCTAATGATTGTCAGATTATTTAAACTTATCCCTTGCCGCCATTGTCATTTCTTAACCGCAAACCATCATAACCGCCGAAAACCACCATAACCACTCACAGTTACTCCCCACAGTCATCCCCCACTGTTTAAATAATCCAGACTTGTTCAACTTTTACCAATATACTGACCTAAAAGTTTCTTCACTTCCAATTCACCCAAGTTCAAACTGATCTTCATTCACCTTTCACAAATGGCACTAAACCCTCAGCATAACCAAGTCGCATTACTTGATTTCTCAATAGATGCTGACTTCTCTGAAATCATCACCTTTCTCTCTGAATCAACCTACTTCACAGCCCTTACCGTTAACCCCACTGTTTACTCAAACCAAATGGCCGAATTTTAGGGAAATGGTCGAGCAGAAACCCTAAATGGGGTTCATATACTAAGGACCAGCATTTGTGGATAGGAGCTGATTCTTACTGAACAACTCATCAGGGAGCATCTAGAGCTCCAGGATGAAGGAGCTCCTACTGAGTTTCCTAAGGACGACTTAGACAGCACTTATACTCTAATAAGATATGGAGGAGATGTAAGCAAGTCAACTGTGTACAAGTTTAACTTCTCCCACAACTGGAAGTTTCTCTTGCACATTGTTCTCCACTGTCTGTCCAATAAGTCAGGGGGATGGGATCAAATTCCCTATGAACTAGGATGCTTAGTTCATGGATTGGTGAGAGGCTTGCACTTCAACTACTCAAGGTTTGTGCTGACTAACCTCATAGGGAATCTTCAAAGGGAAACATTCTTCATGTATCCTAGATTCCTTCAGCACATCATCAACTGTGAGTGGACCAGAGTCAGCTTGTCTGTGCAGCTGCTCTAACTGTC
Organism: Flaveria linearis; assembly: GCA_024085815.1. Classification (NCBI taxonomy): domain Eukaryota; kingdom Viridiplantae; phylum Streptophyta; class Magnoliopsida; order Asterales; family Asteraceae; genus Flaveria; species Flaveria linearis. Next base: position 2,467,188 of record CM044010.1, read on the forward strand.
CCTTACATGAGGCCTGCCATCTTCAAGACTATGAAGAAGGTGTCCACCAACTTCACTGGAAGACACACTGATCTACTTCCAGGTATGATTAAGCGCATAGCTCCTGGTGACATCCCTGTTAACCCCACAAGTGATGAACCCACACCAGCAACCTTCACCACAAATCTCCATTACCTTCTCCACCCATCATAATCACATATCAAAGACGCCCCAAACGAACTCTTGTTCAATCTACTCTGATTGAACAAGCTCCTCCTGTTCAGTCCAAAAGGACTAGAGTAGAACAATGGGCTCCCACTCAGTCCGAGGTCACACCATCCTTCACTTTTGACCTCAATTTAGGTCTTGAGCTTTCTCAGTCTCAAACCCAAGAGCCCAACACCCAAGCCTTTAGCCCATAGAGTGAGTATTTACACTGCCCTGTGTAGCCAATTAGGGACAGCCCCACCAGAGGCTCAATGCCTGTAGACATTGATCAAGGTCCCGGATCAGTAGGTTTAGCCTCCATATCCTTCACTGATCTCCTCCTTAAAACTGATGAAGAGATAACACCTCTCCATGGCAATTAAGTTGATCTACCACACCCTCTCCAAGATCAACAGAGCCTAGAGACATCCCTTATCTCTAGCCCCCATCAGCAAACCTTAACTGAGGTGAGTCCCACTGATGTGGAGGGGACTCATGTAGGCTCAGCTGCCACTACTCAGAGTCTCTCATTGAGCTCTCAGGACAGTTTTAACATTAATCAGACTGAGTCTATGGCAACTTTGCCCATTGACGTCTCTGAAAGAGATGACTTTGAGCAAAGGTATCCAGGGTGCCAAGAAGCCACATCTGGTGATGAGACTGAACATACTAGGTATGTTATCTCATCTCCCCGTGATTCTTCACATGAAGATGAGGGAAGTATGCAACTCGCCATTCAGTACTTGATTTCCAAGGTCTCAAACCTTGAATCTCAGGTTAGGATCTTAGAGAACAGGTCAGCCACTTAGCAACTTGAGATTGACAATCTCAAGGCTTAACTAGCTGAGACACAGACAGAGAGGTCTGTTAGGCATGTACCAATTCAAGTCTCATTGACTTCTTCCTCTAGCTCATCTAGCTCTCAAGATGATGCTACCAAAAAGGGGGAGAATGTTCAGAGACAAACACATGAGGAACCACCGGTCCAAGTTTGAACTTCCTACATCATCACTATGCCCAAGTCATCCCAATCCATCCTTCAGTTTGACTCACAGATGATTAAAGATCTCTACAGACTTTTTATCAAGTTTGTATGGAGATCATCTATCGATCAGCCAAGCCTTGATCCTACACTGATCTACTTTGGAGCTGAAGAGCTTCAAAGGATCACTGCACCTTCTACCACTGTAGAAGAAGTTGGTCAACCTAAGGTCCACATGGAACCTAAGATTCACTTCGAAGGGGAAATAGGGATTGATGGCCCAGCAACTGAAACAATTAGGACAGAAGTTGTATCTCCTTCAATTTCCAAAGCCTTAAGGAAAGCTTCGGAAGAACCAGCTAAAGCCTCGGTTTCCGAAGCTGAGATAGAAGCTGCGGAAGGACTGTTCCAGATGTCCAAGGACCTAATCATCACAGATGCAATCCTTGAAATGGCATCTGAGGTGGATAGTGAGGACTCTCTCAAACCTTCTCCATCCCAAACACCATCTGTGCCTCTCTCTCAATCTGAACCCTCTATCCAAGAACCACCACAGTCAAGCTCTTCAAAAGACAAAGGGAAAAGGAAGATGACTGGGGAAGAGCTTCAGGAAGAGGAAATGATTGAAAAGCTAAAGAAGAAAAGTAGATTCCCTGCTGAGAAGCTACTAGCTGCTAGTTCAAAGGCAGCTGCAGCCAATCAGGAGGTAATCAACAACAAGAAGAGAGAGGAACTCATTGATCAGATCATCAACTTAGGAGCTGCAAATGAAGAAGTACTCCTGCTACCACTAGAGGAGTTGGTAACTTTGGAGAGGACAACCAGGCTAAAACAAGAAGAAGAATCCAGGTTGGCCTTAAAGTGGGAAGAGGAGGAACAGAGGAAAGCTGCCTTGCAGCTGAGGGAAGCTAGGATAAAATTCCTACTTTCTAGATGCTTCAACCTTCAAGAACTTTCTCCATATGATAATGATATGATTCTCTGGCTCCACAACAAAGAGCAGGATCAAATGGAGAAAGAAAGGAAGAAGGCTGCAAGGGAAAAGAGCAAAGAAAAGAAGAAGAAGGAAGAAGAAGTAAGGATCTCTGCAACCAAGAAGCTTAGTGACAAAGCTTGGATGAAAGACTATCTCCGGGCTCATGGCTTCTCTGGTAGGCAGGTGGGTCCTATGTCTGAAAAGACACTCCAGCGGATTGTCAGTGAAATCAAAGCTGACATCCGTATGCGAAAGAAGAGAGAGATGTACAGAAGGGGACAGGGAACGATCTTCACCCCAACCACTCAACCACAACCAATACCAGAAGAACCAATCCCATTCTCCGTCCCCATCAAAACTGAGCCCTTAGATAAACCTTTCACCCTTGAACCTACAACTCTACCCATACCCACTTCATCACCCCAAACACCTAAACTTCCCATCCTTCAACCTAAAACACTTCCCAGAACCTCTAAACCACAACCAACACAACCTCCATCCAAACCATCCCGTCAGCCTTCTCAGCCTCTCTCTCTTAATGAATTCAAGGCAATCAAGACCAAGCTCATAAACTGTACAACCTTGAGCGAGATCTCATGTAAAGAGGACTCTGTCAACATCACCTATGTTGATGGATCTTCATGTTCCTTCACAAGAAATCAATTTCTTGACTTGCCTAGAGGAACATTGGACCAGGCTGCAAGACTTCTAGGCGTCAACTCGGATTCATTAAATGATGAAGAGGAGAAACTTAGAAGAAGACTGGTGACTCTGCTGGATACAAGGAAAGAGGACAAGATTCCTAGTCGGTCTCTTGTGCCTAGAAAGAAAATAATCCAGTGGAGGTTCGATGAAACTTCTCACAACTTTATTGTGGAAAGAAAAAGTGGAGAAGTCAACAGACTTAATGCAACCTCTCTGCTACACTCCAGCAGATTTGACATTACTGAGTTAGCAGAGAAGACATTTTCCAACCCCTCCAACTCTGAAGCTGCTGCAGTCATTAGAAATCATATCAGCAGTCTTCATCTAGCCGAGCTAACTGTAAAAGCCAAGATTGAAGAAGAGTTGAAGTTGAGAAGAAAGGAAGACAAGGAAAGATCTTCCACCAAGGGCACTGCCTTTCCATAAATGATGGAGGGTCCAGACTTGGAACCTATAGTTAGATGGGAATATTATTACAGTTCCCATCAACTAACTCTTTTCAGAGGGCCACAGCAAAGGGTACATATAATCCAAGGTAATAGACTGGATCTTCTGCCTACCAAAGATTTATACAAACTTCTCAGCACCACATCAGGGAAGAACAAAGAAACTGGTAAGTATCTTCTTTCCCTGGTGCTGAAAGTTTTGAGAAGCCGAGATAAGTGAAGTTTTGGTAGCATCAGCCTAGGGGGAGTTTGTTGGATCATGATAAAGGCTGGTGCAACCAAAACCATTTCACTTAGTCAAATTTTGGTGCTACATTCAAAGGCTTCCGAAGCTAAGTATGAGAACTTCCGAAGGTTGAAGAGTTCTTCCGAAGACAAGTGAAAGATCAACTTCCGAAGACAAACTCTACTTCCGAAGACAAAGAAGAAGTTCCAAAGCCTCGGAAGAAGTAGTCTTCCGAAGTATAAGTGGCTTCGGAAGAAGTTATTCTTTCAAAGAAATTTAACCTTCGGAAGACACTGCTATAAACCAGTGGACATAAGTATGGTCTCTGACATTCGCTGCAGACTTCTGATACAGCATAACTTCTTCCTAAAGAGCCATGTAGTTGACCATACTTTATTTCACTGTTTACCTTTTATGATAGTACATGTTACCAACCTTAGTTGGTGACAAAAGGTGCGTCAGGAACATGTCCTGACTACCAAATCTCAGATAAAATATCCGAGATACCTTAACCTATAGTCTTGTAGTATAGGCTTTTGGTTATAGGTTTCCAGCTGGTATCAAAGTATATCCGTCTATAGGTAGTATTATATATATAGTTCTCATTGTAACTCATTAGATAGAGATTGTGCTTGCAAGAGTCTTGTAATTCTTTGAGTTGAGAATCAATATATAAAAGTACCTTGAAAATTTACTTCATGTGTTTATTATCATTTGTTACTTGTTATATTGTGATCAACTCTTGTTAGACTCGTTCTGAGTGTTATTCTAGGTGAGTTTGAGAGAAAACCACTTGTTAAGTGACTAATACCGATCCTGCATTATTATTATTAAAATTATTATTATTAGTATTATGATAATAATAATAATTATTATTAGTAGTAGTAAATTATTATTATTATTAATTTTCACTGTTATTAATAATAATAACAATAATAATAATAATAATAATAATAATAATAATAATAATATATTATTATTATTATTATTATTTGTCACACCCCAACCTTGACGGCGGAAACGTCGAGATGTGAGAGTTAAGATCGTTCACAGCCACATACCGTTATTATTAAATCCAAATATATTATTTATAAGTTTCAAAGGTAACATTACAAACATAGGTCTCAAACAAAGATAACACATGATATAAAAGTTAAATATGACAAGTTCATCCTTTTATTTCTCTAGGTCCAATCCTAGTTGTGATAAGCTTCAAAGTAGTAATCATACTTGAGTATTTTCTGAAACATGTTAAAAATAAAAGGTCAACAATAATGTTGGTGAGATTTCCATAGTTTTCAATACAAAAGTATATAAAAGATAGTAATTCATGTTGTAAGTTAGAGAACAAAGTAACTAGGAATGTAAGACAGAATGCACAATCAAACATTGACAGATTTTACAAGTCTCAAACGTTTACAAGTATATACGATTAACTAAGTGTACTTGGATTAACCAAGTAGGCTTGTCAGGCCCATAGATCTATGACGTCGCCAGGCTAGCAATAGTTAATGATTGTACATATATTCGATATTACATGGTAGCTACAAAGGTCAACTAACCACAACATACAGGTGAAATGCCATAAGTTTACAAGAATCAAACGTGTTTACAAGTGCAATGTTTATAAAGTAACATGTTTCACCCCAAAGTATAAAAATAATAAAAGTGGTATAGAAATACTCACTTGATTTATGTATATAAGATGATAATAAGAATTAAATGATATTCCAATGTATTCCTTTACAAGGCACCTAAACGTATATATTACAAGATTAAGGTTAATAATAAGATTAACGTTCTAACGAGAACTAGAGTTTTAATAGAATTGTGAGGCTTTGTCAAGTAAATAAATTTTATATGATAAATTCATTTATATTTCGATTCAATGAAAAGAATTATACCATTTCAATATTTTAATATAGAAGATAAATTACGTATAATAATTGATAAGGTTTAAATATAAAATGAAAAAAAAACTTTTATAATTTTTTGAAATACCCATGATTTAACAATGATTAAAATAACGTACTGACCAATAATAATTTATTAATCATAATGTATTGACCAATAGTAATATATTAATTTAAACTATTATTTAAAGTACATTTTATAATAAATAACCCAAAATGACATTTGTAAATAATTTGTGAATTTATATATAATTTCTATAAATATTCATGATTAATCCATAATTAAAGAGAATATGGTGTCCACTAATAATTTAATGTTTTAAACTATTATTTAAGTCTATTTTTATAAAAATTATCTAAGTATGACATTTGCTAAAAATATATTTTTTATAAAAATATTAAAGTATTTTAATTAATAAATTTACAGAAAATAATTAGATGACTTTAAAAATAATTAAAGTTTATAAAAATGATTTTTATAATTATTAAAAAATTTATATTTTTTAAAGGCTGAAAAAGCCATAAAAAATGTTTGAGGTTGCCCGGGTTCGAACCCGGGACCTCAAAGTTGACATGGGAGTATGTTACCATTAGGCTAGGTAGCCTATGCCTGTTAAAGGCCGACTCCCTTATTTGATAAACACAAGTAACATGAAAACCCCCAAATCACTATGAACCCTAGATTGATTCGGATCAAATTAAAGCTCAATTCGATTTCATTAACGTTACTAATCATGTGTCTTTTGTTCCTCATGTAAAAACGAGTGTGTGAACGGGTTGAATCTTACTTGGATCAAAGGTGATCCGATAAGATGAGGTGAACAGTGTCGCACAAGAAGAGAACAAAGATTCAAGGTGTTGTTGATGATGATACCCTAATGGTTCTCGTGTGAAGCTTCTAATAGTTGTGACCTTAGAAAAACCTCAATCAATTACGTTTCAAAGTGTGCAAATGGCATCGTTCGGCCAAGTTGCAGGTTGCGACGAAGGTAATAACCAAATGTGATGTTTGTGTGTGTTTTAGACAAAATTGTATTCGATAGAAGATTAGAAATGGTTAAACGATCGTTTAAGTGCAATTAATTTGATTATTATTGAGTGTTAATGCTCGAACGGCTTTGGGGTTTAAGGGCGATCGGTTACCGAGCTCGAACGTCCCCATAACCGAACTAAACTGGAATTAATACCCATTATTGAGTTCGAAACGGTTCCACGAAGCGGTTGACATCAGTTTAGTGTTAAATTCTTAGGGTTTCAGGTGGTTGAGACGCCACCGGAGGGCCACGCCGGCCGACGGCCGAGGGAAAGAAATGGGGGTGGGGGTTAGTTTTTGGTTAATTGCAATTTGGTCCCTGTGATTTATGTGTTTGTTTAATTGTTTTTAAAACTTAAGTTTTAGTTTAAATTAAATTACGGTTTGGCCCCTAAGGTTTTGAATTGTTATTATTTCATGTTAAAACTAATTAAATACGAGTTTTAAAAATAATACAACTTATATTATTTTTATTTACTTATAAGTTTACCCGTAATATGATCATTATTATCATCATCATTATTATTATGTTTATTATTGTTATTATTATTATTATTATTATTATTATTATTATTATTATTATTATTATTATTATTATTATTATTATTATTATTATTATTATTATTATTATTATTATTATTTATTATATAATAATAAACATTATAATCTTTAAAGGATTTAAAAGACAAATTAAAGCAATACGCATAAGCAACCCATAAGTTTCATGTATAGCAATAAAGGCCCTTACAAAACTTAACTTTAAATTAACTCAAAATTACAAGATGTTACATTATTATTGTTATTATTATTATTATTATTATTATTATTATTATTATTATTATTATCATCATCATCATCATCATTATTATAATTATTTTATAATTATTAGCAGTATTTTATAATTATCATTATTAGTAGTATTAGTATAAGTATTATTATTTATATTGTTGTGGTAAACAAAACCTAGGTATCATAACAGTACATTGTTAATTTTGTTAGACATCCATTGATCCAACGTTAGACATCTATTGATCCAATCTTTATGATTCACCATCAATGATTATAAACAAACCTAATTTAATTACCATTATAAGTGTATTCAACAATTATCTTTATAATTGGCTCATAGGTAATTTTTAACATATGTAATCATCCTAACAATAATAGTCAGATATATTTAATATTGTTTGACTCTCACTGATAATACTTAAGCATAAACAAACTTAACTTACTGTTAATAAGAATAATTTTCTGTAAATTATTAACATAGTGTATAATTGAATACAAATGATCATAATTAGATCATAACTAACATATGATGATTGTAGTTGACGTTAATCATCATAACCAAGCATATTTGACATTGTTTGACGCTTATTGTTCATAATTAAGTATAAACAAACTTAACCTACACTTAATAAACATAATTTTCCCATAAAGTACTATCAATATATATAACTTAATATCAGTAATCATAATTGGATCATAGTTAACCTTTAACGTATGTAATCAATACTAACTATCATAACTGAACATATTTGATCTTAACTGAAAATAATTATCTATAATTATACTTAATAAATATAATATTTATTATAATATTATTATTATAATAAATAACAAAATATGACTTGTAATTATAATAATACTTGTAATAATCACAATAATACTTGTAATAATAGCAATAATACTTTTAACAATAACAATGATATATACATAAAATATTATTAATAATCATATTAATAATTATAATTATTATATTTATTAATATAAAATTTAGAAAATTTTTAACACCCTATGGCGACAATTCTTGGCGACGACTTTTTGTCGTCGTGATAGGTTGAACCTAAGGCGAGAACTTGTCGTCGCTGTAGCTCCGTAGCAGCAAAAAACCAAGCTGATTCTATGGCGACGACATGTCGTCGCCATAGAGTGACTTATAGCGACGACATTGTTTCGTCGCCATAGGTGTCGTCGCCATAGAGTGACTTATAGCAACGACATTGTTTCGTCGCCATAGGTCTAGTCGTCATAGACTCTTTTTCTTGTAGTGCGTTTTTCTAAAACGTTGTAGATGAAAAACTTATTTATTAAAATAGTATAGTTGAAAAAAAGATTTACTAAAATAGTGTTGTTTTGAAACTTAATCGTTTCTTACTAGCTCCTACTCGCATTAGTTACTTTACAAAATGTTTTGTCAAAATGTTTTTTATCTTTATTTTTAAGGATAATATCTTTACATTTTTAGAAATGTTTTATAAATAGAAACTTATTTTATATACAAAGATGCAATACACAACCCGATCCAAATCATAGTCTCGTTAAACTTTTTATCTCTTTCTGTTCAGTATATAGGCATTATACCTTATTGTACTCATCAAAGGGCTCATCTACTAGTATGAGATAATACTCACTTGATGATCTGCTCTATAGCTAAATCAATTAAGGGAAAGAAATTAATGATTTGATTTTGAATAAGTTGAAGTTAAGGTGGGTGGTGGAAGTTATGCAGACAGAGCTTAGACTGTCCACAACGGCCCGCCTTTAATCCCGTCTGTGCCGCCTTTCAGAAGGGCTGAGTTGTGCACACTCATCCGTCCTTCACCCGTCCTTTTCCAAAGGCGCTCCATGAATGTATTTTGTGGAGCCCACGTCACAAAAATGTGTGTTACTTTATTTTTTCGTATGGATTTTTAATAGTTCACTAGTACAGAACTGGTTTGTTAGGGCGGTGATTTTAAATTGTTAGGGCGGTTTCACACCGCCCTTAAAAACCTCGCTCTAAAAAATTGCTTATTTTATGGGGCGGGTATTTTATAGGGCGGTTATTATTTTTTGGGGCGGTTTCACCTATTTTTTAGGGCGGTTTGCCCTAAACCGCCCTAAAAAATCATTGATTTTTTTTTAATTATATGGTTTCGTATGTTGAAAAATTATAGTTGATTATTATTTTTTATATGATTATTATTATTTACGGTTTGTTATATAGTTGTTAATATTAATTTTTTATTTTTAAAGTTTTTATAGTTGATTATTATTATTTATATGGAAAATAAATAAAACAATTAACCAAAAAGTAATAAATTAAGAAATAAAATCAGCAAACTTTTAAATAAATTAACCAAATAACCGAATGCGTCTTCTTTTCACAATCCTTCACTATCATATCCTGCATAAAATAAAATGATATTAATTATTCAATTATAAAATGATATTAATTATTTAAAAGTAGAAGATGAATACCTTGTAAGAAAGGATTTAGATTTCAAGATAAAATATATACCAAGACTACCATGTACTCGCTTAGAGAGAGATATATATATCAATTGTAATGTTGTTTCAACAATTCAAAAGCCCTTAAAAACATAAACTTTGTTTGTAACTGAATTCTATTAAACTCACGATAGTGCACGGTCCTCACGAATGTTGTTGTCCACTTCAATAATCTTTGACCCAGCCAACAACTGCATAACCAGTCCAGAAGTCACAATGGGAGTAATACCAAGTTCCATGACGGTGCCACGGTTTGAAGCAAGAATAACACGCATCCAGTAAAAAGGGTCTGCACCCGTCGTTGAATGTATGCCATACAACGGAAGCTGACTGCACACCAGAAAGATGAAAAGCACCTACAACATCATGAAAAAACTTCAAAAAGATTATCATAACATATAAATAGGATATTGACAGTAGGTTGAATAACATCACCTTTAATTTTATTTAAATCTTACTTCCTATGAAAAAACTTGAACTTGAAGCCGATGGTGGAGATACAACATCAACAAAAGCACCTACAACATCAAGAAAATACATCAATAATAGTTTAATATAGCGATTTGAGTTCAAAGATAAAGTATATTCCATAGAGGTTTGTGGAGAAAGCGACGAAAAGCCGACGGTGGCTCCGGGAAGCCGATGGTGGAGATAATGGTTGCGACAGAGAAGACGACTATGGCTCCGGTTTGTGGTGAAGAGTAGCCAACGGTCGTGACGGAGAAGGCGGCGGTTGAAAGGTAGACTGGATGTGGCTTGCAGGTTTGTGTTTAGGGTTTGGGGCGGGATTGGAGGGAAGAAGAGGTTGCAAATGCAGGTACCGAAAGGGTTTGGGGCGGGATTGCAAATATTTTAGGGGTTTTTTGTGGCGGGATTGGAGGGAAAACCGCCCTAAAAAAAGATAACTAACCGCCCTAAAAAAGAATATTGATTTTTTAGGGCGGTTCATAAACAGAACCGCCCTAAAAAATAATAAAACCGCCCTAAAAAATGGACAAAAAACCGCCCTAAAAAATAAACCTATTTTTTGAGGCGATTTACGTTTGAACCGCCCTAACAAATCAGTTAGGACCGCCCTAACAAACCAGTTCTGTACTAGTGGTTGTTTGTGGGAAGGATGATGTTAGAGGTAAAAGTTGATTGTGGAAAGAATGAATGAAAGTTATTGGAACGTTGATATGACATGCTGACTGGGATTGTTTGTGGGAAGGGCGCTCTTTAGCGTTGTGGATAGTCTTAGGATCGTTGTTGAATTTCAAACCTACGTATAACTAATGATAAAACAGTAGTGTCTCTCTCGGTGAGGATTCGAGCTAGTTTGGTTCGACTTTGATGATGAATAATGATGTAGACTTAGGAGTATGATTAGATGGAATAATTAATTTGTTTACGGGGTTAATGATAATAAAGATAGAGTTGAAACACATGAATCATGCATGCTCCTTTAATAATGATGTAGACATAGGAGTATGATTAATAGATGGAATAATTAATTTGTTTACGGGGTTAATGATAATAAAGATAGAGTTGAAACACATGAATCATGCATGCTCCTTTAATAATGATGTAGACTTAGAAGTATGATTAGATGGAATAATTAATTTGTTTACGGGGTTAATGATAATAAAGATAAAGTTGAAACACATGAATCATGCATGCTCCTTTTTAAAGTTGTTGCATGATTAATAAAGAAAACATCTTTACCGCAAAACATGTACGATCTCGTCATATCATATGGGACTCTCCTCGAAACTTTATATCCAATAATTGTTGAAAATAGTTCTTGAAAGCCCTACCACACATAATGCTATATTGCTATCAGAAAGTGAATTCCGTTTGATTGATTTTTTTTCAATTATAAGAGCTATTATTCAATAATGGATTTAAGATATGCGTACCTGCAGTTTGAAATGTTTGGTGATTATAATAACAACTTTGATATTTAAAAAAATAAAAGAAAATTATACGTCTCGAGATTTCATGTATGGCGGGCATTTATAGAAACATGCATATTATAAGGCATAGAACCACATGTAGATTTATAGAGGGAAAGATTTAAATGTAAGCTGGTTTTATGGTGCAGATGGTACGTAATTGTTGAAGGGTCACTGATCTAGAAAATCAATAGTTGAGATTATAAAAGGTTGTAACGTCAGCAATATTTACACATAAAACCGCTTGGAGAGGTAAAATTGAAAAACTCTATCATTGTTAACTTTTTTATTTTCCTTTTTTTTTAAATGTAAATAACTTTTTATACTACATTACTTATTTTTTAATTTTAAACAGAAAAAAACAGTGATTTATTCTCTTAAATCTATCTATAGTTCGACCTTTTATAATAAAAAAATGATGAAATACTACGCTTATAATGTGTAATTATGTCTATACGCAATATATTATAGAAGTTATGCAATTATTTATATACATACAATGGTGTGTGATTATTTAACATATGTATGCAATTATAAGCGACACATTCACTTCATTTTAACGAAGGTCAATAGACAAAAGTTCACCGACGGATTAATTTGGTCATCAAAACCGCTACTTCATGTTTTTAAACCGGGGCAGTGAAATTTACGTCGCATTTTCGACTAATATGATGGTTTAAACCGACTGCTATCGAGTCGAGGGTCTTATTGAAAGCGGTCTCTCTACCTAACAAGATAGAGGAAAGACTCGCCTACACCTACCCTCCCCAGACCCTGCTCTTGAGTGGAATATACTGGGTTTGTTTGTTTGTTTGTTTGTTTGAGTTTTTCCAAAGGATTTGCCATTCACCATCATTCTATACCTCAAGGTTTACAAAACCTAGATGCAACGCCACCATTAAACCTCAAATTTCATTAGGCATAAGTGGAAAATGTGAAGAAAGAACACTTGGTGATGCATCTACTGTTTAAAAATCAAGAATTTTGTGAAGAAAGAAGATATAATATTATATCCTCAAGATTCAGATTGTTAGAATCAAAATTAAGGGATGAATCATACACTAAAACACAGAACGTTAAATACACAAACTATGTAGAGAATACGTTTAGTGCATTTCATCATTGTCAAACAGTGTGTTAATTATAAGAGTATTTATAGGTGTAGGATTGACGGTAAAAAACACCAACCCATTTACGACCCAGTGGATTAAATAATCACCATAACTAACTTCAACTACCTGTGTTCTAATTAATGACACTTTTAACTTAACACATAAACTACTTTATAATAATAACACTTAAAACCCTAAAACTTTAATATTTAGTTTAATCTTTTGATAAACCAGTATCTTTAAAACAACTTGCACTTTCTCTCCATCTACACATCTTCTTCCCCACACAGCAAACCACAATCAACAACGACGGCGATCCAGCCAGAACACCCGCGGTTTCACTTCTCATTTTCGGCGTTCTATATCCTTCTGCAACATACGTTATCAGTGGATACGAACTATCGCACGGAGATAGAGGACCACCACAAAGAAAACCCGTTTCCGGAGAATGCAGACGCTGGACACTTAGAGCGCGAATATGAAATGCTACCGGTTTGCGTTTATGACCCAAAGGGGATAGACCGGTGATTATGGGTTCAAATCCTGAATTGTGTAGGTTTGGTTATGAGTTCAAAACTTAGAGTGTGATTATTTTTCTGCTAATAGGAATTACTTTAAAAAATAATAATCTAAAAATGCTCTGCGTTTATTTAGGGGATGTTATAATATAACTATGATTACAACAATATTATGAATTATAATTGAAGAATTTTAGAAAGAAGAGAAGTTAAGATTTATATAACTTATGTAAGAGTGTATACAAGGTGCAATTTCTTCTTCACATTGTGAGGGTATTTATAGTACAAAATGCAATTAATTACTAGACAAGATAATGTATTTGGTAGACAAGTGGTATAGTGGATTCATCCATAAGACCATAAGTTTGACAAAAGTGGTCATTCACTTTTATGATAATATTTCATAATACTCCCCCTTGAATGACACTTTTCAAACTTCAAAGTTTAGCTTTGTAATACTGCCTCGTTAAAAACCTTGCTAAAGAAAAACCCAGTAGGAAAAAGCTTTAGCGAAGGGAAAAAGAGTGCAGTGTATAGCTCCCCCTAAGTTATCATTTGTAAGGCATTATCCCTTGTGTACATGTCGCATACCAATATCATAAACGTGTTTCCTGAAAATTGTTGTAGGGAGTGCCTTTGTGAAAATATCTACTAAATTGTTGCTTGATTGGACATATCTCATTTCAACTTGATTTTCTTTAATAAGATCTTGAGTGTATGAAAAGAATCTTGGTGGTATGTGTTTTGTTCTGTCACTTTTGATATACCCTTCTTTCATTTGTGAGATACAAGCTGCATTATCTTCGTAAATTGGAGTTGGATTTCTATCTTTCTCTAGTCCACAAGAGGTTAGTATAAGTTGTGTCATTGATCTTAGCCATATACATTCTCTAGAAGCTTCATGTAATGCAATAATTTCAGCATGATTTGATGATGTTGCAACAAGTGTTTGTTTCTGGGAACGCCATGAAATTGCAGTTCCTCCATTCAGGAATACGTATCCAGTTTGAGATCTTACCTTATGAGGGTCTGATAAATAACCTGCGTCTGCATAACCAACCAATCCTTTGTTTGAATCATTAGAATAAAATAATCCTAAATCAACGGTTCCTCGAAGGTATCGAAGAATATGCTTGATCCCATTCTAATACCTTCTTGTAGGGGATGAACTAAATCTTGCTAGTAAATTAACTGCAAATGAAATGTCAGGTCTTGTACAGTTAGTAAGATACATAAGAGCTCCAATTGCACTGAGGTATGGTATCTCTGGACCAAGAACCTCTTCATCATCTTCGCAAGGGCGAAATGGATCCTTATCAATGTTGAGTGATCTAACAACCATTGGTGTGCTCAAAGGATTTGCTTTGTCCATGTTGAAGCTTTTTAAGAGCTTTTCAGTATAATTTGATTGATGTATAAGTATTCCATTACTCGTACGTTCAATCTGCAAATCAAGACAATATTTGGTTTTTCCGAGGTCCTTCATTTCAAATTCTTTCTTCAAAAGGACAACCGCTTCATGAATTTCTTTATGCGTCCCAATTATATTCAGATCATCGACATATACGGCTATTATTAAATATCCTGAGGTTGTCTTCTTAATAAAGACGCATGGACACATAGAATTATTTGTATACCCTTTGTTTATCAAAAAATACTCAAACGATTGTACCACATCCTTCCAGATTGTTTCAACCCGTATAAAGATCTTTGTAATTTGATTGAATACATTTCTTTGGGTTTTGAACTTAACGCTTCAGTTACTTTATACCCCTCTGGAATTTTCATATAGATGTTGTTATCAAGTGATCCATACAAATAAGCAGTAACAACATCCATAAGACGTATTTCCAACTTCTTAGAAACCGCCAAGCTGATTAAATATCTGAAAGTAATTGCGTCCATAACAGGAGAACATGTTTCATCATAATCAATACCTGGCCTTTGAGAAAAACCTTGAGCTACCAGTCTAGCTTTATATCTTGTAACTTTATTTTTCTCATTTCGTTTTCTCACAAAAACCCATTTATACCCTATAGGCTTCATTGCCTTAGGTGTAATAACAATAGGCCTAAAAACTTCCCTTTTGTTGAGTGAACTTAATTCAGCTTGCATAGCATCTTTCCATTTATCCCAATCAGGTCGATTTTGACAATCAATAACAGATTTGGGTTCGGGATCATCATCACCACCCATGACGTCACTTGCTATAAAGTAAGCAAATATTTCATCAATATTTTCTATTTCATCTCGGTTCCATAATATATGTGTATGATCATAATTTATAGACATCTCTTTGTTTATATCATTCATTTCCTTCTCGGGAAGGGATTTTACTATCTTTCGAGAATCATTTTCTTTATGGTCGGTTTCCTTTTCATATCCCTTTCTTTTTCGAGGATTTTTATCCTTTGAACCGATTGGTCTCCCACGTTTCAGTTGTCTCTGAGATTCATGAGGCATATTTTCATCAATTTGATTATTTGGAATCTCAACTCGAGCTGGTGCATTTACAGCTGGTATATGTGATTTTGTTACTCTTTTTGTATCAGTAAATACATCAGGCAATTGATTTGCAATTTCTTGTAGATGCATTATCTTTTGAACCTCTGTCTCACATTGTTTTGTTCTAGGATCAAGATATAACAATGAAGGTTCGCACCATGATACATCCTTATGTTTGTTTTTATTTTCTCCCCCTAATGTAGGAAAAAATACTTCATTAAATTGACAATCAGCAAAACGTGCTGTAAAGACATCCCTGGTTAAAGGTTCAATATATCTTATGATAGAAGTTGTTTCATATCCAACATATATTCCCAACCTTCTTTGAGGTCCCATTTTTGTGCATTGTGGTGGTGCAATCGGAACATATACTGCACATCCAAAAATTCTAAGATGGGAAATGTTTGGCTCCTGGCCAGACACAAGTTGTATAGGGGAGTATTTGTGATTTGCACTTGGTCTCATACGTATCAATGATCCAGCATGTAATGTTGCATGGCCCCAAATTGACACCGGGAGTTTTGTTCTCATTATTAATGGTCTAGCAATTAGCTGAAGACGTTTAATTATCGATTCAGCTAAACTATTTTGTGTATGTACATGAGCAACTGGGTGTTCGACAACAATTCCAACTGACATGCAATAATCATTAAAAGCATGTGATGTGAATTCACCCGCATTATCAAGTCTTACCCTTTTGATAGTATAATCAGGGAAATGTACTCGTAATTTAATAATTTGAGCTAGAAACTTTGCGAGAGCTACATTACGAGTTGATAATAAAGAGACATGAAACCATCTACTAGATGCATCTATTAGGACCATGAAGTATCTAAATGGTCCACATGGTGGATGGATTGGTCCACATATATCACCTTGAATTCTTTCAAGAAACATAGGTGATTCTTTTTCAACCTTTGATGGTGAAGACCTTGTAATTAGTTTTTCAAGAGAACAAGATGTACATAGAGGCATTTTATTGATTTGGGGGATCCTTTTATCCTTCAATGGATGACCGTGTGTATTTTCAATTATCCTTTTCATTATTGTAGATCCTGGATGACCTAATCTGTCATGCCATAAGTTTAATATACCAGGATTGCAATGTTTTTCTTTCACTGCCATATGTGCTTGAGGCACGTTTATATATGTATAATGTAAACCAGAACGAAGCATTGGCAGTTTTTTCCAATATATGATTGTTCTCCATAATATGTAAATACTTTTCATTTTTCACAGTCCTTGACTGAGTATCATATCCATTATGATATATATTTTTGAAACTCAACAAGTTTCTTGTTGCTTTTGGGGAAAATAGAGCATTCTCTATTAAAAGCTTTGTACCATTTGGTAATTCTAAATTTGCTTTTCCCATACCTTCTATCAAATTTGAAGGGCCTGATATTGTATCGATGTTTCCCTTATATGGTTTTAATTCATAAAAATATTTATGAGATTTAAGAATTGTATGTGTGGCACTACTATCTGCTATGCATAAATCTCCATTATTTGTTTGACCTTGGGCTTCCGTGAAATTCATTTTAATCTTGCTTAAATTGGATGTCTTTGTGCTTGATTAACCTTCTTGATTACGAGATTAGAGTCTCGTGCTGATAACGTGTTATAATATAACTATGATTATAACAATATTATGAGTTATAATTGAAGAACTTTAGAAAGGAGAGAAGTTAAGATTTGTATAACTTATGTAAGGACTGTATACAAGGTGCAATTTCTTCTTCACATTGTGAGGGTATTTATAGTACAAAATGCAATCAATTACTAGACAAGATAATGTATTTGGTAGACAAGTAGTATAGTGGTTTCATCCATAAAATCATAAGTTTGACAAAAGTGGTCATTCACTTTTAAGATAATATTTCATAATAGGGGAGTTGTTATTTATGTAAAGCGTGGTTTTGATAGCAGCCATGGGCCATGTTGTATTCATTTCATAGGCCCAATTTGGAAAGCAAAAGACACCAACTCCTTTCGGCCTAGGTTCTAGCTCAGTAGTAAGTTTCGGCCCATATTTAGTAGGCTTTTAGACGGCCCAATAATGTTCGATCATGAGGCCATGAAGACAAAAGTTTTTCGATTTCTTCAAGACCACTTTAAAGAAGAAAAATAGCTTTAAAAAGTACGAAGTTGAGTAAACATTAAGGCTTACTGGGCCTTAATTTTTTGTTTTGTTTTGGGCTCTTCGTTGGTTACTTGGTTCTACTTCACTTTAACATATAACAAATGCCTATTCATTCGTTTTCCAATACATAATCATTACATAAATGTTAGCAACTTCAATTTGAATATATTACATCTTGTAACAAACATACCCGAACAGGACTGATGTATAACTGGATGGGTCAAATAGGTTGACGAGTTGTAAACGAGTTAACAGATTAGTTGGTTGGTTGAACCTATAAATTTTATATAGTTTAAATTTTAATTGTTAATGGGTTAACGAGTTAACATGTTACACTTTAATATCACCCACATATGGCCCAATTATGAAGCGAGGTACTAGGTCAACCCTACCATGACTAATTGTTAAAGTGATAAGACAAGTCAATCAGATTATTTTAACATTTGGTTCGTATCATTAGGCCGCACCGGAAATTCCATTTTAAAACCATCGACTCGAGTTGATTATGCCACCCCTCAACTTCATCTTTAATGTAAAAGAAATGTTTTTCTTTATTATATTCATGTTGTATTATCGAATTCATAAATAACAAGTCTATTTTTATGTTACCCAATTAAGATTATAAAGTAGGCTAAGAGCATTCACAACCCGTTTTTAAAATATATGTGTGTGTATTTCTTATATTATAAAGTGGTTGTGAGTGAAGGATATGAGAAATTTATTGTTCAATCTGTACTTTTGGAAAATACTGTTCAAAACCCTATAATATTTTTAATATATTTTAAGTGGTTGTGAGTGGAATAGAGGGAAAAAGTAATGATAAAGTTGAAAACGAAAAAGAAAAAGTAAGTGATTTTTAATATAATTATACCGGTAAAGATGAGAATGGGTTGTGAATGCTTTAATACAATTTAACAAGCCCGGGATTATTTGTAATAAGTTTAAAAAAATATCAACTACACAACTTTTGTAAATTTAACTAGAGATCCTAATTTGTTTATTAAGTTCATTTTAAGGAGCAATCACATCAGGGGCTTTAAAACACATGATAGACACATAAAATATAAAACACTTGTTACAATAATTTTTTGACTCCTCTAATATCTTTCGACCTTATCTTTCGACACTTTTGACTCCTCTAAGCTCAATAATTTTTTACTTGTTATAGTCTTGAAATGAATACTTGTTACAACTTTATATAAAACACTTCATTATCATTAAACTTTTAGATTCAATTATGCGTCTAACGAACTTCATTTTTTTAAATGAAAGAAATACCATCAACTTTGAATATAATTGCTTGTAAAATAACTAATCAATAATTGTATTTTTGGCGTAATGTTAACTCCAATATATAATATTGTTGTTTTGTTGATACCCCGACAATTTCAACCAACACTCTAGTGCCTTTAGCCCCAACCACATTTTTCACTACTTTTTCATTTATTTTTCAGCCATAATTTGTTGCGTACAACATTGAAGCGGTTACGTACAACACTTAGCTTTTGCTGCTGTATTTGAGTTGATGAGTTCACGAAATTGATGTGTTTTTAATGCATGCAATTAGTTATGGGTCCCTTTATTTAGACACCTCTTAATTTTAAATCAACACCCCTGTCCCCTATACGCCGCGTATGGGTCCATACGCGGCGTATAGGGTATGTTGTTGATTTGACGTTTTATACCCTATACTCGGCGTATGGGACCATACGTGGCGTATAGGGTTTGACATTTTATACTCATACGTGACTTATGACCCATACGTGGAAGAGCTATACGCCGCGTATGTAACCATACGCGGCGTATAGCTTATATATTTATTTTTTTTTTAATTTTTTGAGTTTTTATTTTAATATATACAATATGAATACAATAATAAAATTAAAATTCAAATATATAATTCACATATTACAAATTATAAATTAAAATAAATTTATATAAGCCGGGGGTTCTCGGTTATTCTCTATTATTGCGTTGTATTCCGAGATACGAATCCTATACATAATCTCCCATTCTGCAGCACGTACGCTTCGGTTAAGAATCCAAAGATTACTTAATGTTGGCATCGGATAATCTCCTTCTAACTTAACGTGGACGAAATGATTGTTGTTGACATGAACAATCGAAACGATATGATGAGGCATGACAGTTTTCGGATCAGCCCATAATGGGAAAAATGTTTGACAACCATTATTGCTTAGTAAATGAAGAATAACCCCAAACTTTTGAGCAACCACTAATCCCGTATACGGCATTATCATCCAATGTTCTTCTGGTGCAGGTTCCACACTTTGCCAATCGATGGTGTGACGTAATTCGTTATACTGTCCGGGGTACAAAGTATCGAAAACTTCTCTGTACTCCAATTCATGTCTGTCCAACTCTTCTAAAAGCTGTGTCCGCACATACATCCACTTATTTTCGTCAAACCCTAAGCCTAAAGCTATTGATCGAAAACCACAATTCCCATCGGGTCGGACATCTCGTATACGTGAAATATACTGATGAAAGATTGACGGAATCCAATTTTTTAACCTGTTTATATTGTTTAATTGGTTATCTCCGACAATCGAAGAAAACTCATTAGTACCCCGTGATACTTTAGATGAGGTTGAACGACTACGTTGCATGGCAGGCTTCTGGGGCTTTACAGCTGAACTTGTTCTTCCGGAAATGTGAGACGCAATAAACGAGCTATGTCTCGGCATGTCGCACGTACTTTGTTGAGTGTCGTACTTTTGTTGTTGAACCTTTAACGTTGGACGACCGCGAATATCTGTTTGAACAACAGGCGCTTTTTTGTTACTTTTCCATGGATACACAATTTTTTTTATTTTTTCCACCAAACTAAATTTTACAGCTGCGGGTTATGTCATTATTTGTTGTTTCACCCGTTCCATTTCTTCTTCAACATCAACTTTTTCATCCACCGTATATGATGGCTTAATGTTATCAAGCTTCGTCCAAAATACGTCAATTGCATCTAATGGAATTTTAGTGCCTGCATTATAAAGTATAAATTAATACATAATTTGTCACTTTAATAGAAAAATGATAATGATGGAGCGACTATTACCAGAATGTTCATATTTTTCCAGCCGACAAGCACAAGGCAAGCCACAACTAGTGAAAAGATGACAACCACATGTTGCATTTGCAGAGCGCATCACATGCAATTTAGTGTTTTCGGCAACTAATAAATCAAGAGCTATGTGTGAAACCTTGCCTCTTAAGTAATCAAATAGCGGAAGTTTATGATGATTCATGGTTTTAATTTTGCTTGTCTCAAAGCTTTCTTTTAAATTTACCTCTTGTGCGTTCACCAATTGATCTACAAACTCCACAAGTCTATCCAGTGAGCTATTTGTTGATTTAAGATATCTTTTTAAATTTGCATATTGACTCTCCACCCTATTTGTTGTGCGTTGGCCAAAATTGCGGTTCAAGTTAGTCCAGGCTGATACAAACATTTCTTTGTAACTCTCTAACCAGTTTCTGTTTATATATGACAATACCTCTGAAAATATAATAAATCACGCTTAAATTATATATTGAAAATATAATAAAACATAATTAAAATTTAATAAAAACTTACTTTCTCGATTCGCTTCAACTAATCGTTCGTAAAGAAGGTTATAGTTATACTCGTAAATCTCCGCCGTGGGAGACTCACACAAACGTGCCCATGCATATTTAAACTTTCTCCAGTCATCTTTCGTAAAACTTGCTTTACAGTGTTTCGCGATATTTTCATCAATATGCCACCTGCATAAACACTTTGAAGCATTCGGAAATACTTTAACACATGCGTTCATTAAAGCGAGATCTCTGTCTGTTATTATGACGCGCGGCTCCATACACTTGCTTAACGTATCTTTCAATCTATTAAGCACCCATTCAAAATTATCTTCCCGTTCTTTGCTAATAAACGCATGAGCAACACAAAATGTCTTGTGTGTGGAGGTCACACCAACAATCTGAACAAACGGAAGCTTGTACATGTTTGTTTTATATGTAGCGTCTATCATCAGCACGTGCGGAAATGCACGCCAAGTGTCGTATGATTTAGGATGACAAAAAAATATATCTTCTACGACATTAGTATCGGGATCTTCTCGGGTGTAATAAACATACCTTTTAATTGAAAAAGGAAGGAAAATTGATGTTGTTAAGTGAGGATACAAATACAAGTTAGGCTTCATTTTAATTAAGTCTATTGAAAAAAAAAACCTCGGGTGTAATAAACGTACCTTTTAATAGATAAAAGGTTTTCTAAGACTTGCATTGGTGTTTCACCGACTTTTCTTTCACTTCTTATCTTATATTGAGCGTTGTATACGTCTCTGGTTATTGATGCGTTATTAGGATTTTGCTTTTTAATAGCTGATAAGATGCTACGAGGCTCCATGTTCTGATCAGTAAGCTGCTCCACCAAATTGTATTCGTTTTGAGAAAACCTTCTTACAAAAGGATGCCCCTCCATATGTTGAGCAGGATCATGGTTATGTTCGTCACTTCGCACCTCTAATTTCCACGAACGACGTTTGTTGTCGTATATCCCTACCAATTTAAAAGGACATCCGATTTTTTTGCTACCAGATCGTCTAACTGTCGCTTTACTTTTGTGTTCGCCCGCACGATCACAGATAAGCCATACCTTTACGACCTGACCTTCTTTTTTCTTTGATCTTCGTGTAATAATAACGTAACCATTATCACGTCCTCTATTAACAGCCCAACAGACTAGCTCATCGAGAGATAAAAAATTTTGAGATGTTTCAAACGATACTTTTGTCGTTTGTTTTTCATCACTCGAGAGTATATTATTTTGTTGCGTGTCGTAAGTTGACTCTCGGCAAAACTCAACTTCATCATCGGGAACATACGATTGGTTTAAATCTGACAGTCCTGTCTCGTAAGCAGATTGAACGTACGCATCATCTTGATTACTATCCACCACGAACGAATATTCATTTGAATATTCATTTGAATATTCACCAAACAAATAGTTACCGTCCCAAAACGACATACCGAACGAATAAAAGTGTGATATTTTGAGAGAGAAATACGTTTGGGATTTACAGGAATCGAAAGAATATCGAAAGTGTTATCGAAATCGTTGTTATATAGGTGAAAACGAATCTTGGGTCATGTCATATCGAAATAATTTATACGTGGCGTATGGGTCCATACGCCACGTATAGGACGCTATACGCAGCGTATGGGCCTATACGCTACGTATAGGCTTGCCACGTCTCCACGTATAGAATCCTATACGTAGCGTATGTACCATGTAATCGTACATCGTACAAAAAGTACATCTGACACCACCAATTATTTTGTACTATACGTGGCGTATGGATCCATACGCCACGTATAGTGCAAAATAATGGTCGCAAGAGGACTGTAGTGGTCGCATGAGCACCAATTATTTTGTACTATACGTGGCGTATGGGGCCATACGCCACGTATAGTATAAAATAATTGGTCGCAAGAGCACTGTACGTGGTCGCAAGAGGACTGAGCTATACGCCGCGTATGGGTCTATACGCGGCGTATAGTTATATATGTATATGTTTTTTTTAATTTTTTGAGTTTTAATATATATATAATTTGAATTAAAATTATTTATGTATGTCTGTATGTATGTATGTATGTATGTCTGTATGTATGTATGTATGTATGTATGTATGTATGTATGTATGTATGTCTGTATGTATGTATGTCTGTATGTATGTATGTATGTATGTATGTATGTATGTATGTATGTATGTATGTATGTATGTATTTGTGTATGTATGTATGTATGTCTGTATGTATGTATGTCTGTATGTATGTATGTATGTATGTATGTATGTATGTATGTATGTATGTATGTATGTATGTATGTATGTATGTATGTATGTATTTGTGTATGTATGTATGTATGTATGTCTGTATGTATGTATGTCTGTATGTATGTATGTCTGTATGTATGTATGTATGTATGTATGTATGTATGTATGTATGTCTGTATGTATGTATGTCTGTATGTATGTATGTATGTATGTATGTATGTATGTATGTATGTATGTATGTATGTATGTATGTATTGTGTATGTATGTATGTATGTATGTATGTATGTATGTCTGTATGTATGTATGTCTGTATGTATGTATGTATGTATGTATGTATGTATGTATGTATGTATGTATTTGTGTATGTATGTATGTATGTCTGTATGTATGTATGTCTGTATGTATGTATGTATGTATGTATGTCTGTATGTATGTTTGTATGTATGTATGTATGTCTGTATGTATGTATGTATGTATGTATGTATGTATGTATGTATGTATGTATGTATGTATGTCTGTATGTATGTATGTATGTATGTATGTATGTATGTCTGTATGTATGTATGTCTGTATGTATGTATGTATGTATGTCTGTATGTCTGTATATATTTACAAAGATAAACATAAACTGATAATAAACATAAAAGATAAACATAAACTGATAATATATTTACAAAGTTTTTAAATTACATAACAAAATAAAAATTACAATACAAAACTACGGGGAGTCAGGGTAATCTCGAGGCGGTGGCAACGGCGGAGGATCAGTACCAGAACGCCGCGCCATCTCTGACTGAACCTGCCACTCCATCAGATCCTCAACGCGATCGAGCCGTCGACTCTGCTGCCGTAAGCTCCTAGACATATCCTGCAACAATGTCTCCACACGTGCAGGCAGCCTCACCTCTCTATAAATATGTCGTGGGATCTGAGGCTGAGGAGGCGGCTGATGTGGCTGAGGAGGCGGCTGATCATGTGGCTGCTCGTCGGGTGGTGGCTGATCATGCGGCTGCCCGTGCTGCTGCAGTGGATCGACGGGGCCGAGCTGCTGAACTGGTGCCGGCTGCCAGATCTCCCCAGGTCGAAGAGAGAATCGTATGCCAACCGGAAACTGGCGTATAATACGCATGCCGAATAGCGTACGACGATCTAATCTCACCGGCTCGATCGGCGGAGACACGTCACCAAGATGCCGAGGAAGATAACCTAAAGATCGGGCAATCAACGTGATGTACGCGCCGCCGTACACCGCTCCTCGCTCCTGCCGATGATAATACGAAGCAAAATACTCCGCCAAACACCTCGCCAGGTTACACCTGGTCCCCGTAATCAAACAGTATAAGTAAAATAAGTCGGGAATGGTACACCACTCCCGACTCTTGCCACGTCCCGTGATGGACGTGGCGATCATCCGATGCAGATAACGGATGAGAGGATCTCGAATGCCGGTGACCCTGCCCTTAGTCCTCTGAAACGGACCTCCGGCAATCTCAGGCCACCACTCTCTCAATGTGCCCTCCTCCATCTCAGTAATACCCTCAGTGAACAGAGGGGTAACAGTCTCCGGCTCATAATAAAGCCCAGAGACAACTGCAAACTGCTCAATGGACATCTGATGTGCATGTCCACAAAGCGTAAAAGATATCTCCGATCGCTCATCGTCCTCCACCATCTCATCTGGACGAATATATGTAAATGTGGATAAAAACTCCACTACCAGCTCACGGTGGGACGGTAAGAATGCGATCTCAAAAAGACGTCTCCACGGCGTATCGTCTCCGATAATAGCTGCAAGACGATCGCGCTCTCCCAACTCAGCCATCACCTCCCAATCTACGGCCTTTTGATGACCGATCTTCATCCGAATAAATTTTGAGCACTTAGCGTGCTCAACGGAACCGGCATCAAACTGCAACCAAGGATGCTCGGCAATATGGTCAACAACGTCAGCCTCAATCTCAGAATCGGAAGACATATCTGCACAGGTGAACAAATAGGTCAAAAACAACGTATACATACATATATATGTATATACACATATACATATACATATATGTATATGTACATATATACGTATACGTATACGTATACGTATACGTATATATGTACATATACATATATGTATATGTATATGTGTATATACATATATATGTATATGTATATGTATATGTATAGGTATATGTATATGTATATGTATATGTATATGTATATGTATATGTATATGTATATGTATATGTATATGTATATGTATATGTATATGTATATGTATATGTATATGTATATGTATATGTATATGTATATGTATATGTATATGCGTATATACATATATATGTATTTGTATATATATTTACCCTATACGCCGCGTATAGGGCTATACGCCGCGTATAGGGTAGCAGCGTATGGGTCACAGGGCAACGTATAGGTCGAATCCGACCCTATACGCCGCGTATAGGACTATACGCAGCGTATAGGGGACCCACGTATGGCCCCCAAGTTGCGTATTGCAATACCCTATACGCCGCGTATATATCTATACGCCGCGTATAGGGTACACACCAATGTGTCTTCGTCCCCAACCAAAGAACTATACGCTGCGTATAGCCCTATACGCGGGGCTGTACCAGCGTATAGTTCTTTAATCCAGTTTTTAAATCACGCATTTTGGGGCATAAAACACTACTTTAACGTTTAAATCAATGAACGATTAACATAATAATGATGTATGAACAATAATACGTACCTGGATGTTGAAAAATCGAAGATCAATACGTGGAGTATAGTGCTATACGAGAGTGTTTTTTTTTGAATTGTGTGTAAAAAATAGAAAATTTGAAAGATATAGTTGCCCGAGGACCTATACGCCGCGTATGGCGCCATACGCGGCGTATAGCTTATATTCCTTTTTAAATCGACACCGACCTATACGTGGCGTATGGACCTATACGCCCCGTATAGGTGTAGTGATGTGACTTCGGTTGTCAGTCATTAATGTCGCATTAATGGCGTACCCTATACGCGGGGTATGGGCCGCGTATGGACCCATACGCGGCGTATAGGGGGGTGTCGATTTAAAAAAGTGGGTGTCTATTTATTAGGACCCTTAGTTATTCTTCAACACGACACTCATTTTGGTGTAGCATGAATATAAATGTGAATATGAATTATTATTTCAACGCTATCAAATAATATTAAAATTTTGAAATGTATTCACAATAAATTACGACAATGAAGTTTGAGAGCAAGT
Source organism: Flaveria linearis (assembly GCA_024085815.1). Taxonomy (NCBI): domain Eukaryota; kingdom Viridiplantae; phylum Streptophyta; class Magnoliopsida; order Asterales; family Asteraceae; genus Flaveria; species Flaveria linearis. The sequence continues at coordinate 2,494,222 of CM044010.1, forward strand.
TTGTCAATTCTATTCCAAAGGCAGATTTCTCAATTTTATGGTTTTTATTGAAATAATTTTAGAAATATATTTTTCCGGTCAAAATAAAGAAAGATATATATTTTATAATAATGTAAGATCATAAAATCATGAGATAAAATAATAAAAGATAAAATAAAAATAGAGTTTAGTTGAAGGAAATATCACATTATAATTATATTATAGGTGATGATCAAAAGAGAATACGTTTAATATTATATGAAAATGATATTCATAATGCATTTATTTAACTTAACATCATATTTATGGGCATTAATGATTCATCTACTTGTAAGCCATCCAAGCCCTGAAAAGAAAATTATTCTAAAATGAAAAATTATTTAAAAATAATGAAGTTTGAGGTTTATACGCCATCCTTCGATATGATTCGCGAGTCTAACAAACATTTTACTTGCAAATATATAATAAGATTCATATAATAAAACTTATATATAATGCATGCTATTGTAAATTTAAACTTAAGTGCTATATATTAGTTAATCACACGTATCATAAGTTAATTATATGAATGCATACAAGTAATCAAATTATAGGCATATATAATAATTAGTCAAACTTGAGCTTTTGAGATGAACTAACCAAATGAGCCTGTGTTCATGTTTTAGATATAAAACTGAAACAAATTAAGTTACTATCTAATAGTTGATTGAACTCGTAGTCTTTCCAGAACTTAAATTAGATTATTTATTAAAAACAAAGCTTTATGATTTATTAAAGAAATTTGTGCCTGAATACCAGTAACATCATATTATTTAATATATAGCAAATAGGGGTACACAATAAATATATTATTAATTTATTAAATAAATAAATATCAACTTTGACACCATACACATTAAACAACATATATATACACTTATTCTGTTACAATTTAATTCTTTTAGTCGGTGTGCTTTTAGTGTTTTTTTTTTTTTTTTTTTTTTTTGTGTGTTTTGTTTTGTTTGTATTTGTTTTTATAAGTTTGTTTGGATATGTGTTTGAGGTTTAGGGGTGGGGTTTTTTTACGGGTTGTTGTCGGTTTTCTATTTTGAACTGTGCCGTATTCTTGCGATTTTGATGTTCGTCTGTTTTGTGTATGGTGTTGGGCTTTGATTTAGTTTTTAGTTCTATATGTTCTGGTGTATTATGGATTTGGGGTTTTGATGTGTTTTACTTTGTCTATTTTGCTGACTTTTTGGTTTTGAACATTCATTTTGATTTTGGTATAGGGTTAAATTAAAACTCGCATAGACGCGACAACTATTTTAGTTTATCGTATAATAGTAGTAGTAGTTTAAATTATATCTATCTTAAAAAAAACTTTATTATATAATATTACGTGTTTATTTTAATGTGTAAATTTTGTTTTGAACGAGTTGGGGCAAATATTATAATTTTATTTCGTCGGTATAAATTCGAGTTAATTTATGTTTTGATGTAAATTTTGATAGGAAATGTGTTAGAGCGAATGTAATCTATTTTTTATCATGTCATCTTCTTTCCCGCACTTGCTTATTTTGATGTACATTTTGAGTTGTTATACGTTTTAACGTAAATTGTGTTTGAAATATAGTCGATTTAAATAAAATATATTTTCATTTGACGGTAAAAATTCATATTACTCCATGTTTTACGTAAATTTAGTTCGGAAACAAGTTAAGTGGATTATATTTTATACTTGATCATGACACGTACGTTCGTCGTCGCCTCAACGCGCGGCGAGTAAATTACTAGTTATTTCTTAAACTAAATTACTTTTACTTAAAAAAAAACAGTATCACTGGACTCATTAACATGTCTACGGCCGACCGCTCCTGGCCAACACACAAAAACTAATGCAAGCTATACAACGATACAATGACTAAGCGTGAGATTTAAACTGTTATCTTTTACTAAAATTCATATTATGCTATTTACAAACTTTTGACATTATGGTTATTATTATGAGGTGGTAATCACAAGATACACCTAGAGAGAATTATCTATTATATTAAAATCTTTGATCGGTGATTTTTTTCTTTTGTTTGTTTGTATTTTTATATGGTTTGTTTTGGGTGTGGGTTCGAGGTTTGGTGGTGGAGCTTTTTTAGGGGTTTTTGGTGTCTGCACACGTGTCTTTGTTCGTTTATAGGGTTCGTTGCGTTGTTTTTCTCCGGGTTCCTGCTTTCTTTCTTTCGTTATCGATACTCTGACGATTCTCACAATTAAGGTTTAGGTTTTCCTTTTGTTTGCTTTTTCCGGGGCTTTGATTTTCATCAGTTTTCTACTTTGGACTGCTTCGCCTTCTTGTGACTTTGATTTTCGTCTGTTTTTGTTTATGGTGTTGGGTTTGATTTAGTTTTTTGGGTTCTACATGTTCTAGTGTGTTATGGATTTGTGCTTTTGATGTGTTTTATTTTATGTATTTTATTGATTTTATGATTTTGAACCTTCATTTTGATTTTTTAATTTTGGTTTAAGATTAAATTAAAACTCGCATTGACGCAACGCGACATCAAAAACTAGTTAAAGTTAAATATCCTAAGAGACGTTAAAGTGATCCTAACCACTGGCCCATCTTTTTTTTTTGGAACGGCAAAACTTTATTAAAAAGGGGGCTAACAAGTAGCTAAAACCCCAACCATTACAACCATGGAAATATCTAACAATATAAACTAACCATTACATGAGAAATTAAAGTTTTTCTCCAAGCACTCCCAGGCGTTGTTGTTAATCCCGGTTTTCACCCATAGAGACACCATCACCTTGATCTCGATAAAGAGATTATGAATGGATATCTTCTCATTTTTAAAGATCACATTGTTCCTCAGTCTCCAAATGCTCCAACAAGTGACAAGAATGACAGAATGTATCAATTTTTTCCTTTTTTCGTCTCCTGGGGTGGACCAGTGCAGCTCAAGGAGATCCCTGTAGGAAAATGCATATATTGGGTTAAGCGCACACCATTGAGCCACTAGAGTCCAGATTAAGTTTGCAACCCTGCATGAGATAAAAACATGGTCCAAGGTCTCCTCATGCTCTTGACAAAAAACACACAACTTTGATTGAATTGAGATGTTCCTTCGCAGAAGAGCATCCTTAGTTGGAATGCGCCCCATTTCAGCCATCCAACTAAATATGTTTACTTTTTTCGGTACCCAATGATTCCATGTAAATTTATAGTGTTCACCGGAAGGGATTGCATCATAGAAAAGGTCCTTTATGGACCTGACCGAGAAATATCTATCCGATTTACTCCTCCACTCCCAATTATCTTCTTTATCGGAAAAACTAGCTTGATTTAGAATGGTAGACAATTGGTCAAGTTCATTAACCTCCTCCCTGGATAACATGTCTCTTTTCCAACGCCATTTCCAACTAATGTCATTATCAATTATAATAAAGCAGTCCTTTATTAATACATTTTTGCATCTTTCTAAATTGAAGAGTGCTGGGAATTGCATCATTAACGGAGAGTCATTTATCCAATTGTCAATCCAGAATTGTATCTCATTGCCCGAACCGACCACACCCACTAACATCTTCCTTAAATCAATGCTGAATTTCAGAAGATCCTGATGAATTTTGAAAATACCTTTCCATATGCCCGAACTCGTGACTTTTGTTGGGATGGTGCACCATGTTTTGGATTTGCAATGTAACGACCAAATAACTTTGCGCCATATTCTATCCTTTTCCGTTTTAAACCTCCACCACCATCTACTTAGCAGACCCATGTTGGCAGCTTTTAGGGAGGAGATACCCAGCCCACCTTTTTCCAACGAAAGCGTGACCCTCTCCCACGAGACCCAATTGATCCCATGGGCGTTTTTGCCTCCATTCCATAAGAGCGATTTCCGAAGGTAGTCTAGAGCCTGCAGCACCTGGTTAGGGGCCCTGAAAAGTGAAAAATAATAAATAGGAAGTGAATCCGTTACCGCCTTGATGAGAGTAACTTTGCCGCCTTGATGAGAGTAACCACTGTCCCATCTACGCGTTGGTTAATTACTTTATATTTAAAAATAGGGTCCTAATGGGACACCGCATGGGTTTTTAGGGGTAGGTCGGTTCAAACGGTCACGGTTAGGTCTAGCGGTCACATTTTGGCACCTAACCGTGACCGCATGGGCTTGCTGTCACGGTTTGAGATGGTAGTCCCCATGACCGCATGGGCTTGCTGTCACGGTTTGGGGTGGTAGTCCCCGTGACCTCGTGACAACAAAACGACAAAACGACAAAATGGGCTGTTAAAGTTGAAAAGCAGTCACCAAACCGTCACGTGGAGGCCAAACCGTGACCTCTAGGGTACGAGGTCTCGGTTTAAGGTACGACGCAGACGTGATTTTGACAAAAGGCCGGGATTCGCGGCACAAACCGTCACGTGGAGGCCAAACCCTGACGGTTTGTGCCCCAGAATTTGACCTTAATACCTTTCAACTTAGAACAATCGGCATATCCATTTCTAAACTTCCGTTTCGCAATTTCATAATCCAAATTTTCAGTTTTTAATCGACCTTGGATTTTGAGCTTTCATTCATCCAACACTCGAAATTTTTCAGCCTTCGTCATTCCAAAAACGTGTTAATTCGAAAACAGTGTCGGGTTCGGGAGATCATTATCAAAAGCCGAAGCTTCCAGATTTGAATGAGGTGCCACATATCGAAGATTCGAACCAGGTTGAACTAGTATATGTTTTATTATAACTTATTATTTGAAATATCTAATCATTATCTTTTTTAGGAATATTACGTATACGGGAGTCACCCTCCGTGGGAGGAGGAGGAAACCAACCCGTCGAACACATTTGCTCAAGAGGCGTACAACTCTTTATTTGGACCGACAGGTTACGGTGAAGGGTACAGATATCCCCCTTGCAATTCTTACGGGCATGCCCCGAACACGTACCACTCACAAACAGAGTTGGATTACGGACATCCCCCGTACCAGTCAGAACTGAAAATTACACATGTGTCGGATACTTTTAATGGGAATGACACAGATGAGAGTGACGGTTCGGTTCACCTCAAAGAAAACCATGGGGACACCGCGGAGCATGATGGGAATGAGGATCGGATAAGAAAGGCTACGGTTTCTTATAAAACCAATCAAGTACGAAGAGTTTTTATTCTTTTGTTTATTTTATTTTTTTATTTGTTTTATATATGTTTTTTTATGTCTAGCTTTATCATTTTTTCAGTATTTTGATTCTCGTGAGGACTTGGAGAAGTGGGCTAAAACGAGAGGACGCGAGCATGGGTGCGTCATTGTGGTGGGTCGGTCACGAAAAAAGGATGTGGAACTAATATGCAATCGTAGTGGTGAACCTAAATTCACTGGCACAAGTAGACGTACTGGGAGCATAAAGAAAGGATGTCCCTTTAAACTCGTAGGGAAGTACGTAGAAAAGAGTGACAGTTGGATGTTAGAGGTGAGAAACGAGACGCATAACCACGATCCTGTTGTGTACGAGGAGGGCCACGCGCATCTTAGGAAGATGACCGCCGAAGAAATTGATCTTGTCGAGAAATTACACAGGCAGCACGTGCGGCCACGACATATCCATTCAGCAGTAAGGGATCAGTTTCCCCACAGCGTCTGTGTTGTTCAAGACATATACAATCTGACGTCAAAGTTTAGGGCTGAGGGGAGAGAAGGCATCACACCAATGCAGGAACTTGAAAACCTGCTACAATCTAAAGAGTTCGTGTATGAAACATGAACGAATGCAACTACTAAGGCCGTGGAAGATGTTTTCTTTTGTCATCCTACTTCGTATAAAATATGGTCCGCACGTGATGTTGATAGACACGACGTACAAGACCAACATGTACAACATTCCGTTTGTTCAGGTTATTGGCGTTACGTCGACGTCGAAGTCGTTTTGTATCGCGCATGCATTTATATCGAGGGAACGGCAAGACAACTTCACATGGGTACTGGAGCAGATCAGAGATATGCTCGATGGGTGTGCGGAGGTTGCTTTCCGGTTGTTCGGCCACCTCCACCGCATGTCACTTAGGTGGTTCGCTGTCGTCAGCGGCCTCTACACGGAGGAGGAGACCCGACAGCCGATGTACACCACCGCCTTGATCCGCGGGCCAGACGACTCCAATCAGGTCTAGTGGCCTGCGATAGGCGACGGACCATACGGCGGTGATACGAGGTCCTCTCATATACGAGACCCTCTGTATAGATACATTCACCGACTCATCGCCACGTCCGTCGCTAGTCGTGGGGCGGGGACCGACAGGGTCAACGCCTCCGACCTTTTTTTTCTTCGGTGTGTACTCACACACCGACACTGCCACCTCGCGCACGCCCTCGCTGATTATTTTGCTACTTATTATCATCGGCAGTCGCGAGGGGCATTAGTGGGCGGGAACATCGTTTCCCGGATCGCTCGGGGCTTGGGGTACGCACACGCCATGTCCCAGTTCCCGCTACCTCCGACTCCTGTGCGCGTGGCCTCCCGGAGCAACGCCACTGGGATGAGGATCGTTCGGAGGTTCCCCGACGGCACGTGGCACCTGCTCAGTAGATACCAGGAGCTCGTGCCATGGGTGCCCGAGCCGTTGGTGGACCCCCCCGAGCTGGCGGGGGCTGAGGTCCACCTTCACGATGCCCACGAGCCCCTTGGCGGCGGGGAGGATCAGCCCATTCCCCCGCCGCACGACCAGGACCCACCCCAGCATCCTCAGCGCGTGTACCACGCCGTGAGATTGCCTGCTCATGTTATTGATATGATTCAAGACACACGAGGCAGGGTCGCGAGGCTGGAGGATACGACCACGAGGCTGCATGATTTGATGGACTGGGTCATCCAGCACATGGTCGCGGACTATGCCGCCTCGGGCGTCGTTGTTGTCACAACCACCGAGGCGGTTAGACCATGACGGTGCTGGCCCATCTGGCACGGGCGGATCTCGTCAGGGCAGCGATCCGGGGATGATGGATTAGATAGATATTTTGTTTGTATTTTATTTTTTTTGTATGTAAAAACTCGTTGTATATATATATATATGTGCAGTTTCAGTTATGATGATTTGTATATTTGGTTGTGTTTCTTTGTTTGTTTGTTTTATATTTGCAATGTTGATAATGTTAATTGTATATGTTTGATAACAACTGATTTTTACGATTAGGTTAACCATGTGATAAAATAACAACCAACTTGTTTAAAAAAATAATTAAACACAAAAATTACTTGTAATATGACCATGAATTGCAGCAGCAGGGAAACCGACCCTGCATAACCAGTTTTTCAAAGAATCTGCGCTGCGTTTTGTTTCCATAAAGATTAAAGTCAACGCGTTCTGAATCAAGATTAAAGAAAACAGATTACAAAGACTAATTAAGCAGATTAGAAAAAAAAGATGAACTAAATCGCACGTTTGTTAATGATTAAAACCATAAAATAGTGTTTGTTAATGATTTTAAAAGTATATAAACCTGAGGATAAATCGGTGCACCACCATATGCAACAGCAACTTTCACACCAGTTTCATAGCAGAATTTCTTAGCTTATTCAAATATCTAACGAAATAATACAGATCATAAGAACAATAGTTATATTATATATTCACGAAAAGATAGAAATGATGTGACGGTGAAACTAGTAATCGATAACCAATCATCATTTGTACAGACTAATAAACCATGATGACGTCAGAAAAAGGTAGACCACACCACCGGACCATGGTGCAAGATCCTAGTGCCACAACCCTACCTCTCCCCCCAACCATCCTTCTCACACTACTTCTATTAGCTAATAACTAAGGTGAGTACGTTAATAAAACTAAAAGTAATAAAGTACCTGGATTCTAGCACGACTAACATCCGCAATCTTTTTGCTTTGAAACAAATCCCAATGTTTTCCTTTAACCGACGTATGAAACCTCCAAGCTGCTTCAGATGTTGTAGAGTCACAAACGCATATCCGGCATTCAAACCATGCCTGTACGTATATATCAACGTCAAAACTTAGCTTATATATATATATGTGTGTATATATATATATATATATAGATATGTAGTATTTACACCATAAAAATTAATAATAATATTATTCAGATAGATACCAACTTGAAATCAATCGGAAGATACACGAAATCAAACTTCGATCGAACGGTGTTTCCCGCCTTTTCATTCTCAAGTTTACAGTGATAAAATTAAAATAAAAAACAATATTTAATGCTTAAAAAAATAAAAAAATAAAAGCAATATGTCACGGTTTGGCCAAACCGTGACATATAACCCCCCTGCACACAATCAATTCCCCATAATTACACACCCAATCATTGACTACGGATCCCCAGATATAACTGTCACTGTTAGGGCAAACCGTGACAGTTAGGTCTCACACCTGACCAAACGGTCACGGGAAGACCTAACCGTGACCGCTTGGGTCGGTTTTCTCCAGGAAAAGACGGTGCGCCTAAAATTTCTCTAAAAATAAGCGTAAACTTAATAAATTAAAAACATTTAACAATTTAACAATATAATAATAATAATAATAAAGGGGGATTTTATTTTAGTTGTTGGTTGCCAGCCAAAAACGACACTGTTTTTGTCCACTTTTTCTTTTAAACAATATTCCTACCACTCTCACCCCCCTCGTGATTTTATCATCACTCTCTAACCACACACACACACTCTCTCTCTCTCATGGCCACCAGTCGCCGGAAACCTCCCAAATAGCCACCACCATCAGCCACCGTATCTCCACCGTATCGCCACTGTCACTGCATTTCCTCCAATGGCTCCATTCACCATCTTCATCCTCTCCCTCTTCCTCCTCCACCACCGCGTCACCGGCGACATCGCTGAAGAAACCCAAGCTCTGCAAACCTTCATCTCCAAAGTCCCTCACGACTCACGATACTCATGGAGCCCATCGGACTTCGTTTGCGACTGGCGTGGGGTCACCTGCGACTCCACCAACTCCTCCGTCGTCGCCCTCCGCCTTCCCGGCGCCGGACTCATCGGAGAAATACCGCCCAGCACCATCGGAACCCTAGCTAACCTCCGTGTGCTCTCACTCCGATCCAACGGCCTCACCGGAGATATTCCTGATGATTTATCCAATCTGGACTTTGTTAGAAGCGTTTACTTGCAGAACAACAAGTTTTCCGGTAGGTTTCCGGCGAGTCTGGCGGAGATGAGCGGTGTAGAGCGGTTGGATCTCTCCGGCAACCAGTTTTCCGGCGAGATTCCGTTTGATATCAACAATTTGAAGAAGCTCACTCATCTTAACTTGCAGAACAACAGCTTCTCTGGTCAATTACCGAGTATAAACATTGCGAGTTTATCCGAATTGAATCTAGCGAATAATAATCTAAACGGTTCGATTCCTAATTCGTTGTCTGGGTTTCCGGTGTCTGCATTCTCCGGCAACATTAACCTCTGCGGTAGACCTCTGCCGCCGTGTAACAACACCTTCTTCCCGTCTCCGGCGCCATCTCCGTCGTCGGTACCACCTCCGGCGGTACGGAAGAGCTCTAACAATCTCTCAACGGGTGCAATTATCGCGATTGCAGTCGGATCTGCCCTAATTCTAGCCCTAATTTTACTAATCCTCTTATTATGCCTCCGGAGGAAGAGAAATCAACAGAGCAAACAACAACCAAAACCGCCGCTGCAAGCGACGGCAGCCACCGGTAGAGGCGTCACAGATGCCGGAACTTCGTCGTCGAAGGACGACATCACCGGCGTATCGGCGGAGGGTGAGAGGAACAAGCTGGTGTTCTTCGACGGAGGGATTTACAGCTTCGATTTGGAGGATCTTTTGAGGGCTTCGGCGGAGGTTTTGGGGAAAGGTAGCGTCGGAACGTCGTACAAGGCGGTGCTCGAAGAAGGGACGACGGTGGTCGTTAAGCGGTTGAAGGATGTTGTTGTTACGAAGAAGGAGTTCGAGTTGCAGATGGAGGTTTTGGGGAAGATGAAGAACGAGAATGTGGTTCCGTTGAGAGCTTTTTACTATTCGAAAGATGAGAAGTTGCTTGTGTCTGATTACTTTCCTGCTGGTAGCTTATCTGCACTTCTCCATGGTAATTTCTTCATCTTCTTCATCGTCTTCTTCATGTTTTCTAGGGTTTGATAAGTTGCAGGGTACCAATGTTACTGCATTGCGTACAAGCTTTACCCTTTTTCATAATTTTTAGCTAGAATTAATTAATTAGTTATACTTTACAGCAAATGATGAGTTGGATACTTCGAGCCATTTCATTTACTCATTTTACTAGTATTAATGTACAACCATCAATGCATTAGAGGATATTAATAACTTGGTTTAATCGACATTATGCTTTAAATACTTGTACCCTATGCATCAATTAGAAGCAATTCAAATCATGCTTTAAAAACTTGTACTACATGTTTGAATAGTTGTATTCTGCATCTAGAAACACTAGGACTTTTGTTGCTTAGATTCTTGTGAGATATATCATATATGTACATTATATATGATGTCTAACTCCAACATGCTTATAGACAATGTACCTTGTGCATTCATGGTTGTACATAACTTTATTTCACCTAGATATGAGCATCAATTAACTTGTATTTTGGTCACTTAGACTTGATTAAGTTAATACTTTAAAAAAACAATGTAAAGAATTTGACATCCATTGTCATGCTTTTCATGTCTTGCATTACTGTATAACAGCATATATTACGTTGTAAGTATATTATTTATTTGGGATAAGTCATAATGTGATTAGAATTTATTATTTAAGATTCCTTAATATCATCTTATCTTATAATGTTGTAAAGTACTAATATACGTAATTGTCGGGAGCATGTTTTTTTCTCTCTTTTAACAAAGGCATAGATGTGGTGTGAAATACGCATCCAGCGCATGATATCTTTGTGGGCTACCAGCATGTGAGTTGTAAATGTTACACTTTAGTTCCTTTAATAAACCAATAATTGCTACACGCCCCCCATGTTTCCTGAACATGCTTGATTGGTTTCCACTTCTTGCAATCATGATAAAGAGAATGTTGTTTTTTTAATATCATTTTTGCCCTTTGTTGTCCTTTGCTTTCCTTCATTCTTACGCTCCCTTGTTCTTTTTGGGGACCCTGAAAATGCATTGATGAGTTGTACCGTACAACTAATCGATGCATTGATGGTAATGATTAGGACAATTAGTAACCTTTTTTTTTTTAATTTTAGATGCTTTGATGGGTTGTACTGTACAATAAGTTAATCCATTGATAACCGGTGTGATGGTTTGAGTGAAACGTGATTGTTTTGCAGGAAGTAGAGGGTCAGGTCGAACGCCACTGGATTGGGACCATCGTATGAGAATTGCACTAGGTGCCGCCAGAGGGATCGCCTACTTACATGTAGCAGGAAATGTGGTTCACGGCAATATCAAATCATCCAACATCCTCCTCCGACAAGACACCAGCAGAGATGCTTCTGTGTCAGACTTCGGGCTCAACACGCTCTTTAGTGGGTCGAGCTCCCCGAACAACCGGGTCACGGGCTACCGAGCCCCTGAAATACTCGAGACCCGAAAAGTCACATTCAAATCTGATGTGTATAGCTTTGGGGTTTTGCTTTTGGAGCTTTTAACAGGCAAAGCTCCAAACCAAGCCTCGTTGGGTGAGGACGGAATCGACTTGCCCCGGTGGGTCCAGTCGGTTGTTAGAGAAGAGTGGACCGCCGAAGTGTTTGATGTTGAACTAATGAGGTATCAAAACATTGAAGAAGAGATGGTTCAGTTGTTGCAAATAGCAATGGCGTGTGTATCGACTGTGCCAGATCAGCGGCCGTCAATGCAGGAGGTGGTGAGGATGATGGAGGATATGAACCGGGCTGAAACGGATGATGGGTTGAGGCAGTCGTCGGATGACCCGTCAAAGGGATCCGACGGGCATACTCCTCCAACAGAGACCCGAAACTCACCCACAACAGTCACACCTTGAATAATCGGCATGAAAATAGATTAGAGAATTAATTTTTGGAAAAATATTCCCCTTCCTTTTTCTCGTTTTGGTGATTGATGTTTATTTTAATATGTCAAATTGATTTTTATGAGTCGGGTTCCTTAGGAGTTGTTTGGAAAATAGTTGTTTATGTTTTATTCTTTGGTAAATCTCAAGAAAAAGAACCAAGATTCTTGCAGTCATGTTTGTGTTCATGTCTTAAATTTGTTTTTTATTTTAACATTTGTGATTAAGATTAATAGAGCTTCAAATATAATGCATCCTTCGTCTACTGTCGGACTTTCGGTTGAACTAGTACATCGATACGTAACTTCTAGCTATTTTTCTTTTGTTACTGTAGGCATTTAGTTTGATTGTATGTTGATATGTGAAATTGTGTTTCATTTTCTGTATGCTATTAAATAACAATTTTATCCTTATCTTTTATTATGGAATTTGCACACATTGATTTTTTAGTAATGTAATTGTTTAAAATTTTGATAATAGTTTTTTTTTTGTGTTCGGAGATGTAATTTTGATTATCGATGATTATTGTTTTGAAATGAAATTTCAAAACTAATAAACTTAGTGATTTATTGTTTTTATTTATAGAAAAAGCTTGAAATATGTAATTGATGGTCTTTAAAAGTAATTATGTAAAAATATCTTAGTAAAAATAAAGATAAATAGTTTTTTAATAAGTTAATTATATATAATATGAAAAAAGCAACTGATGAATAGTACTATTCATTGAATAGTGCTTTCTCCTCTTCTTCTGCTCCATCGTCACCCTCTCCTTCGCCTCCCATGGCCGCTGTGTGTGCCGCTACCGTCTCAGGGATCTAATCCATCCGCTGCTGTGGACGTGATCGATGAGGTAGCCCTGATTTTTGTGACGGTGGTCCCGTGGTGTACACGACGCCGTGCTCATCACCACCATCGCCATCATCGCATCATTACCACCTCCGCATTATCACCATCATCGCAACATCACCACTACCTTCACCATCGCACCATCATCATCATCTCGCCAAATCCCCTTCATATTCCGCTGTTAAACCCTAAAAATTTTAAAAACCCCAAATTTGTGGTGGTGCGGTGGTAGGCGGCTGGATTTAGATCTAAATCAGAGAGTTTGGTGGTATATGTTGGCTCGATTGTGGTATATTATAGGTAGATGGCGGTGATAGTGACCCAGGTACAAGGTGGTGGTGGCTGGTGGTGTGTTGGCCTGCTGTGGTCGTGATGGCGCTTAAGGTGGATGATGTGGCGGTGGCGGTGGCACTTTAGGTGGACGATTTCAGTTCTTCCTTACGGAAACTCTAACCTCCCCTCTCTGGTGCGTGGAGTCGGTTTACAAATCCAATTCGTTTTGGTATTGTCTTTTTCCTAACATGCCTCCGTCGTTGCCACCGGGTTTATGTGTCTGTTTTGTAAGCCTAAGGCGGCAACGGGTAGGCTATGATGGATTTGTTCCGGCCGGAGATGTGGAGATTATTGTGGCTGCCATTTTTATGGTTACACTTTTATTCGGTTATTGGTCATATGGTGTTTGTAGTTTTTTTTGCTATGAATTCTTGCCTTTTTTCTCTTTGAATGGTGCAACGATTCGATGATGATGGGCAGTACCTCATCTGAGGTGTTGGATTGAGGTGTCTGAACTTGAAGCTTCATCTTCATCTTTTTGTTTCCTTTTTGGGGGTTATTTTTGTTATGTCACGGTTGTGCCTGTATCGATGTTCCTAGCTAGGTTGATGATGAAGATGATGGTTCATGTGAGCCTTAGAGGTTCCCTGTTGGTTTAAAACCTATAAATGTTGCATGTTTGAGTTTCGGTTGGATGTCTGGGTTTTAGTTGGAATATTTGAAACTTTGTGGCCATTGTACTTATCGGTTGGTTGATCGATGACATGGCTTTGTGCTGATGTGTTGGTTTGTGTACGATGACGGATTTGTGCCTATTGGAGACATAGTTTGGCTGGTTTTATGTATTTGGTGATTATCCGATGATTATGGGTTTTGGATAGCCGAGCAATAGTGTTGATGATGGTAATGATGTTACGACGATGATGATGGGCTTAGGTTCGTTTGAGACATCACTGTGCCGGTTATGGTTACATTATCTGATCGATGATGACACAACTCATTCTTTTAAACTTTGGGTGGCCTCCACTTTTTAGGCGATGATGATATAAAAAAAGATATGTTCGTTGTTATGGCGAGGTAAACACAATGTTTGCAGCCACCAGGAATTATCTTCTCCGAGCCTCTTATACTATTTATATATTTTTGGCTGTTTCATTAATGAAAAATGACTATGCCAATAGAATGCAATTATTTATTCAATCACACGCGAAATGCGCGCCTTTTTTCTTTCTGCGCAACCTTTTTCTTTAGTTGTGTTGGTTGGCTTTATGTGGTTTCTTTTGGTGGCAATTGTGTGGCTTACTTGTCCCTTAATTCTTCACACACTATATATGTTGTGTGTTACTGTATACATGTTCATGAAGGCTATGATGATTTTAAAACAGGTTTCCGTAGTTTGGCGTAGCGTTGTCTTCACTTTGCAGCCATTCACGAAACCTGTACTTTGTAAATCAGAAATCAGTGTGTTGAAGCTGTTAAATTATGTTGATTTTTATTGTTTTATTGATGTTAGTGGTAGGGAAATGGTTTGAAGATCATGTTTTTTTACTCACTCATTTTTGTTGCAAATTGTAATTGTTAATCATAGGTGAGGCGCAGGGCTGTCGTTCCATCACTTCACAAGAAGTACTTATCAGTAATAGTTGTTCGAGTCTTTTGCAAATGCTCTGAGAGACTTGTCAAAAAGCTCAAATCCTACGCGAGCAATGACACGGCTGTTAACATGGAGCAACAGTTTTCTCAGTTAACTCTTGATGTTATTGGTCTAGCAGTATTTAATTACAATTTTGATTCACTTACTGTTGATAGTCCTGTGATTGATTCTATTTATACTGCATTGAAAGAAGCTGAAGCCCGTTCAACTGATCTGTTACCATATTGGAAGGCATGTTTTAATACTACCCTTTTTCATACGTTTTTAAAATAGATGTTATTAGACTTTTTGAGGTCAGACTAAGGGAGCGTTTTGATAATTTTATGTGTTTACCGAAAGTGATTATGTGGTTTTGAATGATCATAAATTCATTATGTGATAATCATCTGTTATAAAGTTGGTTAGAGCAAATAGTGTTTGGATGTGCTTTTGTTCTTATTTAGAAAGTAGTAGGTTTGGCCTCATTAGTCAAACTTTAACCACTTACTTTTCTAATGACAGGTGTTAAGAAAAAGTAAAGACTAAAGATAAATGTTGGCTGATTACATTTTGTGCAGATAAGTGCTTTATGTAAGATTATACCAAGGCAAATAAAAGCCGAACAAGCAGTTACTGTGATTAGAGAAACCGTTGAAGAACTCATTATGAAATGCAAGGAAATTGTTGAAAAAGAAGGTGAAAAAACTGATGATGAAGATTATGTAAATGATGCAGATCCAAGCATCCTTAGATTCTTGCTTGCCAGCAGGGAAGAGGTCTGCAAACAGTGACTTGTATCAGCTTCTTTTCATATTAACGTGTTAGGTAATGGGTCAAGAGAGTAACTTTTGGTATGGATTGAAACGGGCCATGTTGACCTGAAATACTTTTTATCCTGACATTTTAACTCTTTTCAAACATGATTTTGTAAAAAAGGATTACAAAAAATTATTTAATTCCAATAATTGTGAAATTGCCTAATTTTTTAATAAAATGATTTAAGAGGTTTTATTCAGCAAAGTTACACATCTGGGTAACTTTCAACTTGTTATCCTTTAATCCTTTTTTCCCCTTTAATTGTTAGTGTCGACCCATTAGAGATAAAGCATAATCCGAGACTACCCATTCTTATTTGTTAATATCCGGTCTTTTTTCTCATGTTTTATGTTCAGGTTTCAAGTCAGCAGCTACGCGATGATCTGCTGTGAATGTTGGTTGCTGGACATGAAACCACTGGTTCAGTGTTGACTTGGACTACATATCTTTTAAGCAAGGTATCTCAGGTTATTCATGGTGGTGATGGTCGAGGAAGCGTGAAGGCCTCTTCTTGGGGTCTGTCAACCTTTGGTATCACTAAATTTGACTCTTTGATGGTTTAGTAGTCGATGACGATGAGCGTAACCTCATCTGAGACCATATGTATGCTGTTGGTTGTTAATTAAGTGTTTAGAGGTTAATGTTGGATGGTTTTGAGGCGATGATGATGAAAAGAAGGATATGTTTGTTGTTACGGCGTGGTAAACTTGATGTTTGCAGCCGCAACAAACAACTGCTTCTGAGCCTTATAGCATTTGTGCTCTTATACTTACAAGTTTGCTTTTTATAGTTTGCTTGATGACGATAGCCATTGGGTGCATCAGAGGGCTATGGGTATCATTGGCGGTATTACATTTCTCATTGTATCGACTCTTATCGTTTGTTGAAAGTGTTAGGTTGCGGCTATCATGACAGAGTTCTGAGCCTCCGTTTAGGTCGTCCTTCTAACGCACAACGCGCGTTCGGGTATCAAACTAGTTATAGTGAAATGGATAAATATGTAACATATTTTGACTTAAAAAAATATGTAATTAATAATCTTATAAAAATAAATCTAGAAACGTCCCCTTTTATCTCTCCAAGCCCATGCGTAACATTCATATAAGTCGATGACGATGAGCGTAACCTCATCTGAGACCATATGCATGCTGTTGGTTGTTAATTAAGTGTTTAGAGGTTAATGTTGGATGGTTTTGAGGCGATGATGATGAAAAGAAGGATATGTTTGTTGTTACGGCGTGGTAAACTTGATGTTTGCAGCCGCAACAAACAACTGCTTCTGAGTCTTATAGCATTTGTGCTCTTATACTTACAAGTTTGCTTTTTATAGTTTGTTTGATGACGATGGCCATTGGGTGCATCAGAGGGCTATGGGTATCATTGGCGGTATTACATTTGTCATTGTATCGACTCTTATCGTTTGTTGAAAGTGTTAGGTTGCGGCTATCATGACAGAGTTCTGAGCCTCCGTTTAGGTCGTCCTTCTAACGCACAACGCGCGTTCGGGTATCAAACTAGTTCTAGTGAAATGGATAAATATGTAACATATTTTTGACTTAAAAAAATATGTAATTAATAATCTTATAAAAATAAATCTAGAAACGTCCCCTTTTATCTCTCCAAGCCCATGCGTAACATTCATATAATTAAGCTATTAACACCATGTCTTATCTTGGTCATTGATCTGACTTGATAAATATTTAATTTTTTTAAAAAAAATCTTTATGTTTTACTTTTTCTATTTGAACCTCCTCCTTTTTATAGATAAGGGATTAAATACGGAGGATTCTTGTGAACTGCTTTAGAGTGTTAGTCCTATTGACTTGATAGTTTAATATAGTTCTGTCACTGTTTTTTACTCTTTATATCAATACGAGTTTGCTCAAACACACAACAACAATATAAACACACAAGTAGAAGTTGCATAAGAGGTCCTTAAGATCAAACTTGTAAGTAAACCTATCATCCCCATTTGACATGTCGATAAGCACATGTTCCATGAGAACTTCTAAATCTTATCACCGATCAGGGTTTATACGTGCCCAAAAAGCTTATTCATCAGCATGAAAAGTACTAACTGTTTACACTAGACGCAAGCAACAAAATCTCTCGAGAAATTAAATAAACATACGTAATATAAATTCCTGATAGATTTTGAGTGACTGCTAGTAGCCTATTAGTATGTACTTTTTTTTACAAATGATTTTTCTTTATCTTTACAAAAAGAAAATTCATGAATGAAATTATAGATTAACCAATACGATTCAAAGCAGAATTACAGCTACAGTAAGTAGTAACTAATCAATAAGGAACTAGAACATTTTTCAAAGATACAAAATCAAACAAATCATTTCATTTAGATCAGTCAAAGATGATTTGGTCATGTGTGAAAAGCACCATACAAATACAATATACGAAATGGAAATATTCTAAAAGATAAAAGTGAAGTGTAAAAGGCTGGTACACACAACATGTAGATGCCATTTGGCAAGATGCAATGGAGGTAAAGTTTTGTAAATATGAAATAAGTAGAGGGGGTAACATGTAAAATTGTGAAAAAGTGATGGGTGTTTTGGGAACATTGTGGGCCGGCTGGTGTCGAAGACCATTTCTTTAGGGTCCTAATAAATACGACGCGTATGGGTCCATACGCGACGCATAGGGTCGAATGCACTGAAAACGAGAAAAATTCAGGGGGGTGTCAGAGAGCTATACGCCCCATATAGCCCTATACGACCCCCCCTATACGACACATATAGGGCTATATGACGCGTATAGCTAATTTCGACACTGACTACGATGAAAAATTCAGGAGGCTGTCAGGGGGTTATACACCCCGTATAGGGCTATACGACCCCCCTATACGACGCGTATGAGCTATACGACCCGTATAGAAATTTTGAGGTGTTGATTTAAAATAATGGGGTGTCTATTAACCCTTTATTTATCATCTTTCAACGATCCAGGGGTCTGACAAGTCAGAGTCACCCAGTTGGATTCCACACACCAATGTACTGTCAATTCAACACAAGGTACAACCCTTTACAGAGTCTTGTTGTTGTCCATTTCCACTACCATTTTCATTTTGGGCCCTTTTCAATTTCACTAGGTCCAACATAATAAATAGTGTTTTCCTGAACACCAAAAGAACAAAGATTGATTATATGACAAAGGAAATCTAATGAGAAGCTAGAAACAGCCGTTTTTTTTTAAAAAAAAGCTAGGAGTTATTTTATGGTTTTTTACAGAAAAGGTAATGAATTCGATTTTTTCGTTTGAGTTAATATGTTTTTAGTGGGTTAGTGGTTTATTACAATAGGCTTTAAGGTGGTAGGTTTCTCCTGTAATGGTGGACAGACCAGGTCACCAACGTTGTCTTTGTTCACAAACGAAAAAAGGAAAAAAAAGCTAGAAACGAAATACATACATCAAAGGAAAAAGAAATTCATATGGAAAATGATCTCCAACTAGGGCCATGCTAGATCCCACAGTTCGATCGGTTAATTATCCATATATATGACCACACATTGATATATTCAATGACTTTATGGATGGGTTTATAATTGAGGGTCTTATCATTTCCGATCCTCAAAATATACCAACATCTTACCATAGTAATTGCTTGAGCCGATTTCTTAACCTTTTTTATTACCTATTCACAATTCACAATGAACCAATCACTAACTAGTTGCTAAATATAAGATGCAATCGGTCATGAAATAAATACATGCTTAACAGACTTGGGCTTCTACGCACAGGTGACGTAAAATTTACAATGTTGATTCGACTAAGGGCTGTGTGGTAATTTCTGGATGATTAAGTGCTGAACTAATAAGAGGTCTGAATCAATAAGAATTTGAATCAATAAGAGGTCTGAACAATTAAGATGTATAAACCATTAAGATGTCTGAACCATTAACATCAAGTATATAGCTTAATTATTCAAAGAAAATGTCGGACCAATTCAGATAAAAGGTCTTAACCATTCAAAATTAGACATTTTAACTATTCAGTATTAGTATAATACTTAAACATATCTTTGTTCGGTTGTAAGATATGTCTTACAGGAAGTTGTTTTGATCTGCGTTAAAGATAAAAAAAATACATTAGAAAAGTGATCATTAGTAGTGACAAGTAAATGATAATTAGCAGCACTTGTGATCAGCAAACACTAAGGGGCTGTTTGGTAGCCTCTTAATGATTCCATTAAGAGGCTACCTCTGAACCATTAAGAGGTTTATGTGTTTGTTTCAAAAAAACGGAGCCTCTGAACTGAACCGTTCAGTGCTGAATGGTTCAGATATGAAATATCGCTGAATGAAGTTCTAGACACAACTACCCTCAAAACTCACAGCACTCATCTTCGATCTTCATCTTCATCTTCGATCTTCATCTTCATCTTCGATCTTCATCACAGCCTCTTCATCTTCATCTTCGATTCACCACAGCCTCCTCCGCCTCCTCCGCCATCCCGATTCACCACAGCCTCTTCATCTTCATCTTCGATCTTCATCTTCATCTTCATCCCCGATTCACCACAGCCTCCTCCGCCTCCTCCGCCATCCCGATTCACCGCAGCCTCTTCATCTTCATCTTCGATCTTCATCTTTCGCCCGCCGTCCACCATTCCCCGACGACCTCCCGATTCACCATCCCCCGACGACCTCCCGATTCATCTTTCGCCCGCCGCCCGCCGCCCGCCATCCCTCACCACAGCCTCCTCCTCCATCCCCGACCACAGCCTGCATCGGCCCTAATTATCGTAATCGGTACAGTTTCTTGTTTCTTGTTGATTGATTTCGTGAGGAACAGGATTTACTTGAAGCTTGTTTCTTTATTGTTGAATTTTGGTTTCATCAAGAAACCAGAGCTTCACTGATTGTTTTGAACTCAAATCTATAGTAGTTGATTGCAAATTTAGTGTGAAAGCAAATTTAGTGGTCTTGATTGGTGCAAGTTTAGTGAGGAATCTATGATGCAATCTATAGTAGTTGATTGCAAATTTAGTTGATTAAACCAGAGCTTCACTGATTGATTTCGTGAGGAAAATCAAATTTTGCTCAAATTGTTTAGTGGTCTTGATTGGTGCAAGTTTAATTGACTTTAAATGATGCAATATATGATCTGGTTGATCTTGTTTGTATTGCAGTTTTATTCATGTTGTATTAGCAAAGTAATCATATAATAATTGAAGTGATTTGAACTAAAAGTCAGATGTTTATGTTTTGTGCATGTAAAATACAGTCTTGATTCTAGTCCCCTTGTGCAGCACTTAACATTTATCATAAAAAAATGTGTGATTTTGATATGATATTCACGTTCGTATGGGCTGGATGGGAGGGCATTGCGCATGATTCTCGAGTTCTAAAAGAAGTTGCCTTTAACTTGACATCCGGCTTTCCTTTCCCCCCACTAGGTTCTTAATCATTTTTAAAATTTTTATTAATTACAATATTTGTTTTCTTTTGTAATACATTTGTTACTAACATTGCAGATAAGTATTACCTTTGCGACGCTGCGTACACCAACACTCGTGGGTTTATGGCTCCATACCGTAGTACGAGGTATTGGTTAGTCGATTTTCGATGACAACGTGCATTAACTAAGGAAGAAAGATTCAATCATGCTCATGCACAACTTAGAAATGTTATTGAGCGCGCATATGGTGTGTTGAAGGCAAGATTCCCAATATTAAAGCAAATGGCTCCCTTTTCGTTTACAATTCAAAGACACATAGTTATTGCTTGTTTCGCCGTTCATAACTTTATACGGAAATGCAACATTCATGATCAGTTGTAGAGAACACATTGTTTGTAGAAGCACAAGGTGGTAACAATGATGATCAGTTTGTTCATGATATAGAATGGGGTTCACAAGGCATTAATTATATGAATAATTTGCGTGATGAGATAGCTAGTCAATTAGTTTCAATTGATTAATATTTGAATTACTTTGTGATTGGATATTAGTATGTTGTATTTGAAATATTTTGAGTTTGAATTCTAATATGTTGTATTTTGTTAACCTATTGATCATTCACATACAGTCATTCAGACATCTAACCAAACAGATACATTTTATTCAGCCTAAAATAATTCAGAGGGGTAAAATTGTCATTTTGTACAGTCATTCAGAGATTCAACCAAACAGCACATTTTGGTTCAGCACTTACTGGTTCAGAGCCTCTTAACCATTCAGACCTCTTAACCATTCAGCACTTAATGATTCAGATCTAACCAAACAGCCCCTAAGATTAGCAGCAAATATAAGCAGTGTGCAATAACCAAGTTACTGCTGATAGAACCCAATCACTAACAGTAACTAAGTTAGTGTTTAAAGAGTTCATTATAATGTAATTAAACTGTTTTTAACTGTTATTTAACTACCGACTAACACACTATAACATGAAACAATGTATCGTTTCAACTAAATATTAGGATTGTTCCCTGTTGCTACACGAATCCTAATCAAGGGATTAAGACCGGGGAGCAGTGCAAGAATGGAGTGGACACCAAGGATTGAGCCGGAACTTGGCCTCGATAGGATGCGGCTGATCTTGACTTCGTCTAAGCTGGGTTTTGACTGGGCAGCACTTCGAACGGACTTGGGCTTATGTTGAGATGGACTTCGTCTAGACAGGATATCTGCGAGACAAAAACAACACCGTAAGCCTCGCCACGGGCAGAAGGGATTTCCCCCTGTGACCAACCTCCGGCGTGAGAATAAGTTTCTGGATGAAATGTGTAAGTATGAGTATAAGTGTAGTGAGTTAGGATGATGTTGTGAGTTTACCTGAACCTCTGTATTTATAGTGATTTTCGTATGTTAATTCATTCCAGACGAATCTATTTTGAGACATCTGGAGTTTATGCGTTTGGTCTGAAACTCCTTGGTCAATGGAGTTGTTTCCCTTTTAGTGTAAGGGGTTTTCTGCTTAGTATTAATGATGTTTGTCTTCAATAGTTGACATGGTTGTGGGTCTATCATGCTACATCTGTTTCTTACACAGTTTGTCTTTTGTTGTTTGTCACTTCTTGGTTACTGAACATGTTCTTGTGGCTGCCAATGGTTTCTCTTCCGTATCGTCATAATCTTTTGCTTACTACGAACAACCAAGTGTTGTGTTTGAGAGTTTTTACAAGTGTTGAGGTTTTTTACGCTAAATGTACGTGTGTCGCGGCTGCATGTGTGAATGGACTTTGGACCGCGTCTTGGCCCCGACCAAACTAGATGAGCCGCGACTGGGCTTCGGGTTTCTTCCTGGGCCGCGGTTTGTTCACGGGAATTCCCTGGATCGCAACTTGTGTCTTCACCCCAATGCTCGCGTGCTTGGGCCGCGGTTTGTTCGTGGGAACATCTTGGACCGCAACGTACCAACTCGCCCGTGCTTGAGCCGCGGCTGGGTCCTTTGCACCCCTCTTGTGCCGCGGCTTTCTCTTCGGCTGCCCCTGGGCCGCGGTTCGTTCGTGTATCGCCAAGGGTTCCATGGTTGAGGCTTCTTGCTCCGATCCTTCTCCCCAGCCGCGGCTAGGTCCCGGATTGAGTGCCTTCGTGTTTCTTTTTTCACGCGTTGGTACGTTTTCGGGTGGTACCCCATCAAGTCCCCCCAGTCCAATGTTATGGTTTATACCATGATATTGGAATAATACCCATATTCTTTTCAACTCCCAGCTTGTCAAATCAGTCATTCTACCAGTTGTTACATCAAGCCGCCCTATTTTTGTAGACCGGTTACTAGGCTGTGGCTTGTCATTACCTCATGTTTTCTTGTCTCCTCCTACCCTCTCTATATAAAGCACACTTGCCTTCATTTTTTCTTCATTTCTTGGAAGACATCACTTTCTTTTTCTCTCAAGGTAAGTCTTACTTGCTTCCTCGTTTTCTTTTGTCGTTTAATATGGAGTGTAGGAACGACATGCGTTCGCAAACGTCGGTGATTACGCAAGATTACCTAAATAATTTTGGGAACCAATATGGCATCAGTAAAGAACTCGTGCCGGTGGTTCCACCGTCTGGTGCAACGGTGCTGGATGCCCCTTCCGGCACCATAGCTTTGTATACCGCCTTCTTCACTTTTAGTAATTTTCGAGTGCCTGTTAGTCGCTTTCTATGCCTTATTTTGACGTATTATTCAGTGCACTTGGCTCAGATTGTTCCTTTAGGTTTGATAAAAGTTTATCATTTTGAGATATCCTGTCGTGCCCTTGCGTTAGATCCTAGCGTAAACTTGTTTAGGGCCTTCTATAAGCTGACCCGGGTAGGTGATTGGGTTACATTTGAGAAAAGAAAATCTCCACGACCAGCTATGGCGTTGCGCCCGTTTACTAGTTTGAAGCATTGGAAAGATCATTTCTTTTTTCTTTCCGATCGGATTGTGCCTTTCGAGATGAACTGGCTTGGTATGGATGAGGATATTAAGGATCCTCTTCCAAAGAAGGGTGAGTATGATATGGCTGCGTTCAACGCTTTAAAGGCTGAGCCGACCGCGCTTCGATCTTATTCCGAGCACTTTCTCGTGATGGCTGGGATCAGCCGTATTTGGCCGGACGCGAGCCTTTATCCCTATATGACTTGTCGGGGGAGCGTAAGTTCTCGCTTTTATCATTTTTACGTTTCCACATTTTTAGCTAATCATTGATGTATTGTTATCCTTTTTCAGGTATGGGTTTGTTCGATCGCATGCAGTTGTCTGCCGCGACGGACGTTACCGAGGAGGTCGAGTTTCCTCCTCATGAAGCTTGCCCTTTTCTCGACACGACTGCTGAGTTCGTGGTTCAGCCGGGGGAACGCTTGCCAGCTTCTTCCTCCGGGCACCGAAAGTACCGATAATCGTCGCCCGCCGGCGAAATGACAAAATGCCGCAAGTCGTGGAGCGAAGGTCGTGATGGGCCTTTCGGCCGCTTCTGGAGGTGCGACGGCTGCCACGGCCGCGGCTGGTGCCGGGGCCGTCGTTTCGGTTGCGACTGGGTTTGGGGCGCCCGCCGGTGGTTCTTTTTCTGGTTCGGTCGGGAAATCTCATGCTGCCACTTCCGCGGGTACTTCCTCGGGAGATACTGACATAGATCCTTCTGAAAAATTCACTCCGTATTGGGATCTAACGAATGGGTCATTGTTTGACGATCCCGAGTCTTGCAAAGACTTCATGTTTAATGCCCGTACACCGGCCGAGTTTTATCGTGGTGGAGGTTTGAAAAATAGAGACTTGTCCGATGCTGGTTGTTCGTCGATGATGAATAGTCTCTTTTCTTTTGTTGAAATTCATAATCGTTGGGCAGATGGTGTGAGGGAAAATCGCGATCTCAGAAGGAAGACGACGCGCCTTGAGGATGATAATGCGTCGTTGAAGCTTCGATGCGATTTTCTTGAAAAGGAAAAGGAGAAAGTTACCCTTAGCCTCAGCGAAACTCAAGAGGACCTCTGCGTTCAGTCTGCCACCGTGAAGCGCCTGTCATCCGACCTGAGAAGCGTCAAAAGTGCCTCGGACGATCAGATTTCTCAGCTGCAGGGGGAAAACGCACGACTTCAAACCGAGAGGAACTGGCTTGTCTCGGATGGGATGGGTTTAGCTTTTAACAAGATTCGCGATAGTGATGAATTTCTCAACATGTTGGCAAGGATTAACAGTCTTTCGGATAAGGTCGGGTATAACGCAGGTGAGGTTTTATTTTACGTTGTGCTTATGAAATAAGTGTTTATAATTAGAATACTAATATGTAGATTGGCGTATCTTGCAGGTCTTCGTGATGGTGCTCGACTTGCTGCAGCAGGAAAATGACCTGAAGATGCACCGAAGTATAATAAAGATGCTCTGGAGGAATTACGCCAGCTTTCAAAAGAGTTTGATGAAGCTTCTTTTCCTATGGCTGGATCCATTGCTGCCCTTGCTTCCTCTGATCTTGATGCTATCAAGGCCTTTCTTGCTTCGCCATGATGTAGGATTTACTTCTGCTTTTGTTAGTAGCCTTTTGTTGGCTTAAACTAGCTTTGCTTTGTTGTGATGTTGTCTTGGATGCTATCGTAGTTTCTTTCACCAGTTTATGGTTGTATCTAACCAAACTTGTATGCTTTGAAGTATGGTTTGCTTACTGTCTTATTAATCCTTGTCTTGTGTTGAGTGTTTGATTTTGCTATTCTTAATGTGTATGAAATGAAATTTGACCTGAATGATATAAATTGACGTAGTCCCGGACTTGGTTGAAGAACAACATCACCCCGAGGAGGGATTGGGCTACGGCTGCCCCTCTTTACGGAGGTTGGACCGTGGTAGCTTATCTGAATTTCTGGCCTGGGTTGCCATGTTGATTTCTCAAGCTTGGTTTCTTGCTTGATCATTATCGAGTTATTATATTGATTTCCCCCCTCCTGGTTACTTGCTTGGACCAACTCAAGCATTATCGGGTTATTACATTGACTTCTTAAGCTTGGTTACTTGGTTGAGCCAACCCGAGTGTTATCGGGTTATTACATTGATTTCCCAAGCTTGGTTACTTGCTTGATCTAACCCGAGCATTATCGGGTTATTATATCGATTTCCTAAGCTTGGTTACTTGCTTGATCTAACCCGAGTATTATGAGGTTGTTATATTGATTTCTCAAGCTTGGTTACTTGCTTGAGCCGACCCGAGTGTTATCGGGTTATTATATTGATTTCTCAAACTTGGTTACTTTCTTGATCTAACCCGAGTATTATCGGGTTATTATATCGATTTCCCAAGCTTGGCTGCTTGCTTGGGCCAACCCGAGTATTATGGGATTGTTATATTGATTTCTCAAGCTTGGTTTTTCACTTGAATTTTGTTATCATAAGTTATAATACATAAGTGCTTAGATGTAATTGCTGGTGTTCGTTTACACCTTCTTTTTGAAAATTGAATTACATCGGTTACATCTTGGTTACCCCATGATTACATGTAGCATTTGCGGAGTTGTGCTCCATTCCACGTGCGTGGTACCTCCTTACCATCTAAACATCTGAGCATGTACGCTCCATTTCTTCCGACATCTATCACTTGATATGGGCCTTCCCACCTTGGCCCCAACTTCCCTTGAGCTTGGACTCTGCTGGCTTCATTGCTTCTTAAGACGAACTCTCCCTCTTTGAACTCTTGCCTTTTCACACGAGCGTTGTAGTATTGCTCTATCTTTTTCTTGTATTTTGCTTCTCGTATGGCAGCTGCCATCCTTCGTTCCTCTAACAGGTTTAGATTAGAACGCAGCTCCTCTTCATTATTTATTTCCATAGCTTCTGTGACTCGAATTGTCGGTAAACCTATCTCCGCTGGTATCACAGCCTCCGATCCGTACGTTAAGCTGAAGGGCGTTTCTCCATGGCTTGTTTTTGGCATTGTCCTATGAGCCCAGAGGACACTTGGTAACTCTTCCACCCAATTGCTTCCTTCGAAATCCAGTCGGGTTTTTATGCCCTCTACTATGCTTCTGTTGACTCTTTCTACCTGTCCATTGCCCTGCGGATGTGCGACCGAAGTTAAGATTTGCTGGATCTTTAGCTCGTCACACCAACCTTTGAATGGATTTTCCGCGAACTGTTTGCCATTGTCGGTCACTATGAACAATGGGAGCCCGAAACGACAGATGATATGTTCCTAGACGAATTTCTTCACTTGCAGCCCCGTTATTGATGCCAGGGCCTTAGCTTCGACCCACTTGGTAAAATAGTCAACGGCCACTAGCAGGAATTTCACCCTTCCCACGGACTCCGGGAAAGGTCCCACAATATCCATGGCCCATTTTTGAAAAGGCCATGCGGCATTGACTGGGATCATGTCATTCTTTGGACGAAAACACATTGGCGCGTGTCTTTGGCAGCTTTCACACTTCCTGATTTCTTCCACGGCACTCTGGTGCATCCCCGGCCAATAATACCCTGCACTCATTGCTTTCGCTACCACCGTCCTTGGCCCTGCATGTATCCCACATATGCCTTCGTGTATCTCGTGTATCACATACGTGGCCTGCTCCTTGGTTAAGCACCTTAAAGACGGCCCCAGGTATGACCCCCAGTATAAAATTCCCTGCTGCATTTCATAGTGCAAAGCCCTTGCCTGTATTGCTCGCGCTTCCCCTCTCTCTGCTGGTAGAACTCCTTCTGTCAAAAACCTGACAATCGGAGTCATCCATCCGTCTTCTTCTCTTGTTTCAACTGATGATACTTCTGGTTCTTCGATGGAAGACCTTTGCAACACCTCCACCTTAACCTCTTTTGCAAGATGGCTAAATGATACTGAAGCCAACTTACTCAATGCATCGGCCTTTTTGTTTTTACTTCGTGGGATGTGCGAGATGTCACACTTCTCGAAACTGTTCATTATTTGTTTTGCCTTATCTAAATATCTCTTCATGGTGTCTTCCTTTGCATCGTAGGATCCGTTAATCTGGTTGGCCACTAGTAGTGAGTCCACGTGGGCGTGCAATTTCTTAATACCCATTTGCTTGGCTAGCCTTAATCCGGCTATTAAGGCCTCGTATTCTGCCTCATTGTTTGAACTCTTGAACGCTAACCTTAAAGCATAGGTTAATTCCTCCATGTTAGGACCCACTAGGATCAAGCCTGCCCCGGAACCCTCGTCATTTGATGCGCCGTCTGTGTGCAGACACCACTTTTCAGGTGGGAGCTCTCCCTCCTGCATGTTAGGCGCGTCTTCCTCTTCCTCATAAGGCACTTCCGCCAAAAAATCAGCCACCACCTGTCCCTTGAATGCCACTCTCGGCTTGTACTCAATCCCAAAGGCTCCGAGTTCAATTGCCCATTTTGCTAGCCTCCCTGAAATCTCGGGTCTCCTCAAAACCTGTTGTATTGGGTGTCCGGTTCTCACCTCGATTAGGTGAGCTTGAAAGTAACGCCTTAGTCTCCGAGACGCATGCACCAGGGAGAGCGTGAGCTTTTCCATAGGTGAGTACCGGGTCTCCGGGTCTTTCAATGCCCTACTGACGAAGTATATCGGTGTTTGTTCCCCTTCTCGCTCCGTCATCAGCACGGCACTTACTGCACCCTTGCTGGCCGACAAGTACATTACCAGTTTTTCCTTTGGGAAAGGTGCTACCAGTCTTGGTAGGTTGCTAAGGTACCTCTTCATTTGCTGGAACGCCTCCTCTGCCTCCCTCATCCATAAAAAATCTTTCTTTCTTAGGCAATTCCGTAGGGTGGTTATGAACGGCAGGGCGCGTTCGGCGTGTTTCGATAAGAATCTATTAAGGGCCACTAATCTTCCATTCAACGTTTGCACGTCTTTAACTGACCTGGGAGACGGCATGTTCAGTACTGCTGCAATCTTCTCTGGGTTGGCTTCCAAGCCATCCTTTGTTACAATTACGCCTAAAAACTTTCCTTCTTCCACTTCGAATGAGCATTTCTTCGGATTCAGTTTCATGTTTATCGCCCGTAGGGTACTGAATGTTTCGGCGATGTCTTCGAGCAACGCATTCTCGTCACGACTTTTGATGACGACGTCGTCTACATATACCTCGATGTTTCTACCAATCCGTGACTTGAATGCCTTGTCCATTAAACGTTGATAAGTGGCACCGGCGTTCTTTAATCCGAATGGCATTTTTGTGAAGCAGAAAATGCCGACGTCCGTGTAAAATGCTGTCTTGTCTTCGTCTTCTGGTGCCATTTTGACCTGATGGTATCCTTTGTATGCATCCAGGAAACATTTTAATGGAAAACTTGACAGCGATTCTACCTTCAAGTCGATTTCTGGAAGGGGATAGCAATCCTTTGGACAGGCGTTGTTGAGATCTTTAAAATCAATGCACATCCTCCAGCTACCATCACCTTTCTTTACCATTACCGGGTTGGCCACCCAGGTCTGATATCGGACTTCCCTTATAATACCTGCTTGCAGTAGCTTCTTGACTTCTTCTATCACAGCCTGACTCCGCTCCTGCCCCATATGGCGGCGCTTCTGGGCCACAGGTTCCTTGGATAAATACGTTTTTAACTTGTGTTCTGCGATATCTCGGGGAACTCCTTCCATGTCGGAGGGCTGCCAAGCAAAGACATCTAAGTTGTTTCGCAAGAGATGGTAGAGTCGATCTTTAGCCGCGTCACTTAGCTGCCCTCCTATTATGACTTTTTGTTCTAGGTATTTTGGGTTGACCACCTATTTTTCTTGAGTTGGGCATAGATCTTCCTCCTCCTGGGAAGCAGTTTCTGATTCCACTGCTTTTACCTCTTTACACTCCCTACTAGAATACATTGTCACCACTCCAGTAGGGGTTGGAAATTTGATTGCTGCGTGCACCGTGGATATCACCGCTCCCAAGGTGCACAGCCCTGGTCTTCCCAGTATGACATTGTGTGATGATTCCGATCGCACCACGAGAAAAGTCATTACAACTTCCCGCCATCCTGAATGGTTTCCAATAACAACCGGGAGCTGGATCTGTCCCAGTGGCTGGACTACCTCCGCGGTGAAACCCGTGAGCATGTGAGTTTTGGTGTCGAGGCCTCTTCTTACTTCTTCATCTAGCTGCAAAAAGCAATGTTCATACATAATTTCCGAGCTACTTCCGCTATCGACATACACGCGATGCACCTGATGTCCCGCTATCACAGCCGATACCGTGACAGGTCCGCTGGCGAAACTTCCTCCATGTATCGGAGGGAAAGAGATTTCCTGTGCCATCCAGGGCTCCATGTGATCAGATTGCCTCTTCCCTTTGTTGCTGATGAGCTGGACCATGAATATTTCTTTCCTCTTTTCTCCTGGTTGTGGCGTCTTCTTCAGCTCCCTCAGAAGATGGGCCAGCTTTCCTGTCTTTATGGCAAGTTCGATCTGCCGTTTTAATGAGAAACAGTCGTCTGTCATGTGCCCATTCTCCTTGTGAAACTCACAGTACTTGCCTGTGTCCCTCTTTACTCCAGGCTTTAGCGGAGCTGGCTTGGTGAAGTTGACATTCTCTGTGGCGAGAATCTCGCTTGGTGTTTTGGTTAGTGGTGGGAGCGTTACGTTAGGACCTTGTGGATTTTTGGTTGGAGATGCGAAACGAGGTTGGAAAGTAGGATTCCGCTGAGTGAAACGTGGTTGGAATTGCGGTTTTTCCCATGATCTTGAACCTCCCGATCTCTTCTGCTGTTCCAAGGTGGAAGGCATGAGCTTCTTTGGAGTTCTATCTTTCAGCTGTTCGCAGGCCTTTTTCCCTCTAACGAATGCTTTTGCTCTTTCCAGCATTTCGTCCACCGTCTTCGGGAGATGTTCATGAAATCTTTCTACCAACTGATCGTTTCTCACACCATGAATGAAGGCTGAAATTCGGATTGTTTCTCCAGCTCCTCTGACTTGCATGCTTTCTTTTGAATATCTCGTGATGAAATTCTCGATGGACTCACCGTCTCCCCTCTTGATGTTGTGTAGCTCTGTCGGGTCCTGGGCAGATAACCTCTGCTGGCTGAAATTCCTCAAGAAATCTTCCTCCAACTCCTCAAAACTACCTATGCCCCCGACGGGGAGGCTGTCAAACCATACCCTCGCAGCACCAGTTAGCGTTTGGGCAAACATATGGCACCACACAGGGACAGACCATTGCTCTACTTCAGCAGCCCCGATAAAGATTGCTAGGTGATCATCAGGGTCTCCCAGACCGTTGTACTTGCCAACGTTGGATGGCATCTTCAATTTTGGGGGTAAGGTGAATTCCGCTATTCTGGGTACGAACTTAGACCTGGCTCGCGCAGTCGACGGGCGATACGGTTTGCTGAAATCATCGTCTTCCACCGCCTTTCCCCCCGGCTTGGTTGTATTCTGCTTTGCTCTGGCTTCGTCCTCAATGCTTATCACTGTCTTGCCTTGGACACCTTCCTCCTCCTCCTGGTTCTTTGGAGTGTCTTCATATTCCAGGCGTGTCCGGATGTCTTTCAACCGTCTTTCTCTTTCTTCCTGTTCCAGCATGGAGAGGATCTGTTCCCGGTTTTTGCTAACAAAGTCCGGGGTGATGACAATGTTGTCATCATTATTTCCTCTCGAGGTGGTGCCTAGTGCTGACGTGGTGGTGTGTGGGTTTTCGTCAAGGTTTGGGTTTTTATGATGATGAGGGGTTCCTGGACCCGAATCCATGGTGGTTGGCTTTTGGTTCACTGGGTCCCACGGATGGCACCAAAATGTTGCTACACGAATCCTAATCAAGGGATTAAGACCGGGGAGCAGTGCAAGAATGGAGTGGACACCAAGGATTGAGCCGGAACTTGGCCTCGATAGGATGCGGCTGATCTTGACTTCGTCTAAGCTGGGTTTTGACTGGGCAGCACTTCGAACGGACTTGGGCTTATGTTGAGATGGACTTCGTCTGGACAGGATATCTGCGAGACAAGAACAACACCGTAAGCCTCGCCACGGGCAGAAGGGATTTCCCCCCGTGAACAACCTCCGGCGTGAGAATAAGTTTCTGGATGAAATGTGTAAGTATGAGTATAAGTGTAGTGAGTTAGGATGATGTTGTGAGTTTACCTGAACCTCTGTATTTATAGTGATTTTCGTATGTTAATTCATTCCAAACGAATCTATTTTGAGACATCTGGAGTTTATGCGTTTGGTCTGAAACTCCTTGGTCAATGGAGTTGTTTCCCTTTTGGTGTAAGGGGTTTTCTGCTTAGTATTAATGATGTTTGTCTTCAATAGTTGACATGGTTCTTATTGGTTCTGTGGGTCTATCATGCTACATCTGTTTCTTACACAGTTTGTCTTTTGTTGTTTGTCACTTCTTGGTTACTGAACATGTTCTTGTGGCTGCCAATGGTTTCTCTTCCGTATCGTCATAATCTTTTGCTTACTGCGAACAGTTAAGTGTTGTGTTTGAGAGTTTTTACAAGTGTTGAGGTTTTTTACGCTATATGTGCGTGTGTCGCGGCTGCATGTGTGAATGGACTTTGGACCGCGTCTGGGCCCCGACCAAACTAGATGAGCCGCGGCTGGGCTTCGGGTTTCTTCCTGGGCCGCGGTTTGTTCACGGGAATTCCCTGGATTGCAACTTGTGTCTTCACCCCAATGCTCGGGTGCTTGGGCCGCGGTTTGTTCGTGGGAACATCTTGGACCGCAACGTACCAACTCGCCCGTGCTTGAGCCGCGGCTGGGTCCTTTGCACCCCTCTTGTGCCGCGGCTTTCTCTTCGGCTGCCCCTGGGCCGCGGTTCGTTCGTGTATCGCCAAGGGTTCCATGGTTGAGGCTTCTTGCTCCGATCCTCCTCCCCAGCCGCGGCTAGGTCCCGGATTGAGTGCCTTCGTGTTTCTTTTTTCACGCGTTGGTACGTTTTCGGGTGGTACCCCATCATTCCCCAACTACAAATGAAAGTTTTGGTCTATTATTGGTACACTTTTATTCACAAAAGGAAATTTGATACGTGTTTTTGTTTCTCTTTAATTTCTTCGATAGAAATTTCAAGAGTATCGAAAAAATATCAAGGGTAGTTTATATACAATTTAAAACATATACAAAAACCTTTCTACACTAGAAAACCTACAACACATTATTCAATTTCTTAGAGCATTCACAGTCCGTTCCCTAGTTTTATATGAGTGAGTATACTATATTATAAGTGATGGTTGTGAGTGGTTGTGAAAGAAAAATTTATGAGGGTTGTATCCTGATTTCTCATTCTTGAGGAATCACGATACAACCCTCATAAATTATTTAATATTTTTGAAAGTGGTTGTGAGTGGATGAAAGAGAAAGTATAATGATAAAAGTATGAAAAAATATTATTTAATTAAAAAAAGAGAAAAAATATAGGTTTTTAGTGTAATTATAAAATAGGGATAGGGGATGGATTGTGAATGCTCTCAAACAAACAAACAAACATACCCAGTATATCCCACTTAAGAGCGTGGTCTGGGAGGAGTAGGTGGCGGTGAGTTTTTCCTCTATCTTGAGAGATATAGAGACCGCTTACGAAGAGACCCACAACTCGGTAACAAAGACAATAACAATGCTCTTAATTGTATCTAAGCAAATGTTGTCTTCCTTATAACCCAATTTAGTAATTTTAAGAATTTCTATTTTTTTTAAAAAAATATTAGAATTTAAATAAATAGATAATAAACATATCAAAATTGATCACATACACATATTTAAAGACTGTTTTATCCCTTACCCACAAGTGATTTCACCCATCATACACAGGATTGAAAAGCTTGTTGCTCTTACAAGTAAAGGACCACTTTGCAATTTGCATAGATTTGAAGTCCAGTTACACACAAATATGATGACAGAGATGATTGTGTGCCTTTGGGTTCTTCCCCAAAATGATTATATATGGAAGTGTATTTTCTAAGTCTATGATTATTCCAAGCTTTTCAACATATTAGAAATGTTCTTAAACAATAGTTTGAGATATTGAAGTTATAATAAGTGAATGAATTTATATAGTTAAATATTATATAAAACACTTTGATTAACGTCTATCGGAAATAAACTGTAGTCACACGAGCATTATGACAGCTTGACGTGAGTAGAGCATAGAAAGTAGATATCATGATAGAACTTATAAAAAGGAAACAATATATAAACGGACTAAACAGATTAACCAATAAGATACTGAAGTTAAACTAACAAATAAATCGTAAGAGATCAAGAATTGAATCGTTTTTAAAAGAGTTTTTTTAAACCTTATTTTTAGTTTGTGTTCATTTGTTACAACAACCGTCAAACTTGTATTTTATCTCGAAAATCAAATTTATGTTTTTGCAATCTTAATTAAGCAAGTATAGACACATTACATATAACTTGGTTGACTATTTGGGACTCGACAATTTGGTTGATATATAAAACAAATAAAAAAAATAAATGTGTCACAAAAATTATAATCACCAACTTCCAACCTGTATATCTCACTTTAAATATCTATATATCAACCAACTTCCAACTTATACAGCACACCTTAAGAATCAATATATCATTTATGTTGTTATAAAAGAATACCCTTTTAACACAACATCAGAACTTAAATCTGTAACTATTTGAACGCTATGACAGATGGACATGAGCAGAATTATGGACAAAATAAATTAAACAATAAAATATATGAAGTTAAACTGACAAATAAATTGCAAGATATCAAGAATCGTTTTCTGTTCGTTTGGTACAACAACCGTCAAAGTTGTATTTTATATCTAGAATCAATTCTATGTTGGTGCATTTTTAATAAAGGATACATAGACAATTACGTATAACGTCATTAACTATTTGGGTCTTGACTAGTTAGCTGATATATAAATACAAAAGAAAAGAATAAACGTGTGACACAAATTAAAAACAACCAACTTCCAACCTATATATGATATATCTCACTTTAAAAATCTATATATCAACCACCTTCCAACTTATTCATCACACTTCAACAAGTTACAAAACTCTTGCACGTTAAGTAGAACACAAAATTCATAAAGTATAGAGAAAATATCATAGATGTTTAAAGTTTTTTTTTTTTATTTTTATTTTTATTATTTTTTTTTTTTTGGGGTGGGGGAGTTGAGCGATCGCTGAGGGCCCGATCTTTCGGGGGTCTAAAATCTTTCAAATATAAATGATATTATATATGCACGTATAGTTAATAAAAAACTATAACCCATTAACAGACCCAATAATAATTAATTATTTTGGTCTATTAAACCTTATAACCCGTTCACAATCCTAATTAGTTTAGTTTACTATCATTTATCCAATCTAATACGGTAAACCCAATAACAATCTAGTTATTCTAGCCTATTAAAATTTAGATTTCATTAACAATCCTATAAACTTTTTACATACAGTTTATTGACTTTGTATTATATAGACTTATTTTTTCCTACTAGCCTAAAATACATTGAAGATTCTCGAGGAGGCCCTTATATATTTTTCACTAACTACCAAATAAATTCTTATAATGGATTTAAGTTTAGTTTTTACAAAAAACAACATATTTATTTAGGAAATGTTATAATAGATAATTATTTATATTTATATGGACAGAATGTTGCAAATTGCAACAGGGTTATGATCTAGTCTTGCCAACCAAAAGTGAAGAAAGAGTCCCACAATAAAAGTTAACGAATGATATGATGCTAACGTCAACTTTCGGTGCACCAAAACAACAAAATCTTTCTTTTTCTTTACTTTTCCAAGTCATGCCACGTGCCCTCAATCACCATATGTAAATCAATTGTATGAAAGCATTAGGGGAAGTGTGTGTTTAATAGGTTTTGACATGGTGATTAATATTGAACATGTTGTCTAATATGTTCGGTTTTGGTATCTTGTTGATTCACTGGTCGAATTAAAACTAAATCAAATGATAATAAATAAGATAATTTTGTATATGTATAATCAAATGTGTAGAGTCAAATAACTTTCAAGGGCACTAAACAACCGTTTCTCTTTAACAATAGTCTTAGGTTTATAACTTTGTATCATGTGGCTTCCTACCATAAAATCCGGAAATTATAATGTTTTTTTAATAACAAATCTACCCTACTCATACTCTTAAATTATTGCAAATAAACTTACACTATGTAAGGGTTTGAACTCAAGACCTTCATTTTAAGAGGCGAAACCTCTATCAAGTGGGATAACTTGACAAACATAATAAGTTTGTGGTAAACTTTCTTTTAAAAACTATGATTATTTCCATGTGTGTTGCACACGGGCAACCAACTTAAACATCCTCCTAACCAAGAATGTTTATGTCGTATTCCATATATGAAATGAAAATAGACGTCACTAAACTCACAGGGATAAAACTAATAAGATTTAAATGTGATACGATAGAATTATCATTATACATGAAGAGTCTACAACATAAATAGAGGAGACTTGTGAAAACAAAACAAAATTGAAAAAAAATAAATAAAAGACAAAACAAAATTGAAAAAGATAAATAAAAGACAAAACAAAAAAGCAAGGCACAAGTGATAAAAAGTGGAGACCACGGGGGTTGAACGTGGGTCTTCCGAGAAACAAACCACGATCTAAACACCCAACTGAACCAAGCCAGGGTACGTTTTGTTAACAAGATGCACACCAAATTTTATATATTAAAGACCGAAGCATTTTTTAATTTATAAAAATAAATAAATGCGCCAAGTCTGCCATCAAGCAGACCCTAGTTGGACAAAAAGTAAAACAAAAAAGCACTCTCACCAAATTTTCTTTAATAATATAAGAATTGATCGACATAAACTGATTTAAATAACTGTTATATAGGTGACTCCTTATAACCGATTTAACTTCACAACTAGAATATTTTTGACGGTTGAAGAAAACTTTACCTCGAATACGAGTAGCCTCATTTAGTCATATTTAACCAATAACCATGATTATAAAATATTAACGATATTGATTTTACTCTAAAATGTTTTCTTTAGGCCCAAATCATAGCCTTCTTTACATAAACCATGTTGGGCTGATCAGCCCATATTCTTCCAGCCCGGCAGAAGTCTCCAAAGTCCAAATGGATTCGAATACAAGTAAGGATCCAAACAGATGTGGTTTGGGCTTAAAAGCACTTTTTATAAATTTTAACAAGTCCAAAACTGTGCACCTTTAAGTCCTTTAACAATTATCTTCAAATCTTAGGCTACAAGCTATAAGCCCAAAAATACGACAACTATGCTTACATTATTTGGTTTCATCCCCTTCTATTTCAAGGAATACTGTAATCGTTTCATAACAAACCCGATTTGAACCGGGTCCATGATCGAAATACGAGTAAACGAATTAGCCCTGGATGCCAAAAGATTCCAATCTCTAAAAATGAAATCAGACTTCTTAAACTTGCTGAGTTTTTAAGAACACAAGAATAACTGAATCCCAATAAATCGCATTTGATGGCACACCCTTTAGTTGCATTTGATAGAACGACTTTAAGGTTTCGCTATTTGACCCAAGTTCAGTGTTTGAAAACAATAATGTGTTCCACAACACAGAGATTTTAGTTTGCAATGATGAAAACACTCTTGTTATATCTTGAATTTTGTTTACATTTAGCATGTGTATCGGGATAAGAAAATGCAATCAAGTTTCATTCTACATCCTTTTAAGCATCTTAGTGAAAGGCTTTCTCCACATCTTTGATTCATAAAGATTAATCAAAGACGTGACAATGAAATTACCTACATCTATCCCTTTCAATTTCAACTTGAGGGGTCTTGTTTACCTTTGCATGGCATGGTTAGCCCATATAATTTGGGTTCACTCAAAGTCTCAAAGTATACTCCATGTTAATTTAGGGATTCTCAAATTATACAAGGCATCAAAATGGTTATTTTATGAAGCTTACTAGCTTATTAAAGGTTATAACGGGTCAGCATCACCCACTACCATTGGCAAAACCATCACCACCCCAATGACCCAACCACCATGCCACCTCACGATAGGCACCCAGTCACTGCCACCCATTGTCACTAGCCGCCATTAATAATATGATGGACGAACCTTTTGATGTGAACCAATTTAATACTTCTTATAAACGTCATGTTTGGACCCAAACTTGATGCCATACTTGCCCCGCATGTTTTGCCATCTTACCCTAACCCAAGCCAGATCAAACAATGAACAAACACAAGCTTTCAACACACATAGTTTACTCAAGATCTACGACATAAACTTGAAGTAACAACCAATTGATCACATTCGGATAGAAAACAACCAATTTTGTTTGATATACCCATTTTTTAGCCAAAGATTCACCCCTTTTACCAACCCGTTAGTGAATTTGCATACTAATAGATATTTCATTAGTTATTGTTTTGATCATATGTTTATATGGTCAAACTCACCGTCCTAGTATAACAAAAAGACCATCTTTTTTTTCAGGGTTTTTTCTTGTCTCGCAGTAACCTGTCTTATCTCACACATTACTTATGCATATGACTTTATTGTTTGAGGGTGATCCATGATGCTATTGTCTCGAAACCTATCGTGACCGGTATCCTTGATGTTTGTACAATTAATGGAATATGAAAACCATCCGATCAGATTTTTGGTTTAGCTTGTTATCAATAGTACACTTTAATATAATTAAATCAGTGACTAATAACTTATTGATAGTAAATTATATTTTCATAATTGATTAGTGCATATACTTTTAATTATTTAATTAAGTTATGCTTTATGTAAAATTGGGGCCATTTACAATTCAATATTTCAATCCACATGAAAACAATTCCATCCTCAAAAGTGTGGATACTTTTTCAATGCATCGTCTCTTTCATCGCCCACGTCTCGATTCATTTTTCTATGGATCCTCGATAAAAAGAGTTGTAATTTCATTATCCAAATACGTATATATTTTTTTCTAATTTCTTTATTTCTTTATCATTGACAATAACAATTAATTAATATAATAACTTTTCCTAAGGGTAACACAATTCTACGCCTTTCGTAAATCAAAAATATCAATGTGGTCACAGGTCATTAGAACCTCGACATAGAAGTTATTGAAAAATATAATTTCAATTTGACAGTGAAATATATTGTTGCTTATGCAGAAAATATGAAAGATAACGCCATGGCGGACTTATAATAATTTCGTATTTAATCTAGGTGTTTTCTAGTAACATGTAATATATGATCTTTTCTTAAAATCTGTACACACGATTATTCTCGTTTCGGTATCAATTTTTGCTCAAAGACATGTTTTATCTAAAATAACTTAATTTTTGATATTACTACACCAAAAAATACATTTTCTAGATGCAACTCAGTTTTTAATAAGATTTATGTCAAAACGTTTAAAAAAAACTAATACGAGTTTAGTGTATTCAGCTTTTAAAAAATAGTGATTTAAAAAAAGTAACTGAGAATATAATACGAGTTAGTAGAATGCACGAACTGCATGATGAACAATAAACATAAAAATTAATAGTAGAAAAAATGTATTTTCCTATATAATATTTATAATTATATACATGTATATATAGAGAGAGAGATTGTGGCAGCAAAACATGTGAGAGAAGAACATGATGTGGGGTATTCTGACAGTTAGGAATTTGGGTCCATCATCTCATCAATTTGAATATAGTATGTGTGGTCCACTCAAACCCTGGCCCATTATGAAAAAATGTCAACAAGGTTGACCCAGTCACCATGGGCTAAAACTACTAAAACTCTATAACCTAGCGCGTTTTAACCCGACCCGATTCAACCCGTTGCACAATCTGCCCTGTTTGTTTTGCCACTCTTGATAACCGTGAATACGCATGTACGACAATATTCTAGTTGTATCATATTAGTTGTTCAAGATAGTGTTATTGAGTTTCTCGATCCTTTGTCTTAGTACTAGTCAAATTTACTTATAGATCTTGATATCGAATAATAATTGAGGACCCAATTCATGTTCTATTTCTCACTCACTGGTGAGGTTTTTTATTCAACCGTAGCTCAAAATAGACATATTTTAAATTCATTGACCCCGTGTTTTTTATTTGTCTCCTAGTTGATCCTTAGAAGGGTCACTATTCACTAATAATATAATCATATTCATAATTCTATAACTGAATTTTTTGTTGTAAAATCATTTGTAGCTCAAATTTCTGAAAACCACATCACATGATCATAGATTTTGGGAAACTGTAGCATGCATGTGTCACTTTGATATATGATTGTATAATAAATATACACAATTCCATCATGGATGCCATAGAATTGCAAATTTACCAATTTGGTGTAAGATGGTGTCTCAAATGTACAACTCACCAATGCTATAATCTAAAGGCATAGTGATGGTTCTCATCAAAGTATAGTGCAATAATTAAAAGCAAAGGTACAAGTCTCCAAAAGCTAGACAATGGGTGTTGGTACAATTCATCAAAAATTGAATGGTGGAGCAAGTAAAGTGGTGTGTTAGGTTACACTTTTTTTACAGCTTTGTAAAATGATTATTACCTTCTTTAGCAAGTAAAGATGGAATCCCCTTTTCAATAGCAAATTTAGGTGTCCCAAAAAGGGGTATGTGTGTTTTGAGTGAATATATGTATATACATGTATGTATGTGTGCATGTGTGTATATGTGTGTGTATAGGTTGACAGGTTGTTAAATACAAACTAAATTACTATACAGAACTAGGGAATCCATACGTATACATGTTGCTTTACATGTGATACATAAGATGTTTTTTAACCGTATTTTTATGACTCTCTGATTATATGTGGCTATCTTTTATGTTTTACATACAAGTGTATATATAGTTTTTATTTATTTTTTTTAAATTGGTTATAATATGTTTAGTTTTTCTAGTTTAGAAGAAAAAATAAAAGGTAAACATGGTAGCACACAGATTGGATTAAATGTAATGATAGAATGTGTAATGTGAGGCCTAGTGACAGTGGAAGCTCAATACAGTAGATGGGGGACAACACAATTTCATGTGATTACACATATATTTCCTTTTCTCCCTTACTTTCATGAACATGTTGGAATGCACTCACTGTCATGCATTATTAAATTTGGTTGTTGAATTGAAATTATATATTTTACATTGTATTTTTTGTTAAAATAGAAGTTACATGCATTTTGAATCAAATGGGCATTTGTGTTATTGATCATCATATTTATTTTCTTTGGATGCAAGTGTATAACTCACCTACCATGTATTTATAATTCATTCTACTATGACAGTGTAACTAAATGTAATTTGGGTGTCACATCAATGTTATTAACCAACTATAAAATTACTATGTTATA
The DNA here is from genome assembly GCA_024085815.1 of Flaveria linearis. Classification (NCBI taxonomy): domain Eukaryota; kingdom Viridiplantae; phylum Streptophyta; class Magnoliopsida; order Asterales; family Asteraceae; genus Flaveria; species Flaveria linearis. Next base: position 2,535,421 of record CM044010.1, read on the forward strand.
CGAGAAACCCAGAGGGCAAATCATGTCTACCCAATAATAAAGTTAAGCTCATCTATGTGATAAGCATAATCCATTTTTTTTAATTGAGCACTCATTTTTCAAATTGAGTTAGAGGAGATTAGATGCTGGAACTAAACGATAAACAATGAAGACATATGTATTAAGAAGAGCATAATCTTTTTTATGTGTGCACGAATAAAAACCGGTGACAAGCTAGGTTGAGGGTAGAGGTAGGGGTGAGCAAATAACCGAATTAATCGAATCATAAGCGAATTAACCATATTAACCGAACGTAATTAACAAAACCGAACAAATAACCGACGGTTCAGTTAAGGCATAACCGATTAACCGCCATTGCGGTTCGGTTTCTGTTTTGATGTACAAATTACCCGCATGAACCGCACCGAACCATATCATGCACACCTTTTATAAAATTGATCCAAACCTAACCTAATCTTAATTTATTAGTTAAAATCTTGGTTTAAAAGCATATCTTCCTATTCTAATAAAAAGGTATATGAGATGACACGTGTCAACATCACAACCATTCTCATTAAAATTTTCCCGCCTCTCTCTCCTATTAAATAATTACCTTAATTACTAATAATACTATTTAACACTTTTTTAGATTTAATAAATTAATAAAGAGATCTATTTATTAATGTTATTTCTAAATAAAATTTTTTTTATAAAATAATAAATTTATTTAAAGCATAAGACTTTTTTTTAAAATACGAAATATTTAAAATTGGTATTTTTAAAAAGTTATTTTTTTAAAACCAAAAATAATTAAAATTAAGAGTTATAAAAAGAAAATTTTTAAAAATGATATTTTTATACGGTTTGTTTTAGAACAAAATATTTATTTATTTTTTTTTTAAAAAATAAAGTTTTAAAAAGTTGATATCACTATTTTATCTTACAGTCATTTCTAATACATAATTTCACTGATATTATATCTTAAAATATTATTTTATAATTAATAAATTTTATTATATTAATTTTTTATTTATTCAACCCGTGTAACACACGGGTTACTATAGCTAGTGTTAAATATATTGGTTATTAACTATAACAAGTGGTTAACCGAAGTGTCGGCTGTGGTTAAAAATTGAATCAACCGAACTCGCGGTTTTGGTTTCGAAAATGGTATTGACCACACCGAACCGCACCATACATACCCAGAGGAGCATCAATTGCCTCAGCATGAACTGGTTTGTGTGTGCGTCATTATGTCTCCTGTAAACAAGTGAAAACATGTTAGATTAAGAGAGGGGAAGAGAATAAAAAGACACGATAAAATATCTAGAATAATGAAAACATTATTAGATTTTGTATCTTATAGATCTAAACGTAAATGGAATACAAAATATTAGAAATCCTAAAGGACTTACAAGGTCTGTCTATATAATAATAACAAACGTATATTTTTCGTAGAGACGCATAGATCTATAATAAAAATAGTTAAACATGTAACGGGAAGAACAACATATGTATAGAATGGGTGAGAGACTATTAAAAAGGAAATTTATGGTAAATTATAAAACTCAAAAACTTTCCTATTAACACAATTTGATAATTGTTTTAGTATTAATGTCGAAGAAATCTATATAATTAACCTTATCTTTCACCTAAAGACTCTTCTTTTTGTCATCATTTAAAATTAACATGTAACTAACATGTAACGTACTTATTTATATGCACATGACTGCCTATAAAGTTATATTTAACCACTTTTGTCGTACTTTTTTTTATTACAAAGACAAATAGTTTTTCATTTTAAATTTTGACCATAGTTATGACGTATACCTTATTAGATAGTTCGATTCTAACCTTTAGACAATTTTTTGAAGAAAACTACCATTCATTAAAATATGTACTTGACGAATTGGGTATGAAGTCATACTCTTACAAGTCTGCTTCACCCACCGTTACATCACAAAATCAAATATTTCATACATTATTTATTCAAATTCTTGTATAAAAACTAATAATTTTGAAAAGACCTTTTATCTAATGTCGGGTTGATAAGCTATAACTGAATTATTGTTGTTAAGATCACGAGGTTATATTTTCTTAATGAAAAAACGCCAGCTCTTGCGTATAATCTCTGTAAGCATAAGATCCTGATCCTGACTATAAGATTGTAAAATCTCAAACGAATCATGTATTGATCTACTTCGGCTAAGTAACTGCAAAATATACATTGTTAACATAAAAGTAACATGTGGACTAATCATCTAAGAGCATTCACATCATATTCTTCATATATATTCATATAATTAAACTACAAATTATTTGTTTTTCTCTTTTTTTAATTAAATAATACTTTTTCTCTATTTATATTCATACATTTATCATTACTTTTTTTTAGGGTCCTGCTGGAGACACCGTAGGTGTTTCTGGGGAGAAATCGGATCAAAAGGTCACGGTTTGGTCAAACCGTGACACTTTGGGGAGAAACCGGATCCAAAGGTCACGGTTTGGCCAAACCGTGACATTTTAAGATATTTTTTTGAATCAAAAGGTCACGGTTTGAGATATTTTTTTGAATCAAAAGGTCACGGTTTGAGATATTTTTTAGATATTTTTTTGAGTAGTGAAATAAATTAAATGGAATTTTTTCAGAATTGAAATACATTAAAAGAACTTTTTGAAAGCTAAAAAGGTCACGGATTGGCCAAACCGTGACATTTTAAGATATTTTTTTGAATCAAAAGGTCACGGTTTGCCTAAAAGGTCACGGTTTGAGATATTTTTGAGATATTTTTTTAGTAGTGAAATAAATTAAATGGTATTTTTTCAGAATTGAAATACATTAAAAGATACTTTTTAAAAGCTAAAATACATTAATTCATATTTCTTGAAAATTGAAATACATTAAAAGTTACTTCTTGAAAGTTAAAATAAATTAATTCATACTTTTTATGAGCTAAATTAAACTAAAATATTGTATTCTTAATATTTACATAAATTAATTAAACTTTGGTAAACAAATCATGCGTTATGTTATTGAAAATCAATTTTTGAGGACTACTCGTCATATATACTTAATAAAAATTGATGTTTATAAGTTAGTTTTTAAGTGTTAGTTTGTTTGTTATATATGTACGTAATACTAAAAATTTAAATAAAAGAAAATTTGAATCCTATAAAAATATTAGAGGTTACAAATTGAATAAAATATCTTACATTTATATTGTAAAAAATATTAAAAAATTAAATATTATACCCAATATGTCACGGTTTGGTCAAACCGTGACATATACACCACCAAAACCAAGAAACCCACTCCCAATAATTAACCCAATCCCGAGGTGCAAAACTTTTTCTGAAGCCCAATATGTCACGGTTTGACCAAACCGTGACCTTTAGGCTTCAATATGTCACGGTTTGGCCAATATGTCACGGTTTGAATCGGTTTTTTTTCAAATTACCTACGGTGCGCCTAAAATTCCTGTTTCTTTATCCTCCTCTTACAATCACTTAAAATATATTAAAAAATTATAGGGGTTTTAACAGCGTTTTCCTTAAATACAAATTGAACAGTAAAATTTTTATTTTAGTTCACTCACAACCAGTTATAACCATACTATATAATATAAGAAATATACTCTGATCAATTTATAAAACAAGTTGTGAATGCTCTAAACATACATAAAAGAATGAAATAATTCGCCTTGAAAGCACTTAAATTTTGTGTTATTTATCAATAACTAAAACGTTTTTGCTGATTGGAATCTTCATGAAATTTGTAATCCATTTTATCTTTATTAAAGTTTAAAATAAGAATAATATATAATAGAATCTTGAATTTAACAACCTTAATTTGAGTGATGATTTAAATTAAACAATAGTTTTTGTTATCATAAGTGAAGAGATAAGCAACAAAATTCGATTTTGTAGTTTCAAAAAGAGTTTATTTACTAAAATAGCATCTTCTCCTTTGAAAAGGTAAGATAAGATTCGACACATCAATTAATAATACATATTGGTACTAATAATAAAATAAAGTGTTTCACTTAGACCAATGTATTCTTAAATAAATACCGGAGTTTATAACGATATTGAGTTATATAATTAATTAACTTTAAATTTAAATGAGGATATCCGAAGTTTAAAAGTAAAACGTGGGAAACTTTTAAATTTGCACAACTAATTTCGGTTTCACGAATGTAACACATTATTACAATAAGAAGGATGGTTTATCGACCCGTTGTTGTTGGGCTCGGGCTCGGTTTTGGAATCGCTTGCCAAGCTGAGGCGGCGATAAGGGGTCGACTGTGCCATCCTAGGGTCAAACATCCCTCATTTTCTTCTACGCAATAGCCTTCGGCCGAAAACAAAGTCAGTAACATGCGTGCTTGCTTGAACGCGTTGGACCCTAGGTGCAATGGTGCAAACCCTGCACCACTCAATCGTTCCCTCCAATTAACCAATGGTTCATGCCTCTCGACACGAGCCGACCCTTCACAACAAACCACATTACATATCTCCCTTTGTATGTATAGCTCGGCGAGGGCCTTTTCTGGTTGAGCCGTGCATGCGTCCAATGAGTCGAACATTGTGGAGTAATAGTACAAGGAATCAGTGAACCGATCCAAGAATTCTGGTTGGTTGTGATTAGATTCCTGTTCCACAACCATCAGAATTCTTGGGTTCAGTTCCCGAATCCAATCAAGGACCAAATCAATAGGTGGCCCACGAGAGCCACTAGGTCCTAACAGCTTATGTAGCTGCATTATTGAATTTACTGCAATAGCCTCTTTCGGGCTGATTTGCAGCATCCACGGCTTTACATCATCAAGCCGTGAAGCTGCAACTCCCCGAAAGGCAAAACGCACGTTAACCGATCGGGCCAATTCCGCCAACTTGAGCCCGATCTCACGTAACGAGTCGCGCCCGTCAAGGGACGGCGGGCCGATCCCCGTGAGCCGAAGCAACGGCGGCCCACCGGGCCGAAGAGCCAATGCTTGTATCAAAGCCGGCCATTGTAAGCCTTGCATTAAGTTAAAGTCGATGACGTGGACGCAATCTTGACCGTCAAATGCCTCTAAAATGGCTTGATTAGCCGTGAAATGAGCGAACTTTAAATAAGGACAAGCTTCATAGTAATGGTGATATAATATCTCATTCTCATAAGCTGATACATCCATCGAAACGACACCGTTCTGCGGCGTGTTCACCACGCGCCGGCTGAGGGCGTCGACAAAAAAGCTTCCGACTTTTCCGATGCCACATCGGCTATCTACACGTCCGAGTAAACCTTGTAGATCATCAATCAACAAGCCAGCCAATGAAACGTCGCCACGTTGGACAGCCTCCGCACACGTCATCAACACGTGGACCAATCGGATGCTAACATCTTCCTCCACCGGCGTAACAACTTGTTGAGAAAATTCACCCTGCAGCTCCGGCCCATGGTTACTACTGTACACACTCATATCCCCAGGAAACTCACGTAGATCCAAGAGATCAACGGGTACGGGTTCGGGTATTGTGACGTTGGTGTTCAACTCAGTGAGTAACGAGTCAACCCACGAGGCGAGATCAGTGGGGTTGTAATGAACGGCGTCGTTTACAATCTCAGAGATCTCCACCGGAGACGATTTCACCATAACCGATTCAAGGTGCTCCAACCTTTCAGCGACTTGGGTCAACTCGTTTGACCGGACCTTGTACCCGGCGCCGGCGAGGAGGTGGTCCATCTGGTCCGGCGGCTGCGGCGGCGGTGGTTTGGTGGAGGAGGAGCACGCCGGCGACGACGACGACGAACAGCTTCCGGCGCCGGCGGAGATGGAGGAATCGTAAGGACCCATGTGAAATCGAAGGTGGAGAAGATGAATTGGGGTTTGAAATTGGTTGATTGTGGGTCGAATTGGGGTTTGAAATTGGTTGATTGTGGGTTGAATTGGGGGTTCGGTGGGAGAGAGAGTGGTGTCTGAAACAGAGGAAGGGTGAGAGCAGAGGGGGTCAGTTTAGATATGATGCTACTATAAGATGCTCCATGTGAAGGGGTTCTTGGAAATAATAATAATAATAAAAGTTTCGATACTTTCTAAAATCTTACATGGATAAAACAATCGTTATGCATTTTTTATTCTTTATATTTTATATTTTATATTTTTATATTTCATATTTTATACAATCACGTAGTGTAGCCTGGTGGTAAACGCGTATACTCAAGTAGTGTTGGGTTTGAGCGATGTTTGTGACGTGTAGTAGATTTAAGTTGAATAAAGTTTATATGAGATTCACGTTAACAAAAAGACTTCTACACGGTCCTTGTATATATATCTCTCTCGTTGATTTTACGAATATGTATATTTTGAACAAGTTTATGTGACTATAATGTAAAAAAAAGGTAAATTACACGTATCATTCTCAAGGTTTTCTCTAATTTCATCTTTATTTTCTTAGATTGAAAAATTACAGGTTTAGTGCTAATGTTTGAAAAAACGTAACATGTTATGATCCTCTGTCAAACGGCCGTTAATTTATTCTATTAAATATATGTAAATGGACCTTCTTACCATTTTCTTCTCATTCTTCCACATCTTAACCACCACCACTCCTGACTCCTTGCCCCCACCTCCACACCACACACCACCCATCTCCACCACTAGAGAGTAGAGGCCACACCTCGTCTCCGCCGCCGCTCCACCCCATCTCGACTAGTATTGTTATACGAATTGGATCTAATAATTTGAATTTTAACGATGGTGGTGGAGCATTGGTGGACATGGTTGTGTCGTGTGGTGGTAGAGATGGGTGATATGTGATGGTGGTGGTGGAGATAGGTGGTGTGTGTAGATGGCAACAAGTGGTGTTGGTAGTTGATATGGGATTGAACGAGGAAGAAAAATGATAAATAGTGATTTTAACTAAAGGACAAAATATGAAATTTAAACAAAACTTATGAGCGATTCTTATAATTTATCACCTTAAAGGCGATACTTGCAATTTACTCGTATAAGATTTAGGTTGAGTGATTTTCTATCTTGAATAAAAAAATGTTTCTTTTCTTTGGTATTATTTATTTTTCATACGCAGCTAAACTAGTATAATAAGGTATCCTTATTTTTAATATTTTTAATCAAAATATAATATTTAATAAAAAGTTTTTACCTTTCTTCGTAATTTAATAAAAAAGATATCTGAGGAGTACACGTGACAACATTACAATCCTTCTCATCAAAATTTTTTCGTTTATATTTTCTATTAAATAATCACATTAATTGCTAATAATATTATTTAATTCATTTTGAGTTTAAAATAGTTTTTTAATAAATTCAAAAAAGATCTTTTCATTATATTAATTTTATAAAAATATATTATTATAAAATTAGAAGGGTCACACCCCTACCAAAGCGGCGGAACATGCCGGGGCGCGCTATGATTGTTCAAATGCATACGACAATATTAAAGTGACAATATTTAATCAACTCATTCATTTCACAACATGTTCTTACAAATACAAGAAAATAAATAGTTCTTAACTAATAACCTAACGGTCCAAAATATAATAACGTCTTTAAATCTTCAATCGACCGACAATCAAACCTGTAGCATTGCATAAAATATATTTTGTCAACATGTATGTTGGTGAGTAATTCCATGACTTTATAAATATAATATAAGGCGAAATCCACAACTCAAATATGTGAAACCGTAAATAAAAGCGACAATTGATGTATATAAATCATAAATGAACGAGGCTTCTTTCTAATAGATATAACTACCATATTACAAGGAGGAGCGTATGATCATAATTATTGAGGATAAGGATGAGGATAACCAATTAAAAGCAATAAACACTTAGCAATTAATCCTATGAGGTATATATAACATACAATTGGATAATTATTCTAAGCAACACATAACTTATAGCTTGTGGTTTGAGGATCTAAGTGTTAAATCATTTTCATTTGAGTAAGTATGCTTGCTACCCCCAAAGTATAGAAAAGAAAACGGGGATGAAATTACTCACTTGAAAAAAAGTGGCGTTGATGAACAAACTTAGAATAAAATTCTCAAGTAAGCGAGCCCGACGGTTTAACGTACGTGTCCTAAATTGAAAGATCTTGAGTAAGTTTTGAGTCTTGAAGATGGAATATAAATGGTATAAGAGTTCATAAAATTAAGGCTTGGGTTTTCGGAAGTTTTAGTTGTATTTTACAAAAGTGTATTTAAATATAGTAAGGATGAAATGGGTTTTATAAGAAACCAGGTCCTTGATGTTTAATTTTACTCAACCTTTTTTAAGTTTTATATAGGGGAGTTGGTTTAGTGCTAGTGTGCACGATCCCACTAATGTAAGCATCAAGATCCGACCTACACTCTCTTAAACCCGAGTTTGAGACTTCAAAAATTCGCTTAAACCCGATCTTAGTATAAAATCAAGTTTGGTTCCGTCATACCATAATCTTAGAAATATAAGTAATATAAAGTGAAACATAAGTTAAAAAAATTAGGAAATATTTTTGGTGGTTTGAACGGTGACTAGCTCGTTAAGACGAGAAGTTCGACTTTTACTCGGTTTTTACCCGAAACTTGGGTTCAAGCCAAGATTTGTTCTACACTTCCAAAATCTTAAGTAATATGAGTAATATAAAGTAAAACATATCTAAAAAGATAAGTTGAACTTTTGGTGGTTTGAACATTGACTAACTCGTTAAAACGGGTGTTTAGTTTTACCCGGTTTTTACCCGAAACTTGGGTTCAAGCCAAGATTTGTTCAAACACCTTCGTATCATCCATATAATTACTAAAATATAAAGAAAAACTCAGATCTAAAGTGTTTGGTGTAACATGGTTGCTTAAAAGTTATTTAAAGTGCTTAAACGAGCGTTCGGTTTGGTTCGGTCCCTGACTCGGTATGAACCCGAGGATGGTTCCTGCATTTCCAAAACCATAGAACTAAAAATAAAGTAAAAGTTCCAGATCTAAACTCAAACAAAAAAGTTAAGCGAGTAAACCTCCCCAAAACAACCCAAACGGGCCTAAAATGCATAAATATGTGTGTTTGAATGCCCACAAGCCTTAAATAAAGATGAAAATGATTTTGTAAACATAAAATAACTTAGAAAAACTAAAAATATCCAAAAACACATACCCGAAATGGTTTGAAATGCAAGATTCGGTTCCGTTGACTTTTTAAAGTCAAAATTAAGCAAAACTAGCTAGAACAACTTGCAAGATCAAAAATTTGGGAGAAGAAGATGAAAATGTGCAGGTGAAATGGTTGAGAATAAGTGGTATTTATAGGTAATGATTAGGGTTTAAGAGAATGGGTAATGCGTTTGTCCGGTGCGTAAAAGGGTGCACTTTGATTCTTTTATTTAAAATTAATTTTGATTTAAATAAATTATAACCAGGTATAAAAACATATTTGGAGGGTTCTATAATAATTATGGGTTAGGTCTTGATTGATTTGGATGGTAAAAATACGAGTCCGGGCCTTAAACGAGCTTAAACGAACCGAAAACGTTAAAAAAACTGATTTTGCTTAAACGAACTGTGGGCCACGCCACGATAAGTATGAAACATGATTACAACATAAAATCCATCATTTTATTAATATCCAAAGATCCGAAGACCAAAACGACTTGGGTTTACAATACAGAATAATAAATACAAAGCTAGCCGAAAATGACGAATGTCACAATATTCCCTACTTTTGGAAATTTCGTCCCGAAATTCGAAAGAAGGTATGACAAAGAGATGCGGATACTTTTCCTTCATGGCGTCTTCTCTTTCCCAGTAAATTCGGCACCACGTCTTGATTCGCAGCGAACTTTCACTAAACGAATACGGCTTCGTTTGGTTCATTTCTCGTTGCGATCCATAATTTCTACGGGTCTTTCAACAAATTGCATTGTCTCATCGATATGTACTTCATCAAGTGGTATATGGAGATTACCCTCGGCTAAGCATTTCTTGAGGTTTGAGACATGAAAGGTAGGATGAACACCGGAAAGTTCTTTCGGTAAATCGAGTCTATAAGCCACTTTTCCAATCCTTTTGCGGATCTTGAATGGGCCTATGAAACGAGGAGCTAGTTTTCCTTTATTTCCAAAACGAACTACCCCCTTCCAAGGAGATAATTTGAGAAGGACAAGGTCGTCGACGTGAAATTCTAGAGGCTTTCGTCGTTTATCGACATAACTCTTTTGACGACTTCTAACGGCTAGTAGATTCTTGCGGATTTGATCGATACGATCAGTAGTGTCTTGAACCATCTCAGGACCAGTGATTTGAGTTTCCCCAATCTCGTTCCAACAAATCGGAGAACGACACTTGCGACCATATAGAGCTTCAAACGGAGCCATACCAATGCTAGAATGGAACTATTGTTGTAAGAGAACTCAATAAGCGGAATATGAGAGTCCCAATTTCCATCAAAGTCGAGTACGCATGATCGAAGCATATCCTCAAGGGTTTGGATTGTACGTTCGGATTGGCCATCGGTTTGAGGGTGATAAGCGATACTAAGGTCAAGGCGAGTACTCAAAGCATTTTGAAGCGATTTCCAAAAATGAGACGTGAAACGAGCATCACGATCGTAGATGATGGTCACTGGTATACCATGGCGGCACATAATTTCTCGGACATAGATTTGAGCTAGTTGTTCCATGGAGAACTTTTCTCAGATCGGAATGAAGTGAGCCGATTTGGTCAATTGAACGATGATTACCCAAATACTATCATTTTGGTTTCGGGTATTTGGGAGCTTGGTGATAAAATCCATGGCAATGTCTTCCCATTTCCAAACAGGAATCGGGGGTTGCTCGAGTAAACCGAAAGGTCTTTGATGCTCGGCTTTAACCTTTGAGCATGTAAGATATTTTGAAACGTAAAGTGCCACATCCTTTTTCATACCGGGCCACCAATAAATGGAACGAAGATCGAAGTACATTTTATCCGCACCGGGATGCACAGAATAACGTGACTTATGAGCCTCGTCAAGAATGAAAGTACGAAGTTCGTCACGATTGGGAACCCATAAACGATTGAGGAAGTAAAGTAAGCCATCGGGTTTTGTTTCGAGTTGAAGCTCGGCTCCACACGACATTTCGTCGTACATGTTACCTTCATCAACGGAGGTGCATTGGGCTCGATAGATGCGGTTTTGAAGATCGGTTTGGATGATGATGCTATGAAGCAGAATGGATTTGACATTAACTTTTTGACTAAGGCCATCGGCCACGACATTCGCTTTACCGGGATGGTAGCGAATTTCGCAATCGTAATCACTAACTAGTTCGGCCCATCACCGTTGTCTCATGTTGAGATCTTTTTGGTCAAAAATGTGTTGAAGACTCTTATGATCGGTGAATACTACACATTTTGTACCATAAAGATAGTGTCTCCAGATTTTTAAAGCGAAAACGACAGCACCAAGTTCGAGATCATGAGTCGTGTAATTTTTCTCGTGAACTTTAAGTTATCTTGAGGCATAAGCGATAACTTGACCTTGTTGCATGAGAATGCAACCGAGACCTTGGTTGGATGCATCACAAAATACCACAAAATCATCGTTTCCTTCAGGGAGGGCTAAGATAAGAGCATTGCAAAGCATATGCTTTAGAGTTTGGAAAGCTTCTTCTTGTTTCGGTCTCCATTCGTAAGATTTTCCATTATAAGTTAATGCGGTGAGGGGTAACGCGATTTTGGAGAAGTTTAGAATGAAACGCCGATAATACCCGGCCAAATCAAGGAAGGATCGAACTTCGGTAGGTGTGGATGGAGTCTTCCAATCTTTTACGGCCTCAATTTTAGCGGGATCAACATGAATACCTTTATCGTTAACGATGTGACCCAAAAATTGAACTTCCTTTAGCCAAAAGTCACATTTCGAAAATTTGGCATAAAGTTGTTCTTTTCTTAGGAGATCGAGAATGGAACGTAAATGATGCTCATGCTCGGCTTCGGTTTTAGAAAAGATGAGGATATCGTCAATAAAGACAATTACGAATTTATTCAAAAATGGTTTGCAAACGCGGTTTATGAGGTCCATGAATACCGCGGGTGCATTGGTTAATCCAAGTGGCATAACCATGAACTCATAATGTCCATACCGCGTACGAAAAGCAGTTTTGGGAATGTCATCTTCGTGAACACGCAATTGATGATAACCTGATCAAAGATCGATTTTGGAGAAGCAAGTTGCACCTTGGAGTTGATCGAAGAGGTCGTCGATTTGAGGCAAAGGGTAACGATTTTTTATGGTAAGTTTATTGAGCTCACGGTAGTCGATACACATACGAAACGAGCCATCTTTCTTTTTCACGAAGAGAACGGGTGCAACCCAAGGAGATGAGCTTGGATGGATAAAACCCTTATCGAAGAGTTCTTGGAGCTGGTTTAACACTTCTTGCATTTCCGAAGGAGCTAAACGATAGGGAGCCTTAGCTATGGGAGTTGCTCCGGGCACAAGGTCGATTCGAAATTCGACGGGGCGGATGGGTGGAAGACCGGAGATGTCGTCGGGAAAAACGTTAGGAAAATCATGAACAACGGGAATGTCTTGAATTTTCCTTTCATCGGGGTCTTTTGCCACCGCTTGATCTAGGAACGGAACATACTTTTGGCGTACGTACTTTTGAGATTGAGAGCACGACATGAGGTTTAGCTTTATGGGAGACGTTTTGCCAAAGATTTTGAGAGTTTTACCGTTGGCGAGTGGAATTCGAATAAACTTATCATAGCAAACAACTTCGGCACGATACAAGGCTAACCAATCCATGCCTACTATGATGTCGAAACTTCCCATTTGCATCGGGATGAGGTCAATCGAGAATTTACACTTGCAAAGAGTAAGGATGCAATCGCGGATGACCGAATCGATAGTGATAGAGCTACCATTGGCGACTTCGACAGAAAAAGGTCGAGAAAGTTTAGTACGGGGTACGGCAATGGTTGACTCAAATTTAAGTGAAATAAAACTCCTATCAGCTCCGGTATCAAATAAAATTGAAGCTAAATGCTCATTAACTAAAAACATACCGTTCACCACGTCATTGATAACTTGGGCTTGGTTGACATTCATTATAAAAGCACGCCCTTGGTTGTCGTGGGTAACTTGCGTAGCTTGCGAAGGCGGGGGAGGATGAGCTTGAATTGCTTGGAGCGGTTGAACTGGAGGAGCAATGAGTTGCGGGGCCTTGAGATTGGTAGGTTTACAATTGGTAGGCTTAAGTTGTGTAGTAAGGTGCGGGCATGATTTGGGCTTGATTTGCAAAAGTGAGTCGGGGATAAGCATTGCGAGAGTGATTCGGGTCTCCACAATGGAAACAAGCTCTCGGTTGAGGAGGAGTTTGAGCAAAATGCATGGGTCGGTTTTGAGGATTATGCGGAACAAACCTTGGTAGAATGGTTTGTCCACGGGAGGCTTCACGACACACATTGCTAAGGTGACCGAAACGATTGCAATTTGAGCATTGGCGTCAAGCGGAGTAAGATGGGTGGTGGCGTTGATAAGTGTTGCATAAAGGATGGGGACTGGTGTAAGGTTTTTGATTTTGGGATGCTTGAGATTGAGATTAGGGTTGAGTTGGGTGAGTGACGACAAAGTTTCGATGTTTCGGTTTATGCTTCTTTCTAGAGTGGTGAGATGAGTGGGAGTAATTGATGGATTGGGGTTGGGATTCAACTTTGGAGCTTGGAGCTGGATCGGTGGTGGCCTTGACATTTGGTTTCTTGGAATCCTTTCGGGATAAAGTCCTCGCTTTGACATGGTTCTCCGAAAGGGCAGCGGCAAGAGTGATCGCATCATTGAGCGTTTGTGGCTTGCTACTCATGACGGAATCTCGGATTTGCATAGGCAAACCCGAAATGTACTTGTCAATTGCCATCTCGAGTGGGGTAACCAAATGGGGCACTAGAAGGCTAAGCTCGTGGAAGCGGTTTGAGTAAGCGGAGTTGTTACCGCTATCTTGTTTAAGATCCCAAAATTCGGCCTCCAATTTTTGAATTTCATGCTTGGGGTAAAACTTTTTGAGCATGATGTCCTTCAACTCATCCCAAGGGAGAGTCATAGCGACTCCGCTCCCTTGGCATTCATGATGATATTCCACCACGTTAGGGCGGTTAGCTCAAACACACTTGATGCGAAAGTTGTTCGCTTGGCCTCTGGGCATTCACAATGCAAGAACATGCTTTCCATGCGTTCAAACCATTGGAGGAGCGTGGTAGCACACTCCTCACCCATAAATTTCGATGGATTGGCGCCCGTAAACTGTTTGTAAGTAAAATTAGCATGAGCGGGTGTGGCTTGAGTAGCAACAGGTTGCGGTTGGATGGCTTGAATTTGAGCAACAAGGGTGGGGAGTACAGCGGCCATTTGAGTTGTAACCAATTCGGCTAACTTAAGGTCGGAGCTCTTGGGGCGATGAGTTCGACGTGCTTGACGAGCTTGACGATGAAGGGGAGGCATTCTAAAAATAATAAAAGTGAGTTAATATGAGATTTTGGGTAACTAGTGCAAATATGAAGACGATTAACGTAAATATTAGCTTGTAGTGAAATATTTTGTGAACCTTATAATCATGAAAAAAAACATTTTAACACATTAAAAAATCTTTAAAATTTGAAACGCTAAGATTTGAGACAGGGAAATACATGCATGAATCACCATGACTTGTTGTCCCGACAGTAATCTTACCGAAAAAACAAGGAAATGCGGGGAGTCGAAACATTGCATGAATCACCATGTCTTTCATGTTTCAACCAAGATCATAATTTGATAAAATGAGAAGTCAAAAACACTAGTACATGTATCACCGTGGCTTTCATGATTCAACTTAAAACGAAACGAAATCGAGGGAAGGATCAAAACACTAGTCCACGTATCACCGTGACTTTCATATTTTAATCCAAAAATATTAGTAGAGGTAACCGAAACAGTTACGGTGACTGCTTAAAATTAGCAACCCATATAACGCGCATTCGCTTTGGCCTATATGGTCAAACACCTTGACTTGAACCTTCCAGGTAAGTAAATCACCTTTGATTCTTGGAATCGTTTTGCCAAAGGTTCACATCTAGGTATTTTCCCTCTTCCAGTTAGTACGAACTCGTTATAATGTCACTCTTTAAGGAGATAAGAAATATCAAAAAAATTGGGACCCAAACTCAAATGTTGAGATCCATAATTTAGTTATTTATTTATTATTATATTTTTTTAGGTAAGGTAAGGATACCTTGGATTTCTATGTGTGTACATGAGGGTAAATGAAACAAATAAGTAAATAAAGGCAAATAAACAATCAAGTAGGGTAACACGTATAGTCAACACGTTTTGGGACCCTAAAGCATAAACTATACTAGGTCGTTACGTCTAACCACCTATCCTATAGTCATGGCTCTGATACCAATCTGTCACACCCCGACCAAAGCGGCGGAACATGTCGGGGCACAACTATGATTGTTGAAATGCACACGACACTATTAAAGTGATAATATTTAATCAACTCATTTATTTCACAACATGTTCTTACAAATACAAGAAAATAAATAGTTCTTAACTAATAACCTAACGGTCCAAAATATAACAACGTCTTTAACTCTTCAATCAACCGACAATTAAACCTGTAGCATTGCATAAAATATATTTTGTCAACATGTATGTTGGTGAGCAACTCCATGACTTTATAAATATAATATAAGGCGAAATCCACAACTTAAATATGTGAAACCGTAAATAAAAGCGACAATTGAGGTATATAAATCATAAATAAAAGAGGCTTCGTTCTAATAGATATAACTACCATATTATAAGAAGGAGCGTATGATCATACTTATTTAGGATGAGGATGAGGATAACCAATTAAAAGCAATAAACATTTAGCAATTAATCATATGAGATATATAACATACCATTGGACAATTAATCTAAGCAACACATAACTTAGAGCTTGTAGTTTGAGGATCTAAGTGTTATATCATTTTATTTGAGTAAGTATGCTTGCTACCCCAAAGTATAGAAAAGAAAACGGGGATGAAATTACTCACTTGAAAAAAAGTGACGTTGATGAACAAACTTAAATAAAATTCTTAAATAAGCGAGCCCGACGGTTTAACGTGCGTATCCTAAATTGAAAGATCTTGAGTAAGTTTTGAGTCTTGAAGATGGAATATAAATGGTATAAGAGTTTATAAAAATAAGGCTTGGGTT
This sequence comes from Flaveria linearis, assembly GCA_024085815.1. Classification (NCBI taxonomy): domain Eukaryota; kingdom Viridiplantae; phylum Streptophyta; class Magnoliopsida; order Asterales; family Asteraceae; genus Flaveria; species Flaveria linearis. The sequence goes on from CM044010.1 coordinate 2,551,598, forward strand.
TTCGGAAGTTTTAGTTATATTTTACAAAAGTATGTTTAAATAGAGTAAGATGAAATGAGTTTTATAAAAAATTGGGTCCTTGATGTTTAATTTTACTCAACCTTTGTTAAGTTTTACATAAGGGAGTTGGTTTAGTGCTAGTGTGCACGATCCCACTAATGTAAGCATCAAGATCCGACCTACACTCTCTTAAACCCGAGTTTGAGACTTCAAAAATTTGCTTAAACCAGATCTTAGTATAAAATCAAGTTTGGTTCCATCATACCATAATCTTAGAAATATAATTAATATAAAGTGAAACATAAGTTAAAAAAAATTAGGAAAGATTTTTGGTGGTTTGAACGGTGACTAGCTCGTTAAGACGAGAAGTTCGACTTTTACTTGGTTTTTACCCGAAACTTGGGTTCAAGCTAAGATTTATTGCTAAGATTTATTCTACACTTTCAAAATCTTAAGTAATATGAGTAATAAAGTAAAACATAACTAAAAAGATAGGTTAAACTTTTGGTGGTTTGAACATTGACTAACTCGTTAAAACGGGTGTTTGGTTTTACCTGGTTTTTACCCGAAACTTAGGTTCAAGCTAAGATTTATTCAAACACCTTCGTATCAACCATATAATAACTAAAATATAAAGAAAAACTCAGATCTAAAGTGTTTGATGTAACATGGTTGCTTAAAAGTTATTTAAAGTGTTTAAACGAGCGTTCGGTTTGGTTCGGTCCTTGACTAGGTATGAACTTGAGGATGGTTACCACATGTCCAAAACCATAGAACTAAAAATAAGGTAAAAGTTCCAGATCTAAACTCAAAAAGAAAGTTAAGCGAGTAAACCTCCCGAAAACGATCCAAACGGGCTTAAAATGCATAAATATGTGTTTGAATGCCCACAAGCCTTAAATAAAGATGAAAATGGTTTTGTCAATATAAAATAACTTAGAAAAACTGAAAATATCCAAAAACACATACCCGAAATGGTTTGAAATGCAAGATTCGGTTCCGTTGACTTTTTAAAGTCAAACTTAAGCAAAACTAGCTAGAACAACTTGCAAGATCAAAAATTTTAGAGAAGAAGATGAAAATGTGCAGGTGAAATGGTTGAGAATAATAAGTGGTATTTATAGGGAATGATTAGGGTTTGAGGGAATGAGTAATACGTTTGTCCGGTGGGTAAAAGGTTGCACTTTGATTCTTTTATTTAAAATTAATTTTGATTTAAACAAATTATGACCATGTATAAAAATATGTTTGGAGGGTTCTAGAATAATTATGGGTTAGGTCTTGGTTGATTTGGATGGTTAAAATACGAGTCCGGGCCTTAAATGAGCTTAAACGAACTGAAAACGTAAAAAAAAACTGATTTTGCTGAAACGAACTGTGGGCCACGCCACGACAAGTATGAAACATGATTACAGCATAAAATCCATCATTTTATTAATATACAAAGATCAAAACGAGTCGGGTTTACAATACAGAATAACAAATATAAAGCTAGCTGAAAATGACGAATGTCACAAGAAGTTTCTCTAAAACATCAGACTTTTTAAAAGTAGGAAATATTTTAAAATTAGTATTTTTAAAAAGTAAAATTTTATAAACAAAATATAATTACAATTTGGGAGTTATAACAAGAATGTTTTTAAAAATGATAGTTTTCTACTTTTTAAAACGTATGTTTTGAAGCAAAATGTGTAATTTATTTCTGGAAAAAAAGTTTAAAAGTAAAAGATTAATAAGTTGATATCATTGTTTTAATATTTAATACGTAATTTCATTCATATTTTATTTTATAATATCGTTTTATAATTAACAAAAAAATATTTTACTTAATATTTTATTTAATCAACTCATGGGTCTAAAGCTAGTATGATATAAAAGATTCGTGTTAAAGAGTTGCCAAGTGAGTTGTGTGATTACATGGCTATTGGCTTAAACGATCAAAACTAATTAGAAAGTAGTTTTTTATGTATTACATAGTATAATTTCAGTTTCTAATACTCTTATGTCATATCTTAAAATTTTAAATAATATTAAATATGAAAACAATTATGTGAATATCAAAATTACTAATATTTTGGTAAATGTTAATATATAATTAAATATTAAATAAACATTATATAAGACGATTCTCAATTTTCTTATTAAGGTTTGTTCTAGCTTATATATCTAGCCTTAATAAATAAATCACGTTCAGCTTTACATTTGATAATGCCATCAGACGGCTGATTTGAGTGTGACAAACAACAAAAATTTCTTAAACCAACGAACAAATAGAGACAATAGCAAAACTTTTGACCACAAGCTTCACACAACACAAAGAATTTCAAATCAAATTGAACACATGAATTTGAATTATATCAAGGAGATTTCCATTTTTGGTTTTTAATATTGGGTTTTCTATGTTATGCGTGGTGTTTTGATTTTTACAGTTAATTAATTAGTGTATTGCATGCATGCATGCTCTGTTTTTGAGAAGATTATCACCTTAGCTTTTGAAAAAAGAAAAAGAAAGATCTTTAAGGAACATCAAAGTGCTTCATCGATGTTGGTTACCACCACAATCATCATCAAATGAGGTTTACTTATAAAAAGATTTATAAACTAATTACTTAATATAACTGTATTAATAATTATCTTTGCTATATAAGTTTAAGTAACAAAATGTATATGATTTAACAAATATAGTAAAAAAATCTCTCAACTACTGTAATTTTATTTATTTATCAGATATAATGTCTCAAGTGAGGTATTCAACATCTATATAAGGGGTAGTTAATTGTCTCTTATATTCTTTGTACTTCTACATAATCAATATTTTTATCATCAAATTGGTCAAATTGGTTTAAATGAAACGGAATATAAATTTAAATATTACATAGGAAAAGTTAAGTTAATCATGTAGAATTAAGCTTAGTATCTAGGTTTGGTATAGATCCAAGTGCATATAACAATTTGTATGCTTTTTGGACATATGGTTCAAAATTTTACTGTTATTATTTATAAGATCAATAATATTTCTTTGATTAATAACTTTACATGATTAGTTATAAGCGCTGTTCAAAAAAAAATTAGTTTAATAGAAACAAATTTGACAACTGTCGAGTGAAAAAAAGTTATCATTTTTTTTATGTATGGAATTTGTGATTCTCAACGTTGATAAGTGAGATATCACCCTCTCCAAGAACAAAGAAAGATGCTCTTTCTCAAAAAAAAAATTTCAAAACTAAGAATTACTATCTTAGATTCATTAAATAAATTGCAAATGCATCACTCGCTTTTTAAGTATTGCAAGGTTCTTATTTAATTTTTTAATTTACTGTTATACCAATATGTAGGGTGATACGAGTTAGCTGCACTTTAGATTCAACTCTTTCTTGTTTCTCGATTGCTCGGATGCCAAGATCTTAACATTTTTCATGTTTGTCATCATGTTAGAAAAGTGAACGGCCGGAAAGAGCTAAATCTTCAGACTGTAGATGGTTGATGAAGAAGACGATGATTTCACCGTTTATCGTTATGAATAGAGTGAAAAGTTTGAAGTTCAAAGAAATATACTAGGAATAATGTGTGTGTTGATATTTCTCGTAGTAAAAACTATTTACTTATCATAGCCCTCAACAAGTTAGAATAATGTATGCATGTTTTTTTTAATTTAAATGCATGTAAAGAATGACACTGTTAAAAATAAGACATGTATTACATACAAGTAATTATTATACTCCTTACAATGTTCCTCTTAGAATTGACTACTTAGTTAACGTCTGATAATATTATAATAATAATTGAGACGAAATAGTATAGAAAAAGTTTCTTAAAAAGTTGTTTTAGGCATAACTACTTTTATTTTTAAAGGTTTATATCACTTTTTTAAACGCTCATAATTTTTGTATATACCGTTTTTATAATAAGCACAACATAAAAATAAATGTTGTTTATTTCGAACACGAGTACTGTATTTTTGCCCGTCATTGTATATTTATTATAGTTGAAAAACTAATTGTGAAATATCATTGTTGTGTACTTATATTATATAAAACATAATGATAAAACAATATCTAATCTATCTTATACATTAAAAACAATAACAAAATAGCATAATAATATAAATCAAAAAACAATGATTATCTTTTGCTCTTCATTGAATTTTTTTAAACAATAACAAAATAACATAATAACATTGTTTTATGTTTTGGATTATTTTATGCTATTTTTATTGGTGAACTGACATTATTGTATACTCCTAACTCTAAAACACAATGATAAATAACAATAAATTTATATAATATAAGATTAATAAAAATAACATAAATAATTCAAAACGTAAAACATAATAATGAATACAAATACAAATGATAAAAAATATTTGATAAAATAATCTAACATACTAGACACAATAACTTGATTTATGTGACATAATGACTAAATTTTCACTCTCTTTAAAAATAATAAAAAGACACATCTAAAGCCTAAATTTCTTCTTACACTTTTAAAATTAATTACTTCTTTTACGATACCCTTACCCAATCATTACATATTGGTTTGGTTTTTATTTATAACTAGTGTTTATCGTCAGCGCGCGTTGCGCGTGTGATAGCTGGTTTAAAACAATTTGATAAATATATAACTTAGGCTCGGAATCATTGTTCAGTTGCGGCTGCTAACAATAATTGGTAGCCCCGTCTAGGCAACCGAAACCACTTTTGAATCTCATCACAACCCTCGAAACACATTAGTAACAAGTCAAAAAGAGAACAAAGAAACCGGTGATGAACATTAAGCCAAATCCAAGTCTCAGATGAGGTGGTCGTCATCATCATCGACACATTCCATCGATGAATTTCACATACCCAACCACATGCATAAGCCAGTTATACAACAAGCATCACAAAAACATGTGAGTGGTAACCCATGATGGAGAACCACATATCTGCAAACCAAGAACCAAACAAAGGGGATAGGATACCGGCATGGCCACAACATCAATCGGGGTACAACAACTAATGGACGACAACGGTGGCAGCACCACAACCATTAACAGAGCACCGTACATCTGAAAACCCTAAATGGGTTTCTGAGGGATACGAAAGAAATGGGCAACAATAATGGTTGAACCACCGTTATCTCCACCGCTCAGACCCAAGAGGCTCGAGGCCCATCGTGTGGTCTACCAAACCATAGAAGGATGGCCGACCGACAATCGACCCCGTCGTCATCACCACCATCACAAACGCGGTAAACAAACCACCACAGCCGCCACCCACGTCCGGCGAAGACCGTTCAGCTCCCTCCCGTAGAGAGACCATCACCGACTTCAAGACAAACCACCGGTGGACCAAACGGCAGAGCCCACCACTACCTCGACCAGAGACGTGAGGCGGAGCGACATCAGAGCCCACCATCACCGTCCGACCACCGGCGAAACCGAACAAGGCTGGGAAACCACTGTTGCCTTTGCCACCGCCGACCACAAGTAACACACCCAAAAAACCCACACGAAACACAATAAACCCCTTCTGTTTCAATTAAAATACACAGGACAGGGGGAAAAGTGCAAACCCCAAGAAGTTCTGTGGCCAAATCACAAACATAGAAGAAGCCATTGTTTCTTCACCTTTCTTTTTAAATAACAAACAAACAAACAAACATACCGAGTGTATCCTGCTAAAGAGCAGGGTCTGGGAGGGGTATGTGGTGGCAAGTCTTTCCTCTATCCTGAAAGATAGAGAGACCGCTTCCGAAGAGACCCCCGACTTATTAACAAAGGTAGTAACCATAACAATTATAACAATCATAATACATATCATTCAACACATAGGTAAATATCACATATAGAATTAGATAGTCCGCACATCATAAAAAGCGACATGTAACACCCAAAAAGGGTAGATGCCGAAAAACTACACCTGACGCGGGAGGTCCCGCCACATGTAACCGTAACCCGTCCCACCCACAAATCCCACTAAAAGTCCTTAATTTTTATTCTACGCCTCCACTCACTCTTATCCTCGATCATGTGCTCAGAGAGATGCAAGTCTATCATATCTCGCCTAATAATCTCATTCCAAGTCAACTTAGGTCTACCTCTACTCCTCCTACCCTCTACGCTGATGTTCTCTACTGCTCTAACAGGTGCTGCCATCGTTCTCCTCTTCACGTGCCCAAACCATCTTAGTCTTCCCTCTCGAATTTTATCTGTGATACATGCCACCTCTAGCCTCTGGCGAAAGACGTCGTTTCTGATCCTATCCAATCTTGTGTGTCCACAGATCCACCTCAGCATTCACATTTCTTTTTAAATATATAGGTTAATTGTAGTGTAACGTCACTTCTGTACGTATAATACTCTTTATGATGGCAAGATAATTTCGGTGTTTAAATACAAACATGTTAAGCCGTTTGGGCGTAAAGGTTAAATACTCTTTAAAAATCCCATAGACTTAAACTTAAGCATGATGTGGTGAAATAAATAAATGTGTCCATCATCATTATAAAAAAATATAAACATGTTAAAGAAAAGAGTAAATTACGCTTTTCGTCCCTGTGGTTTGGTGGTTATAACGTTTTTCATCCAATAGTTTAAAAACGTCCGATTCAACCACTGTGGTTTAAAATATGTTACAATCAAGTCTAAACCGTTAACTCCATCCAATTTCTCCGTTAATTTTTCTGAAAAAGACGAAAATACCCTTGAACTAAAATTGTTATTATATTATAAATAAATAATATGTGGGTCCCACTCCACCCCACTATACCTTAACCCATTTTTTTTTCCTTTGACCACATCCGAACCACCTTCACACGCCACTCACCAGCAACCTCCACCGTCACCACCCGCCGGCTACCACCACCTTCCAATCGCCCATATCCGAATCAGTACCATCACCGACAGCCAACTGACGAACCTACATCTCCTTCTTGTTGGATCCGATTCGTGTTCTTCTTGACATTCAATTTGGGGTTTTGGATTTTGAATTTGAGTGTTTAGGAACTTGTTGCTCCGTTAAAGCCATCTCCGATGAGCTGCTTAACGAGCTGCTGGAAGATGATGATGATAACGAAGACGATGACATCGACGGGCGAGGAGGAGGTTTCGGAACCCTAGGAACTCGAGAACGAGCTTCGATTACTGAATCTGTAGCCATATCTAACGAATCACACCGTGAAAGCCTCGGGATTTTGGATTTGGGTTTTTTAGGGTTTTGCGTTGTGGCATTGGTGGTGGTGGAATTTTTGTTTCGATTGTTGTGTGGATGTGTGGTGGCGGTAGCGGTGGGTGGTTGTGTGTCTGTGTAGTGGCAGTGGCAGTGGTTGTGTGGCTGTGTAATGGTGGTGGCGGTGGCTGTATGGTAGCGGTGGCGTTGGCTGTATGCACATATGGTGGCGGTGGCTATGTGGCGGTGGCTGTGTGGCGGTGGCTGTGTGCCTGTGTGGTGGCGGTGACTGTGTGGTGGTGGCAGTTAGGTGGTCACTATGGTGTGGTATTAGTTAGGTGGTCGCTCGGTATCAGTTAGGTGGTCGCTCGAGGGTGGCAGCAGTGGTGTATGGAAGTGATGGTGGTCTTGGTTTGGACCGGGGACTTCAACTTCAATGGCGATTGCTCTAACGGCGAGGCCGTGTGCGGCGGTGAAGCTCCGGCAGTTGGCGTGGGAGAACGTGGTGATGGAGGCGGAGGCGATGGTGGCGGTAATGGCAGTGGTGGTGATGGAGGGGGAATAAAGGGTTGTGAAGAGGATGAAGGGAGAGAGTGAGTGTGTGCAAGTAACAATTTAAGTCTAAAGGTATTTTTGTCTTTTTGCATACACTTAATAGAAAAGTTAGATGAGAGTTAGTGTCTTGGACTTGATTGTAACATATTTTAAATCACAGTGGTTAAATCGGACGTTTTTAAACTATTGGATGAAAAGCGTTATAACCATCAAACCACATGGACGAAAAACATCATTTACTCTAAAGAAAAATCCGGCATAGTTTCCTGGTAAAATTAATTAAAAATTGGGTAATAATCATATAACAGAAAAAAGGCTTGAATCATAAGATAGGGACATGATTGATGGATACATTACGATTAAAAAATCATAAACTCGTTTTCAGAAATAGACTCTTTACCAGTATTAATTGCCTTAAAATCATCAATCAAACAACAAAAATGTATACTAAACTATTATTATAAATAAAAAAAATTAATAAGAATAATTTGAATATAATTTCGACTAATATAATTGAAAATAAATATATATCTACATTTTGGATGAATTTTGTTAATTTTAAAAAGATTTTATAAATTACATAGTAGTATGAGTTCAATAAAAAATTCACACGAACTTATTTACTATTTAGACTAAAATCAAATCAAAATATTATGTTAATTGCGTATTGTGGTTGCGTGTCTACTTATTCTCTAAACTAATCTAAAAACAAAATTTTGAATAAAACATGAATATAGAAAGAATGGCGAAATTAGTTGTTGAACACATCTTAAAAGCTTACCGATAACAAACTTAATATGTTTACTAATAGATGTGTCCGATTAAAATTACACATCTTCCTACTCTAATAAAAGGGTACATGGGGGTGTCACATGTTAACATCACATTTATTTCATCAAACTTTTTTTGTTTCTCTCTCCTATTAAGTAACTAAATTACTAATAATATTATTTATTTAATTTTACATTATAATTAATTTTTAATAAATTAAGAAAGAGATCTTTTTATTAATATTATTTTTATAGAAATAGTTTTTTATAAAAATTTTCTAAAACATAAAACTATTTTTATGTAATATTCTAAAATTGGTTTTTTTAAAGTAATTTTTTATAAAAAAATAATTATATTAGGAAGTTATAGTAAGGAAATTTATAAAAATGAAAACTTTTTATAACGTTATTTTGAAACAAAATATTTGCTTAATCTTTGAAAAAAATAAAAAAATTAAAAAGTTCATATTATTATTTTATTACTTATGGTTATTACACATATGTAATTAATAATTTTTAGTTTATTTAATATTTTATTTATTCAACCGGTATAACATAAGAGTTACTAAAACTAATATCTTATAAAGCAGTTCTTACATTTCCCTTCAAATAAAGAAATATAAAATTTTGAATCAAAGATATAACTTTGTCAAAGATTAGACACATAATTATTGGCTCCATAATTAGGGCCTATGTGATTTGAGAACGATTAGTCGATTAACGTTGGATCTCAAATCATAATAAATGCACTATCCCATTAATCGTAACAACGTTGTAAACAATCACTTATGGGCAAAGTTGTAAATTTACCTAATATTTTGATAAAGCTTTTATTTTTTTAACCGGTATCATTATGATTTTTATTGTTTGCTTCTTTCTGGTGAAATATTTCAGTCCTACCCACTAGCTAGATCATTTCTTTGTTAATACAAAATGCCCTTGGTGTTATAAAAAAAATGGTCTTCAAATATAATAATAACTACATAAAATTTAAACAAGTAGTTCTTGCAAGTTTATATATTTATATATGTTAACTCACGAATATACCTGATGCTCCAAAACTTGATTATTATTTGTTTACAAAACCATTATTTTATATCCTGATATATAATTAAATTCACACGATCTCATGCCACACGTGTCGTTGTACACACACAATAAGTAAAAATAGTTAATACATGACACGCATTCGATAATTAATTACATATCTGAAAATGATATACTTTTTAAGGAGTATTATAATATGTATATCAGTCGACGTAACCACGATTTAAATATATTTATGATTATTGGAATAATCTAACATACGATTAAAACAATGTACAAGTTTTATAAGATCAACTTGACAATTTCAATTTCAATTAATATATAAAAGTTAACAAATATGTGAAAATAATATAATAATTTCACTCTTGTATAATTCATGTCGAGTTTATTTATTTTTATGTAATTCTAATTCTCAAATTCTATTTTAAAGGTTATCTCCTTCTTGATTCTAAATTACGGCCTTAGGCATGTTTAATGAGACATTACTATAAAAACATTTAAATATACATACGATGCAATCACTATAACATATGTGTTAAATAAGATTTTTAAAATTGTAATTGGTTTAAATACACATAGTTTTCTTTTATATCATTGTTATTTAATATCTAAAACATTTTAATATCATTATTATTTAGAGTAAATCTCGGTTTTGGTCCCTGTGTTTTTCAAATTGACTCCACTTGAGTACCAACGTTTATTTTGTCTCCATTTGAGTACCAAACTTTAAAAAAGTTGTCTGTTTCAGTCCTTTTGACTAACGGTGTTAACTTTTTCTGTTAGATTTTTTAAAAAGACCAAAATACCCCTAAGGGTTATAAAAATATCACCATCTCCACCACACACCACATACCACCACCACCACACCACAACCGCCGTCCGTCATGAATCCACCAACTGACCACCAACCACCGCCACCTCCACCGCCGGTGCTGCCGTCGCTGCAGCCACCACGCTCCTCCTTCAGCTGCGACCGACACCCCGGCGAAAACTTCACCGGCTTCTGCCCGGAATGCCTCTGCGAACGCCTCACCACTCTAGATCAATCCGCCAATCGCCAATGCCGCCGTTGCGTCGTCGTCTTCCCGTCGGAACTCCACTTCATCATCCGCTGCCGCTGCTGCTGCGATAAGGTCTATTTTCAGAGGCTTTTCGTCGGAAGCGAACAAGAACAAAAACGACAGCGTCTGGAATCACGAGGAACTCGTTCTTCCCGGAGCTCCGGCGGACGAAGTCATTCTCCGCATCGAAGAACGAAGGTCTGGGGATATCGGCTTCTGTTTACGAGCCTCAACGGAAATCCTGTGACGTGAGGGGAAGAAACACTCTCTCGTCTCTGTTCTCCATTCACGACGACAACAAACCGAGGCGCTCGTATTCTCAACAACAGGCTCTAGGCAACAATGGCGTCGTTCTCGAAAAAGGGAACTTTAGATTTTCAAGTGTTAGGGTTTTGGTATTTGTATACTGTACTGGAAGTGTGGTCGGATAAAATTGCTAGGGGGTTTGCTTGTTGATCTCCACCAAGTCAACGCCAATAACTTGAATAAAAGATTGGAGATACTGGAATTAGGTCCATACCACACAATTCAGGTGGAAAAAAAAACTGTTTGCACTTCTTGTTGGAGTACTTGACCTCCCTTCTTCTTCCCTTGATTTGGGGTTTTGAGTTTTGGGGGTTTTGAGTTTTAGGGGTTTTGAGTTTGACCAGCGAACAGGGTTTGGTGAGATACTAGATTCATCACCGGTGAGCTTCTTCTTCTCCGGTTGATCTCACCGGATCTGAATTTTCTGTGTGGTGGCGGTGGTGTGTGGTGGCGGTGGTGTGTGGTGGCGGTGGTGTGTGGTGGCGGTGGTGTGTGGTGGTGGTGGTGGTATGTGGTGTGTAGGAGATGGTGATATTTTTATAGCCCTTAGGGGTATTTTCGTCTTTTTTAAAAAAATTTAACAGATAATGTTAACACCGTTAGTCAAAAGGACTGAAACAGACAACTTTTTTAAAATTTAGTACTCGAACAGACAACTTTTTTAAAGTTTGGTACTCAAATGGAGACAAAATAAACGTTGGTACTCAAGTGGAGTCAATTTGCAAAACACAGGGACCAAAACCGAGATTTACTCTATTATTTAATATCATAGGATTGGGTATTGTGACCAGGAAAATGTCAGGGAGTCCCGACCCCGGGTGGGAACACCACCAGCCTAGGTCATGTTGAAGTATTCTAACCCTAACCCGGAGAAAATTTGCCAGGCAACACAGGCACTCTTTCAGTCTTTTGTTGTGACGCTACCAAACAAGGAAACAAGGTAACGTAAAAAAAATTGGGACAACACCTTACAAAACAAGAAAAACTCAGGGAATGTGGGAAAATTTATGTGGCGCTGATGTGTTATCCGGAAAAAAACAAGGAAAACCAGTCGGAACGACGACCGGTGGCCTTATTACTATTAATATCTCATATCATTTAGACGCGAAAAAAGGGATGATACACCAGAAATGACACATATTCCTCTTTATTATTCTTTTATAAGATGAATAAGTATATTAATGGTAAAATGTTTTCCTTCAATTTTATACATCATTTGTGCTCTAAAAATCAAATGGAAAGGCCCTTGTATGGTAATACCCTTTGCGCTCCAAGCCTTAAAAAAGCCAGGTCTTCGGTTCGAGACCCTCCCAATTATTTATCCATCATTTTGTTAGTATATTTTCACTTTTGCTCTTCACGGTCCAATCATCAAAATTAATAACTTATGTATACTTTAAATATTTGATCATTTACTCAGAGTAAATGATCAAATAAGAGTAAATTACTCTTATTATATACTAACTACAATCAATCAAAATTTCATTTCAAATAAACCGTAAAAGTGATAGGTAACCGAACAACAAGTTATGATGCAATTTAATATATAGCTTATTAATTTCCTTTTATTATCTTACTACTTTTATTTTTGATTTATATCTATAATTACAACTATTATTATCAAATTTGGTCAAACCACGATGTTTAACCAAAGTGAAAAAAAGTCCCCTTTTGGACCCAGACATATACCAAAACCATTATTTTGATATAATTGCTATCGACTATTATATCACGTGTATCTAATTTGTCAAGAATTTATAATTTCTTTAACCTATGTCACCATGTAACAGCTATGAGTATAAGTTTGCTAATATGGGCTATCCCACTTGGTAGAGCCTTTGCCTTTTAAAAAGAAGGTCTTTAGTTCAAACTCAAACAATGGTGTAATTTTATGTAATGCAGGAGTATGATTGCTTTGCCGTTCAAAAAAAAAAAAGCTCTATCTACAAATTTCTCGTGGTTCGGTGATCAGGTGAGAATGGATAAAAGAAATTAAGTTGATAAAGAATTCGGTTGCCAAAATTATTGTTGCTAATATCATTGATATTTTGCATAAAAACACAATGTCCGGTTTACACAATTATGTTGCTAATCAAAAGTTCGAAATAATTAAACCGATGTTTCTTTTTACAAAGAAAACATTTTTACATGTACGAGTGGCCGGAATGTGGTGTCAACATTTCTAGTTCTCTAGAAGTGTCACTCGATCCAATCCCATATACATATATAGTTTATGAATAAGATTATAGTTATCGTGTAACACACTAACACCAACCTCCTTACCTCCATGGTGTGGATCCGCTCCTACCTTATACTCTTTGTAGGTGTCGACTATCGAGTCCTTTACCATTTCATTGGTATTGAGTGTGGTTACGTAGTTAGAAAAACTTTTACGTTATAACTTTTAACTAGCATATCAATTCTATATATAGGGTTGTTCGGTAATTTCATGTAATGACATCACTTTTAAGCACCACACATAGGATTCATATTGTTACTATATGTTTAATAAATAAAAAGCCCAACAAAAATATTTATTTATTTTATTCATTTTGTTAAATTCAAAACATATACATTCATGCAAACTATATGAGTATGCAATAATGCAAATGATATAAAAATATCAATAATCACAGCCTCTCTCTCACATAAGCCCGCATACACACACATATATAAATATATATTCACACACACATATATATATTATATGTGTATGTGTATTTTTTTTTGTTTTGCGAGCCTATTGGGAGATGATCGTTTAGAGGTCCAAGAGCCAAGTTATATGACATTATTATTGGTCTCTTGGAGATTCTTGAAACTTATTGTGACTCTCAAGTTTAACTTTGAGTGTATCCATGTGATATATGGTACTCTTGGATACCCTTTGTACCCTCTAACCCTCTTTTGCGTTCAATATGCTCTTCGTTGTCTCTTGGTTTTATATTTTAATCATACCTCTAATGTTTTTGTATATTTTTATATATTGGGTGTGGGAAAATAGATCTGCGAACTCGTGCATTTGGGTTTTTTAAAACTTAAAATAATAAATAACCATGCATTCGTGCAAAGTTATACTCTTGTAAAAACAACTTGTTTAGGTTGCGAAGATCAATACCACAATCAGTAATGGACTCGTGATTTTTCTTTGATCGGGTCCAAACAAATTGGTTAAAATAGATGTAGTTGAAATGAATTAATTAGTAAAATATATACATTGATTTTAGTAAAACAAAGTTTTTGGGGTCTAACCATAAGATAATTTTTTTGGACATGCGAATAAACTTACACAACTCCTAGGTTTTATAGGATAGATACATCATGACATGTTTTTTATATAACATATAAACTCATAACTTTTTTAATTGTGAAATAAACTACATAACATTAGTCCATTAGTTATGTCCCTTGAGGACACTAGTAAACTCACATGCACCTATGAAAAAAACTTTTATTGTTACATTGTGTGGGTGGGGGTGTGTGTGGTTTTGGGGGGTAGCCCTCACTTTGCCTTAAATCCACAATAGTTGTGAATATAACTATAGTTCTCTTTGCGGATTCTTTGATAATTTTTCATCTATCATTTTAAATAGGTTTAGTAATTATTATGTTAATTAGTTGTTTTAAGTTATAGGGGTAACTAACATAAAAAAGTGACTCTTTTAGGTTGTGGTTAAGTGAACTCTTGCATTTCTTCTATGTATGATTGTAGCGTATTGGAATCGATAAATATAAACTTCACTTGTTTTTACCGATCAGATAGGTATAATTTTGACGAGCTAGTTTCAATGTATGTGATATTTTTATTATTAATGTCATTATTGATACTATCACTAATGTTCAAAGTATTTGTTTATGTAACGTTTATAACATTGATTAAGAATCATCTAACTAATATATAAATTCCGTAAAACAATTAAGGACAGAACTAAGCTTGGGTCTGATAAAAGGGCATGCTAATTAACCTTCTGATCACTTGAAACTTTTATGCATAAAATCCAATCAAAAAAATTATATAACTTTGAAATCGTACTCGTAACGTGTAGAGAAAAGAACCATAATATGTGTTCTGTCATTAAGATAATTAAAAATCTAGTTTTGTTGTTGGTAAAAACATAAGTTCGGCGTTCTATAGTCGATAGAACAGAAAACTCAACAACGATTACGACTAGTAAGCTCGTTGTGTGACTAGAACTAATGTTAATAAGATGTACAACAACATTGTTGATAGAGAGATGGGACCCTTGATACTAGAAGGAACATGTTGTGTTTGGGACAAACGGACACAACACCACAATATCACGTTCTTCACACACACCGTTATATCTTACTCTGTGTGTTCTGAGTGAGACAATCCATTGCAAAGGGACCATCTCACAGGCCCCCATACTTTTATTTATTATCACTTTCACTCCCTATGTTTTTAAATCTTTTTTTAATCTCCTAACAGAAAGAGAATCCAATGCACCAAAGGGATCTATTATATTTAAAAAAAAAAGAACAATATATGTATTTATCATTTATTTGTGATAATATATGAGGACGGGCCTTGGCGCAGCGGTAAAAGCTGTTTCTAAGGGACCGAAGGTCTCAGGTTCGATCCGTGGAAACGGCCTCCCCACAAAATGTGGGGGAAAGACCGCGTACATCTTCCCTTAAATGGGACGGACCCTCCCTGGACCCTGCGAAAACGCGGGAGCTCTTTGCAGCACCAGGTACGCCCTTTTTGTGATAATATATATTTATCGTAATGCATGTGAAAAGTTGATAATTTATCGATTTAATCGGTTGGATTTTATCTACTTTTATGAAACATTTTTACCCCTATGATAACTAGTAGCTTTTCAATGTTTTAGTGCCCTGCCATCCAGGTAACTTCATGTCGTGTAATATTCAAATTTGTACGGTGTACCTCATGACACCTTAAATACGGTGACCTTTTAAGTTTAAGGTGTACGGATTGAAAAACTATATAAGCAAAGAATGAAAAAAAGAAGTAAAACATTGGAATGATATGAAATTTGAATTTAAATATTTGGATATGACTTTTTTGATAACCGAGTTATGTAATTCGGTTAGGGGACGGGTAGTGGGAGTGATAACGTAAGGCAAGGCGAACGTGGTCTCGCGGTGCCAAGGGAGAACAATGCCCCACCCCCTTGCGAGGTCGCACAATTCAATCTTTCCACAACTATTGTGTTGATGATATTGTGAGAAGATAACAGCGATGTACAACCAATCCAACTCAATGGACAACCCAAAATGTTAGGGGTTGATTAGGGAAGCTAAAGATGAGTATTTTTGTAGTTTAAGAATTAATGGTTAAAGATGACATTAATAAAAGCTGAAATCATTTGTAGAGTTGAAATCATTTCATATTCTATAGGTTTAAACAAAACACGTCAAACCCAAACCAAACAGGTCAAAACCCACTTTTAGTTTGGTTCCAACCGGTCAAACCTCTTTAGAATCGGTTCCAACCGAACCGATTTGACAAAAACAATTGTGACTTTTGTTGATCAAACCATAACTGATTTGGATCAAATACTCATCAATGAGCTAAAAGAATGTTATGGTTATCCCAGGCCTTGATTCGGATTGAAACTATTTTCAAACATTTATCGGGCTACATAGAGCCCAAAAGGCATATTTAGGATCTATAACATTATATTTAGTAAGGTGGGTGGCGGGTCCACCAGCCTTGCCACATGTTAACGTCTCATTGGAAAGCAAA
The DNA here is from genome assembly GCA_024085815.1 of Flaveria linearis. Lineage (NCBI taxonomy): Eukaryota > Viridiplantae > Streptophyta > Magnoliopsida > Asterales > Asteraceae > Flaveria > Flaveria linearis. Next base: position 2,568,219 of record CM044010.1, read on the forward strand.
CTATTCTAATTATTATTTTATCTAATTCTTTTACATTATTAGGTTGTATGCACGTAACAAAGTTTACGTACACGTCGCAATGTACAATTAACCACATTAATATCATTGTACGACTCCGTCTTAAGACGTGAATATTTCGTTTAGATTTCTCTTTTTAGAATTATTATGTCAGTATAATATTACTTTACTATGTCCACACCGCACACCACAACGCGGGTAACGAGGTTCACAGATGTGACGTTACACACGAGGGCAGCAGTTACTCGCTATTACTCATTTAGCAAGGTTGGCGGGAGCTTCACCAATCTTAACGTATATATTTTATTACGTCACGTATGATCCCAATGCAACGCGCTGCGGGTAAAGAAACTAGTCATTCTCAAAACAGAAGCACACAGCCACACACCACTACAGCCTAGTTACAATAAGAAAGACGGATGTTAGAAAGATGAGCCTTAAAGAGTTAAAGGCGTAAATTAGTTAAATGGGCTTCACATAAGGCCCATTCATACATATTTCTCAAACAATAATCTACTAGTTTGTATGCTGTAGCTTCCCAAATCTTACTCATTCATTGAACTCGATTTACACAGTTTTTGGGCCTTACAACCCATTGTTAAATGTAAAACAACCCAACAAGTGTTTTTAAGCTCACCAATTACGATATCATACACAAACATAAATATATTTATACAAAATTCACAAATGATATTGATTTAACAGATGGTGAGCCCAGAAGAAAAAGTGACCCCAGCCATGTTTGAGCCCTCCATCTTAAACTCAGGAAGTGGTTCCAAGGCCCATTTTGACTTTTCTAGGTCAAAGCTAAGCCAAACAATATCCCAAACACCTTCATAATTTGACATCAAAATAGCCCCAATTGTCCCTTCTCTTTCCTCCAAACAACCCATCATAACCCCATAAGGCTTCTTGATTTCATCAATTAGCCCATTTGGAACCCTTGAAACAAAGGCCCATTGCCTCCCATTTGAGCCCAACCCCCATAACTCCACAACCTTCACAACCCTAATACCTCGACTCGCATCGTCCACGCTTTCGGGCCCCGATCGAACGATCAGCATCCGCCCGTCACCATATATGTGCAACCGGTTATTCACGCTTCCCCAGCTGAATCCGACAGCCAATTCCCCATCCTCAACCACACCCGCGAACACAGGCTGTACAACCACGGGCTCATTTGTATCCGGCCCAATAGATATCACAACACTCCTCCTCGGCCCATTTGACGCACTTAAAAATATCCGACCCCCATCAACATTACTAATAAGTGACGAATTTACAACACTCTCACCGGCTACCGATGACTTCCACTTATTCGTCCGAGAGTCATACTCGAACAAAGTCGGCCTGTTACCCACCATCTCCGCAAACAAAAACCGAAACTGACCCGACCCAGACGGGCCCGCGAGTAACTTAATCCCGGACCGCCTCCACGAGGCGGTCCCACGCGGGCCCAACGGGCTATGCGGAATCTTCCTAACATCTTTACTCATAGGATTAACAGAAATAACTTCCCTACTACAATTCAAAGCAAACAGAAAAAAGTTGCCGGAGGCCGTCAAGAAATAAAGATCTTCACCGGGAGGAATCACCGGCGACAATAAGTCTCCGATCATCACCTTAAACCACCGTTCGGACGACGGCGTAAACCCGTGAACCACCACGGGATCGCGGTGCCACCGCTTCTTGTACACAAACAGCCACGTGGAAGCGCTTGATCGGAGATTGTAATCACGTCGGAAATCTTGATCGGAGATCACCGACGTGACGAATTTGTTTACGGATTTGAGGTGTAAGATATCGGGCAACGATAATCGGATTATTATGTAGTGGATGAGCTCCGACGGTAGGAGGCTGAAGCCGACGACGGTGGTGGAGTTTGGCCGGAGTTCCATGAAGGTTTGATCGGAAAATTGTTGAGTGTGTAGGCATGATGGGTTTAATATATTTGTTGAATGGATGAAGTGGGTCTTGAAAATCGATTAAAAAAACGCAAATGGTGGGTAATATTTGGGTTGAAAGTGACATGGTGGGAAAGATGGAGGATAAGTTTCAGTTTAGTACATAAGTTTAGAGGGTTTAGCATTTTAGTCACTTTATGTATGAATCATGCCTAAAATATGCATCATGATAATGTGTAAATGTATTGAATAGCTTTTGATACATTTGATTAACAGTTATGTATTTTTATTTGATTTCTTGCTAAGTAAAATCTGTTTTTCATACAGTAAATATTTCTCGTTTTTTCCTATTAATGGTTCACGAACTTTTTTTGGGTGGTTGGGTTGAGGCTTCCTATGTGGTCATAGTCTTGAACTTCTCTTGGTGATGCATTCTTCTTTGTGAAGTGGCTCACGAGACCACATGAAATGCACCAAAAATAAGTTGATAATTTTTAAGGCATGATAATTCGTATGAATTTAGCGTCTCTCTTATCCACAACAACTATAACATACTAGGTAAATCATAAATTAGTCGATGATAGGACTTAGGAGGGATGTTAGGTTCATAAAATAAGTCATGCCTCAAACACAGTCTATGCATTAATTTGTGTATATCGTTGTAGGCAAAAGAAGAACTTCATAACTAAGCGTACTTTAGTGAGAGAAATTTTAGGATAAGTGACACTCTAGTAAGTATCCCTTTAACAATATAAAACAAATCCCTAAACTCTTAGGAGACAAAACAGACAATATTGTTAGAACCGAAGACGCTGTACCAAATAGTAAACGAAAGAAGTTATAATAGCGTAAAATTGAAGGACTGAAAGGTAATTAGTTGTAAACTAAAGTGTACCCAAAAAGTAGCTTGTAAGAAGCGTCATCGTTTCATAAAAAAATGAATGGCTGAGATTGCACGCGTGTTACGAAAAGACAAAACTAGTAACATAGTGACTAGGCTTGTTCTTAAAATAATAGTCTTAAAAAGTCAAATATCCAGGAGACCCCACTTTATATGTTTCTTGTAGGATTCGATTATGCACTTATGTAGTGTAATAAAAATATAAAAAACGACACTTAAATGTTTGTTTAACGTTAATCATTGAATTGTTTATTTGATTTAAACGTATCAATTATATAATAAAATAAGAAATAAGAAAAGGTATGACCGTGGTGTTGAAAAAAATGAATGGTAAGGATCATGACTCCTAACATAACTTTATAGACATACTTTCTTCTTTTCTTTTCTCAACAAAAATTCTCTTTACATAATTTATACATATTAAACTTAGTAAACTAAAAACGCATTTAAACCCAATTTTGCTATGCTAAAGTCTTCCTTCTTAGTCTACAACACCAAAAAAATATTAATGAATCATACCTTTTATATTTAGTTAGACTGATATTTTAATTTGAAGATTAGAAACAAGATATCATAATAAGTTTTTTTCAAGCTCATATAAATAAGACCTGGTATAAGACCTTGTATAAGCATATATACACCTCATAATACATTGTATAAGCTCATATAAATAAGACCTGATATAAACCCATATACGTATGTTTTTACCATGTTATATGCCCGTATAAGCCTAATTCAACTTATAAAATGACCGTATGCTACTTTCATATGTTTCATGTTTGCATAATAGGAGATGCATCCAATAAATTTAAAATTTTATAATTTAATTAAAAAGTAACTACAGGAGACACGTGACAGCATCACATTTTCTTCTCACTAAAATTTATCCGCTTCTCTTTTATATTAAATATTTATATTAATTACTAATAATATTATTTAATTTTATTAGATCTAAAATAGTTTTATAAATAAATGAATAAAAAATATTTTTATTAGTATTATTTCTAAGAAACAAATTTTTATAAAATAATTTTTTTCTAAAACTTTAAACTTTTTTAAAAATATAAAATATTAAATAATGTTTTAAAATGTAAATCTTTATAAACCAACATAATTAAAACCGGGACTTATAATAAATATTTTTATAAACCAACATAATTAAAACCGGGACTTATAATCTTTATAAACCAACATAATTAAAACCGGGACTTATAATAAATATTTTTTCAAAAAAATTATACTATGATTTATTTTGAAACAAATTGTTAATGTTTTTGTATAATTAATGAGTTGCTAAAACTAATCCATGTATACTAATAAAAGAAGGTTTTGGGGTGACACGTATCGCAATAATAGAACTTGTAAATCTTAGGCGGTGTTTGTTTTTCTGAAAAAGAGCTTCTGAAGCTCTTTTGTCTGCGCCTAAAAGAGGCGGGCAGACGTTTATGGTCTGCAGAGTGTTTGTTTTTCTGAAGACATTTCATTAAAAAAGGTCTGCGTGACCTCTTCTCCAAGAAGAGGTGGACTAAAGTCTTCAGAAATCTTCCCACCTTTTCTTCACATTTCAACCCCAAACCCCCAGATACCCACACCCCACATTTCTGGTCTGCTCCCGTCGCCTCCCCCCACCGGCCGAACCATCCCAGCACCTTCACCCACACCCCAAACCCCCAAACTATCAGGTGACGTCACCCTCAAGCTGTTCTTCTCTACCACAAATCGACCCAAACACGATCCACACAGAAACAAAAACCAAACACAAGCTATAAACCCTGATTTCCCCACCTTCATAACTTCAATTCAACGAAACCCAGATCAGAAACCCAAATCAAAACAGGGTTTTTCTTCAAAACCCCAATAACTTGTGCTATGAGATTCCTCAATCACTTTGGATCAAATTGAATAGTGACCCAGATGAGGGAACGAATCAATCGAGGGGGGTTTGACTTAAAGATCCTGAAATCGATAAACTTGAGGCGGATTTGGGAGAGGGTGAAGAGGAAAGATGAGAAGGTGAAGAAGTGTGTACGTGTTACATTCGATGATACATAGAATACAACCTTTAAGGCTAAATTTAGAACAAGTGTTGCAGAGAGAGAAATGCAGAGATATTGATGTAAGTTTTAGAGAGAGAGAAAGAAGGGAGGGGGTTGAGAGTCGTGCAATGGAAGTATTGTGATTGTAAAGCAGATTAGAGAAACAAACAGCATCTTAATAAAGGGTGTGAAACAAGGGTTTTAATAGTTTGCAGATTTTAAAAAACAAACAGTCTTCTTATTACAGACTGCAGACGTTTGGTCCATCTCTTCTCCTGCAGATGTCTGCAGATGTGGTCCGCAGACCGCAGACGTTTTACCTCTTCAGAAACAAACAGCACCTTAGTTTCCCGCTTCTCTCTCCTAACTAATAATTGCATTAACTACTAAGAATTTGATTTAATTCATTTTAAGATTAAAAATATTTCTTTATTAATTAAGAAAAGAGATCTTTGTATCAATGCAATTTCTAAAGAAATAACTTTTTTAATAAAAAATATTTCCTAAAACATCAAACTTTTTTTAAAAACAAGAAATATTTTAAAACTTGTGTTGTTAAAAAATAAAATTTTAATGAAACAAAAATGATTAAAATTCAAACTTTACATAAGAAAAATTTTAAAAATAGCACTAAATTTTCAAATATTACTTAAAAATTTAAAAAAATAAAAGTTAAAAAAATGATATCATTGTTTATTATTTTAAGTTTTTATTCATACATAATTTAATAATATCATATCTTAAGATATTATTTTATAATTTCAAAACTTTTTATTATTAACTATTTAATATTTATTTATGCAACCCGTGTATTAGATGAGATGTTAACCTAGTATAAGAGCATTCACAGTTCATTCCTTATCTTTATCCATATAATTACACTAAAAATCACTACTTCTTCTCTCTCCTTTCAATTAAATAATATATTTTTATACCTTTTTCATTACCTTTTCTCTCTCCTTCACTCACAACCACTTTAAAAAATATTAAAAAATTTATAAGGATTGTACAGTGATTCTTCAAATATACCAATCCACAATAACATTTTCTCTCTCCTTCACTCACAACCACTCAAAATCATTCCATATAATATACCAAACACACTCACATAATTATAGGGCACGGGTTGTGAATGCTCTAAAATATAAGAAAAACAACATATACACCATATCCTCTTACATTGAATAATCATTAATGAACAACTACACATACACGAAAGTGGATGCTGTTAAAAAAACTTGTGGACCAAATTAAATGTCCTATAATAAGTGGTAATAAACAATTAAACAATTAATTTGTAAAATAAACTACAAAGATTAACGTTAATTTATTTTGTACACTAATTAAAAACAAAAAAAAGGCATGAATGTCGCCGTCAGCCCGTCACTATGATGAAGTAAAATCAGAAACAAAAAACAAAAAAATATAAAAACACAAACACAAGGGCCATGCAAGCTCGAGTCACGAATCCCCACCAATTTTAAAGTTTAAATAATAGTTTGGGCTAAAGTAAACGTATTTCATATTTAAAAATTTTAACATGTTCATTGTTTTTATTAATTTTGATTCACGAAAAATAAGTAATGTTAAACTGGAAAAACAAAAAGAAATTTGTATTAATTTCTGATTTTATCCGTCTTATAAACATATTAATTATTACGAACGAAAAAAAAACATATATGCTAAATTGAGTTTAAAATAAATACAAATCAGAACATAAAATTTGATATCTATGTCATTGGGACTGTTGATAATAAAAGCGGAAGTTGAGAGTGTTACCAACAAAATTAATAGTATGTATTGTTATCACACAACGACACAACGAGTAATGACTTAGATTATTAAAATTCAATGCTCTATAATTCAACAATGTTGTTGACGCTTTTATAAGTAGTTTGAGTGTAATATGTCAATGTTTAATGTATAATTTTCTCTCCTAATAGTTTAATCACCCATTTTATAATAGGGGGTTTTAACTTGATTGAAGGGAATATATGTTATTTTAAAATGGTTCATGTTATTTAATCATATTACAAGTTTGTTTCTTATTTTAACATTTCCTCAATTTCTTTTTGAATATTTTAATTTTAGACAAAATACTCAAATAGTTTTTGTGATTTGATTATATTGCAAGTTTAGTCTATAGATCGTTAAAAACTAACGAACATTGTGATAACTAAGTTTGCCACTATCTCATAAATGTTTAGACTAAATTTGTAATTTTTAAGTTTTGAAGACCATTTATTAAAACAAAGGGACAATTTTTACAATTTTCTAATCATAATTAATTATGATTAATCGATTAGAATAATATACGTTATAAGATACACTAATCTAGTTATATTATAAGTATGTATTTTTGGATCATACACTTTTCCTTTTATAAAATACATTGCATAGCATGAGCCGACCAATATTTTTCTTAGCTCTTGAGTGCCACTAAGATCATAATCATGATCTTTTTATAGCTTTTGGATACCATGTAACGACCAAATCTTTTTATAATATTTGTTTTTAAGAATTCTAGATCATTATTCCGCATATTAAGTGTACATATAAAAACATTGATTAAGATATAAATTATGTAAATTATCACATATGGTGGTTAAATACAATTCAATAAAATTGATTACTGAATATTAGCTTTATTTTGGTCGGCGAATATTTGTTCCTGGCCAAGAAACGATTGATGATCATTTTCAAGGGTTCCAAACGAAATAAAATTCTTTACTGTTGTTTTTTAATGAGTTTTAAACTATTTATACGTGATGGGCTAATTAACTTAGTTAAATAACCTAATACAAATCATATTTGAGTAAGATGAGCTAATTTAAATTAAATATGCAGGGCTAATATAAAGTTTGCAATGAGTTAATTTTATAGAGCAATTTTCTTTATTAAAATTTATGGACCTCTCAGAAAATGAGGCCGTCGCGGCCGTGGGCAAACACATTATGTTTCTTATTTTCTTAGGTGACCATGCTCGTGACAGATTTTGCACCATGTTTGCTTGAAGACACCAAATACTCATTTCACATCATTGCTTGATGATGCTAACATTGCTGTAAATGTATTTTGTTTTTTCATCTTGTTATTAGGTGAACCATTTGACTGATGCAAAATATTCTTGATACACGTGCTAGTAATTTACTCATCTAACTTCAAACAAAGATTTTGTAATAACGGTGATGATGTAAAAGTATAAATAGTAAAACCCTAATATTAAAGATGATAAAAGTTAGTACCATATGTTGGTGAATTGTTTATGAACGATGATCACATGCACATAGATGTTACGACACACTCAAGTGATCACAACCACATGATGATCAAAACCAAATACAAACAATGATAAAAAGTTAGAATTCCAACATGGTGTGCATGCGAAAAACCAACAAAGAGAGAGTTGATTAAGAGATTGAAGAATTCGTCCCTCTACTTAAAGAGACTTAAATAGACTGATGCAATGGCGGCGTGGTGTTCTTGACAATGTCGCTGCACCAAGCCACCAACTCAACTCGGTAGGGGTGTAGGTGAGTATAACACATGATCTTATAAGTAGTTACATCATCAATAGTCATTAGCAAGTAAATACATTATCATGTGTAGATATTATTTATTTGGTGTTTTATTCAAACTTATGAAACACATGTATGTCTGGATCATTGATCAAGATAAATGAGTCAATGACTAATAGAGAGACCGTGATTATTTCATATTTAGCTAGAAAAAAGGCCAAAGAGAAAACATACAAATGTTGGACTTTTTACTCCCTAAACGCCTATAATTTAATATTATAAAAAAAACATCCATAAAATCAAGCGTATTATTTTCTTTTTGTTATTATGTTGTATTAGTAATACTATACTTTGAAACGATTTCTTTAAAAAAGTTTGATGTATTGTATGTAAATGTTACATAACTACACACATAAGGTAATTATGTACGTGGTTATGTATATAGGTTGCACAATGTATACACATAATTACCGGCGATGATTATGCTTAATTTTCCCTCACTTCACACACACATATATATAAGGTTGCGTGATTATGTATATAGGTTGTGCAATATAAGTCCATAACTGTGAGCGACTATTATACATATGTTGTGTAATTGTCCCCCCACTTCATATACTTAACATAAGAGTTCGAGTGGTGATTTTCCCTTGAGATCAAGGGTTTGAGCCCCGGCTATGATGTATCGAGTAAATTAATTATAATGTAGATTATGAATAAACAAATGGGTGTGTAAGTTGTTGTTTTAAAAAACTTTAACATAGAAAGTTAATTCACCTCTTATTATATGTGTGTGCATGTATATATATACGTGTATATATACTGTGTTGTTTAACAAAGCTTGTAATTATATATACACTAATTACCAACTTTGATATGTATTATAGGTTATATTATGTGTTTTAGTGTGTTGTACCTATCTTTTATCTTTTTTTTATTTTTTTTTTTATTTTAACTTAATACTTTTATATTTCTTATAATTTAGCCCTAATATTTTTTTACTTTGAATTTTGGTCCTCAAACTTTTCATATTTGATAAATTTTTTGTTTTACGTTTCAGTCTAAAATTTGCGAGTCAACACGTCGCAACTTGCGTGTGTGGTTCAACGCTTTTAGACTTATTTCCCCCCATTTAAAAGCCTAATCATAACGCGTTGGTCCTAGATCGATTTAATTATTGTTTTATATGTTTTACGTTTCGCCCAAATGTTCCAACATTTTTACGTCTACTTTCTGTCCGATTTTATTTTTTTAGTATGAGTTTGTTTGGTGTTAGTGAACACAGCCGGTGGTGTTCTATTGGTGTTACTTGAAACGGTTTTACTTCACCAGTTGCAACGCGAAGAATTTTATACTAGTATTTTCTACATGTCACACTTTGCGTTCTAAATCAATTTCAAAATATTAAAGATCTTGAACTACTTAATTAATTAGTTATTAGCTTACTTAACAACATAGTTAAAAAGAAATAAAAGGGGTAGTCAATTTTAAGGTGTTAAAATCTTCCATTTCATAGATTGGTAATTTGATCATTTCCATAAGTAGTATTAGATATGACTTATGAGAGTTGGTAAAGATTTTATTCTCGACGTAAATTACAAGTGATTATAACCTGATAATTTAAAATTACTAATTGATCTTTTAGCACTAAAATGGTCAAATCCATTAATCACTATAAGATTGAATTTAATTAATACATAGGTCATTAGTTATGGTCAAATCCATTAATCACTATAGGATTGAATTTAATTAATACATAGGTCATTAGTTTTCTCTAACCGGAAATACAATGTAGGTAACTTAAGAGGGACTTTGGATAATAAATAATGAACATATTGGCACACTTAAGTTTCATGTATTCGATTTAAGTTGTATCGTATGATAGATGGAGTACATTTTATGAAAATAAAATAGATACGTGAAGATAAAAAAAGATATGTAAAACAATTCATTGTATTTCATGGTTATACATGTAAAAGTATTGGCGTTGACATACATACTAAAAAAACGATTATCCTTCTTGTATGGTTCTACATCAAATACTTAAGGCTGTCTAAAAAAATATAGAAAAATATAATATTGAGATGTAGAAAAATTTATTTAACAACAAAAGCGTTTGTGTTGATTCAACATACAAATATAGGACCCATGATATAGTGATATGTGGTGCCTATAAACCCGAGGCAAATCACCTATCCGAGGACGATGGGATGTGAACCCTAGACTTCTTTTGAGGATTTTTTTAGAGACCCGTAATCACCGACATATGTAGTTGTTTGTTATTTAGCCCTGAGAAGATACAAACTAAAAAAAAAAAACATAAGTAAGAAAGATTCCAATTCATTTTGTGGTCTTGTGTTCACACTTCACAGTATGTAATCTTGTTATCCAGTCAACAAACAGCCACAAGAGTGGGTTGAATTGTCCCTATAATCAACTACTCCCTTAAGATCTCTTTCAGCCTTAATCATAGTGACATTAGCAAGTCATGTAATAATCAAGCATACAAAAGAAACATTTACATGTGTTGATCATTGGGTTATGCCAAGTGAACAATCAGGGTCAAATTTGTAAAAGAATTCGGTGTGATATATTGGTCTAGCAAAACAGACTGGTTAGTTGGGTAAATGGGTTATCATACCAGGCTCATATCAAAATGGTCAAACTAAAAAGATTTAATTTGTTTCGGGTCAAAACGATCCGTTTTTAGAAATAAATGTAAAATGAATAAAATTATCAGAATAAGAAAAATCATCCTTGGTGACATGCTTGGTGTGCATGGGAATTCATTTCAAACCTTATGTTTAGATGTTCCAACTCCAAGAATAGCTCATTATGAACATAGTTCAAACCTCTATGAACATAGTTTTTGAAGACAACAGGCCACTATAAATGCATGTCTCAAATTTATACTCTAAATGCGTACCCAGCAGATGCGGCTCAATGTTTTTTGGGCCCCAATTGAACTAAAAACATGAGTCCTTTTTGAAAACACAATATAAACAAAAGCAACCTAATTAAATTTCTTTAAACAAAAATGATAAATCTAAGAAAATTTGGTATATTAACCTTCAGTACTTACTAGTTGATTTCTTTAAAAAAAGGTTAGTCAATGTCGATCAAATCAATCGGAGAAGAAGGAACTTATTAATGATCATTTGCCTTGTGAATTGTGTGACTGTGTTTTTTAATAACTTATCAAATTATCAAAATTTTCATCTGGAGTTAACTTTTCAATATTATTCCCGCTTCAAAATTTTATTAAACCATATAATAGCAAAACCCACTATAATTTTTTTTCTAAAAACGGGGCTCTTATTTGTTGGGGGCCCAAGCCCAATGCGTCACAAATTACATTATAGAACCGACCCTAGTACAACTTGGTGTTTGACTTAGTTCCCTTTCTGCACATGGTTTGGGGAAGAGCTGGATCACTTTGCGATAAGAAGTTCTCAGATCTTTACACCGTGCTCCATAATTGAAACAGAAAGTGCACATGTTCCAAAAACAGGCACCTGCAATTAGAGAACAAAATACGGGGACAATATCTACAAGGAATAAGAGGTCAAAGATTCATGATAAATAAACCAACCAATAATAAGTTTTGAAACAGAAACAATTATGTAAATATAGTTTAAACCTCAGAATGATTATAAACAATAGGTTTCTATAAATTTCCCGAAAGCACATAAATGATTTAGAAGAAACTTCTGTCTAAACTTAAACTAATGCAGCCAGAGGCTTGTATCCAACAGGACTCTTAATCAATTGTACAACATCAAGTTAGCTAAAAAATACAATGGACCAAACTTAAATAAAAATCTATAATTTAAGATGGTTTCTCCTGCAAATATATACATAAAAATCCGATATAAATGCTTATATTGTTGAAGAAATCAAGTTGAAATTGAGAAACAATGGAAGAACAATTACTCAAGAACTAGAACATTAAGAACATTCCTTCTAGATTCACTCAATGATTACAAGAAATTGATTTCGGTGTGTCAGTATTTTTTCCCCTAAATCATACTATATATCTCATTAACAACTAACAGATTGTTAACTAACAATTAACAACCAAATTACACAGTCAACACTAAACTACCCTCAACTAACAAAGATATACACAATTAGTCCCTGAACTAGTGCAACTTTTATTACACTATATAACAATCTCCACTTTGTAATAGAAGTTAACCTACTCCAAGCATACATAAAAACTTCTGAAACTTTGCACCAGCCAACGACTTTGTCAAAATATCAGCAGCATTGTCATCTGTATCAATCTTCTTCACATTCACCTCCTTAGAACTCACCATCCTTTATGAAATGAAGTCTAACATTTATATGTTTTGTCCTCTCATGATACATTGCATTTTTGGACAATTGTAGAGCACCTTGATTATCACAGTATACTATAGTATCTACTGCACAAATTCCCAATTCTGAAGTAAATCCCTTTAACCACAAAGCCTCCTTAATTGCTTCAGTTAAAGCAATATATTCAGCTTTGGTAGATGACAAAGCCACCACATGTTGTAAGGAAGCCTTCCAACTCACAGTACCACCCATTACCTTAAAAGCATACCCTGAGATAGACCTCCCTCTATCCAGATCCTTAGCATAATCCGAATCTACATATCCAATGCTCTTATCAACATTACTTTGATCTCCTCCAAAACATAAACCCACATCTTGAGTACCAGACAAGTACCTTAACAACCACTTGACAGCCTCCCAATGTAATTTATCAGGATTTGTGATAAATCTGCTCACAACACTAACACCAAAACCAATATCAGGTCTAGTGCATACCATGAGATACATCAAACTCCCAATTACATTGGCATAAGGTACTTTACTCATATATGCAGCCTCTTCTTCAGTTTTAGGAGCATCTAGCTTTGATAGCTTAAAATGTTGAGCCAAAGGAGTCTTAACCACCTTACTTCTTGCTAGATTATACTTTTCTAGTACCTTCTTCACATAAGATCTTTGAGTCAACTTTAGCATCCTCAAATCTCTATCCCTGATTATTTCCATCCCCAAAATTTTCTTTGCAGGTCCAAGGTCTTTCATATCAAACTCCTGCTTAAGAATTTCTTTAGTATCATTAATCACTTGCATATCTTTGCAAGCTAACAACATATCATCAACATAAAGCAACAGATATACAAACTCTCCTTTAATGTACTCTTTATAATAAACACAGGAATCATAGCTGCTTCTTGAAAAACCTTGTGACACCACATAATCATCAAAACGCCTGTACCATTGTCTTGGGGATTGTTTTAATCCATATAAAGACTTCTGCAATAGACACACCTTACTTTCCTGTCCTTCAACCTCATACCCTTCAGGTTGTCTCATAAACACCTTTTCTTCTAAGTTCCCATGAAGAAAGGCTGTTTTAACATCCAGCCGCTCCAACTCTAAATTCATCTGTGCAACAACTGATAAAACAACTCTTATTGAGGAATGCTTTACCACAGGAGAGTATATCTCATGATAGTCTATACCAGCCTTTTGAGTGAAACCTCTTGCTACCAACCTAGCCTTATATCTAGGCTTTTCAACCCCAGGTATCCTCTTTTTCACCTTGTACAGCCACTTACAATCTACAAGAGTCTGATCACTTGGTTTGTCAACTAAAATCCAAGTATCATTCTTATACAATGATGCCATCTCCTCATCCATAGCCTTTACCCACATATCTCCTTCAACAGAATCAACTGCTTCTTTAAAGTTTAAAGGCTTATTAATACTTTCCATTTCTGCAACACTAAACACATGAGCAGAAATATCACTAGAGGATCTGTACCTGACAGGTGAAACCACAACTCTCCTTGGTCTATCTCTAGCTAGACTGTATTCATCAACCTGCCTTCTTGAAGTGCCACCACTAGACTCAGCACCATGTACCACCTCTTGTCTACTTGGAACTTCAACATCATGATCATTAGACTCCACCTCAATGTGAAATTCATCACATCCATGAATCTCAACACTACCCCTTTGACCAAACAAATCTCTGTACATTACATTTTCTCTGAATGCCACCACATCTCTGCTTACTATCACCTTGGGCCTACCATCATCTACTCTCCATAGCCTGTATCCTTTCACTCCCTCAGGATACCCAAGTAGAATAAATTTTTGTGCCCTGGGATCTAACTTGCCTTGATTGACATGTGCAAATGCCACTGATCCAAAAACTCTAAGGTTCCCATACTCAGGTTTCCTCCGAGACCATATCTCCATGGGAGTCTTCATCTTAATAGCAGATGATGGTGACCTATTTATTAAATAAGCTGCAGTTGAGACTGCCTCTGCCCAAAAACTCTTAGGTAGTCCAGAGTTAGACAGCATACATCTCACCTTATTTAATAGTGTCCTATTCATCCTTTCCACTAATCCATTTTGTTGGGGAGTACCAGGCACAGTTAAATGCCTATTTATCCCACATGTCTTACACAACTGATCAAAGTTCTTATTGCAGAACTCAAGCCCATTATCTGTTCTCAACTTTTTAACTTTTCTACCCGTTTGAGTTTCAACCAGCACCTTCCAATCTTTAAATCTTCCATAGGCTTCATCCTTGTGCTTTAACATGTACACCCATACTCTCCTGGAATAGTCATCTACTAAACAAACAAACAAACAAACATACCCAGTGTCTCCCGCTGAAGAGCAGGGTCTGGGAGGGGTATATGGTGGCAAGTCTTTCCTCTATCTAGAAAGATAGAGAGACCGCTTCCGAAGAGACCCCCGACTCGTTAACAAAGGCAATAACAATAACAATCATAATACAACGCATATACAAAGCATATAACAAAGCATAACAAAGGCAATAACCATCATAATACGAAGCATATAACACAATGATATATATCACAAGAAGAATTAGATAATGCGCATGTAACACCCAAAAAGGATAGATGAGGAAAACTACACCTAACGTGTGGGGTACGGCCATATGTCACCGTATACCCTTCCCACCCACAAAACCCACTAAAAGTCCTTAATTTTAATTCTACGCCTCCACTCACTTCTATCCTCGATCATGTTCTCAGAGAGATGCAAGTCCATCATATCTCTCCTAATAACCTCGTCCCAAGTCAACCTAGGTCTACCTCTGCTCCTCCTACCCTCTAAGGTGATGTTCTCTACTGCTCGGACTGGTGCTGCCATCGTTCTCCTCTTCACGTGCCCAAACCATCTTAATCTTCCCTCTCTTATTTTTTCTGTGATACACGCCACCTCTAGCCTCTGGAATAGTCATCTACTAAGGACAAAAAATACCTAGCACCACCTAAAGATGCTGTACTTGAAGGCCCCCACAGGTCTGCATGAATATACTCTAATATACTTTGAGTACTATGCTTCCCTTTTCCAAAGCTTACTTTATGTGCTTTTCCCATTATATAATGGTCACATAGCCCAACTCCGGATCCATTTATTCCATCTAGAAGTTGCTGCTTTCTTAATTGCATTAACCCTTGGTCACTAATATGGCCCAACCTTTTTGTGCCATAACACAGTATTGGCCATCAGTTTATCATCTGCAACAGACACCAAACCTTTCTTTGCACCTCCATCTAACACATAAGTGTTATTTTCTTTCCTAGTTCCTGACATGACTACTCTTGACCCACTTATTACCTTGGCTTTACCACTCTTCAAGCTAACTACATAGCCTGATCTTTCAAACATGCCAAGTGAAATAAGATTTCTGGTCAGTTCTAGGATGTACCTGACATTGGTGAGGTTCATCTCAGTACCATTGTTCAGCTGCAAGTTGACTGTGCCATACCCTTTTACCCTGCATGGTTGGTCATCACCTAACTGAACAATTCCAATATCCTCCATCTTTATCTCCTCAAAGTACTCCCTATGTGGAGTCATATGGTATGAACACCCAGAATCCAATATCCACTCTGAGTTCCCTTTGTCACTAGTGACTGCTAGCACCTCAGAACTTTCATAACCATCATTACCACTTTCAGGAGATAAATTCCCAAATGACCTTGAAGAACTTGACTCTAACTTCTTCTTCCTCCTATCAGGACAGTCTTTCTTCAAATGCTTCTCTGAATTACAAATGTAGCATCTCCTTTTGAACTTGGACTTGGATCTTGATGCCCCTTTGACTTAGGCACCCTTTGTTCTGGTCTACCCCTTACAATCAACCCATCACCATGATCATCTTTAACATCAGATATCTTTTTTAATTCCTTGGATTTAAGCGCAGCCAGCACCTCCTCCATCGACAGTGTGTCTCTTCCATACATTAGAGTATCAATAAAATGCTCAAATGTTTGTGGAAGAGATGTTAGGAATATAATTGCCTGATCTTCATCTTCTATGGTCACGTCTATGTTTTCAAGATCCAACACTAACTTATTAAATTCATCAGTGTGATCATCAATGGACTTACCAGACCCCATATTGAAAGTGTACAATCGTTTCTTCAAATAGAGTCGGTTTGCAAGGGATTTTGTCATATACAAGCTTTCTAACTTCAACCAGATACCTGCTGCCGAAGTCTCCTTCGACACCTCTCTTAGCACTCGATCCCCAAGGCTTAAGATGATTGCACTATGCGCCTTCTCTAATATGTCTTTCTTCTCTTTATCAGATAGATTTGTAGGTAGCTTCTCCTCACTGGCTAAAGCATCAACCACCCCCTGATGAACGAGAAGTGCTCTCATCTTCAATCGCCAAAGCCCAAAATCATTCTTTCCATCAAATTTTTCCAATTCAAACTTCGTCGAGACCATGATTGATCCGATTGAACTTAATTCTTTGTACAGTAACTTTCGATCGGTGGCTCTGATACCACTTGTTGAAGAAATCAAGTTGAAATTGAGAAACAATGGAAGAACAATTACTCAAGAACTAGAACATTAAGAACATTCATTCAAGATTCACTCAATGATTACAAGAAATTGATTTCGGTGTGTTAGTATTTTTTCCCCTAAATCACACTATATATCTCATTAACAACTAACAGATTGATAAAAAACAATTAACAACCAAATTACACAGTCAACACTAAACTACCCTCAACTAACAAAGATACACACAATTAGTCCCTGAACTAGTGCAACTTTTATTATACTATATAACATATATTGTAACCAAATGATCAGGCTTCAATTCTTTCCTCTAAATTGTGACTAATTAAGATGAGTTTTTTCATAATAAAGGAGTATTGAAAATCTATTCAAATAAGATATTTCTTTGAACTTCCTATAAAGAAAATATGTAACATAACATGGTTTATTTGTAGTTTGGGTGATAAAAGAGCAATAGTAACTGCTTCATTTTACTATGTGTTACATATGGGCTATTAATGTTCGGCTGTATCTTAAAAATCAGATTATTAGTTAAGGGACCCGGTTGTCCAACCTTGTTATATTACCTTTCTAATGAGATTACATTAGATATATCATGGTTGGATTTGTTGGTTATAAGCCTTTAATTGAGTTACATCCAATAAACCTCTTGTGGTGTTTTAAATTTTAATTGTGCATAGGCTTCTCCATTAAATGTATTTTTTTAAATTAATCCATATGTTAACAAAATTAACAGTAACTTATCATTTTTTATGAGTTTGGTGCAACAAGTTGCTTCCCTTTTAAGCCTGCATTTCTCTTTCGGTCTTTTGTATATATATATAGAGTGTGGGTTTGTGGGGGACCGGAGGTCAGGAGGAGGTTGGTTGCCGGTATTTCCGAGCACACCTTTCTGTTGTTCTCGTTGTAAGACTCGATTTCTAAAGATGGTTATTTTATCTGGCTCTTTTTTAAAATCTTTCCAAACAACACTTTTAAGTCTTTTATGTAGAAGTTCAACACGTGCAAAAAGATAAATAAACAAACATAAATAAATCTCAACATACTCATGAGGATGTTTAAGAAACAATAGAGAAAAAAACGAACTTCATCGATATGTAGCCGATGGATATCAATGGGCATTCTTATGATACTAACGGGCATCTCCGATTATCTACGGATACGCTCGATAACCAACAGGTAAATAACCAATACATATCAAACGAGTTTTACATAGGATACAACACACTTTTTTAATTAAATATGTGAATGAAGTTATGCAAATCCGTCTCAAACTAATCCTCTACCATCCCTAGTCTTTTCAAAATTCAAAAGTGACATTTACCCTTTTTTTTAATCCACATCCCTAATTAAGTACACCTTTTATTATTATATCTAATATATTACTTTGTACCTTACCACCAAAGTTACCAAAATACGTATCTGCAATCAAGGACTAAAATTATAAAATCTACAACATTTAACATCGGGCTTTCCAAATCACCTTATGAGATTGTATAATCATAACATATAGATGTCATAACGGCTAAACGTTAACAAAATCTGTTACATTAAGATTATATTATTATAATAATAATAATATAATAATAATATTTGGGATTCCCAAATCTTGAAGTACCCGCGTTTCCTCCCCCCTAACATTCCCACAAATCTCTCTACCAACATTCCTCTTCTTCTTCACTCACAATACACAAACATCAACACACAGAAGAAGAAGAGAAGAAGATGTTGAAGGAGTCGTCGATCATTGCTACACAAAACTGGAAGATGAAAGTTCGAATTGATCATTCATCAACGATTCCAACATTTTGCGAAGGTAATCATCCTCGAATGCATTCGTGAATCAGGTAATCGCTTTCATTTGCAGAGATTCTAACAGTGTTTCGTTTTACATCTCCCTTGCCATTTTCACTTTTTTCAGATCAACACGAATAAACAGGATGATTTCATAAAGCTTCAAGTACGTACTTCATCTCAACCTCTAACGCGCAAACTCTGTTTTTCGGAGATTACTCATCGTTTTCCCCTTCGTTTTTTATATTATTAGATTGAATACACAGTGAGCCTGTGATGCTTGTAAGCGGAATATCAAAAAAACTCTCAAGTAAAGTCAGACTGGTTAGTCTCATCATCTTTCTCATCATTGTTTACGTATTTTCAGTCACCATTTCCATGAATAACATTGAGATATCGACATTAACGAAGTTTTGAATCCGATTTTAATAATTTAGGTCAAATTCGATTTATGTTGTGTATTTGTCGTTCTTATTAGCAACGAAGGTTTGGAATCTATTGAAGCAGTTTATAAAATCGTGGAATAAGCTAATAAGCGTATTTATCATACTAACTGGTAACTGTTGAAAATAATAAATTTGTAGGGTCAGTCAAACTCAACCTTCCACAAATTAAGGTTCAATCATTCAATCAACTAACTCCATTCCGTGATATAAGGTCAATCACAGCTGTATTACAGAAGGAGCCATGATTATCTTTCGTTGTATTTTTACTATAAATGTTGTTCTTGTTATTTGTAGTAAATTATCACAAACAATCAATCAATACAGCTGTGATTGACCTTATATCACGGAATGGAGTTGGTTGATTGAATGATTGAACCTTAATTTGTTTAAGTAGAGATTCATTGTTTTGTTTGAGAGATTCATAATTATGTTTAAGTGAATCAAGCTTCACTTAAGTGAATCAGTCTTCCACCGTGCACGGTGGTTCTGAAACCACACCGCCACCTGCTGCGGTTGCAACCCAAGCTCATCAGCAAGCTTCACCTTCCTCTCCGGCTCCAGCTTATTCTCCATTTCAAAGTTTTTCTCCAAAGCTTTGACCTGATCGACGGTCAACCGGCGTTTCTTCTCGGAGATCTGACCTCCGGCGAACTCATCTCCACCACCATCTTCATCCATCAACATTGATTGAAATTCTCGTGTGTACCCCACTGGACTGCCGCTGTTTTCTTCTAGGGGTATGGAATCGGAGCTTCCATGTCCTTTCATGGCAAATCTTGACAGGGTAGAAGGAAATAATTATAGAGAGAGAAAAAGGAGTTATCTTCAAGTGGGTGAAAAAAAATTATATTAAAAAATTAATAGTATAAAAAAATGGCTCAAGTATCATCTACAGGTACATTTCATCCTTTTCTAGTAGAAAGTTTCAGAAAGTGCAAGTTTGTCTCTGAACATATTGGAGTGGTCAATATGGCTCAAATGTGCTATGAAAAACAAGATAAATCATGGATATTTGATAGCGGGGCAACCGACACCATGACATATGACGCGTCAGACATCAGCTCCTTCTCTAAACCTAGAAAAACCACATCCAAACGGCAAATCAAGGGATAATGGATGTAAAAGGAGGGAGAACTATAGAGTTCTCACCAACTTTGAAGCTATCTAGTTGTCTTTATGTTCCCTCGTTGTCACACAAGCTATTATCAATAAGCCATGTGACAAAAGAACTCAATTGTACGGTACTGATGCATCCCACTTTTTGTATCTTACAGGATATCAGGACGGGAGTGATCATTGGGCGTGGCACTGAGCGCCAAGGATTGTATTACGTGGACGAGGTGACTCAACAAGGTACTGTGATGCTTGCTCATGGAACTACAAGACGGGAAGCTTGGTTGTGGCATAGGCGTCTCGGACATCCGTCCACTGGTTATCTACACATTCTATTTCCTAAACTTTTTCCTTCAAATAAACCAATAAATTGTGAAACTTGTGTGCTTGCTAAAAGCCATCGATCGACTTTCAAACCAAACAACACAAAAGTTGATTCACCTTTCTCATTGATTCACTCTGATGTATGGGGCCCGACTCCTACTATTGGAGGACAAAACTTTAGGTATTTTCTACTCTTTGTGGATGATTGTACCCGTATGACTTGGATCTATTTTTTGAGGCATAAATCTGAAATGTTCGAAAAATTCTCTTGGTTTTATGCCATGATCCAAACACAGTTCAAAAAATCTATCCAAATTTTATGATCAGATAATGGGAGTGAATTTGTGAATAATTCCATGAAACAATTTTTTCAAGAAAAAGGAATGATTCACCAAACTTCATGCACACATACCCCTGAACAAAACGGCGTTGTTGAAAGAAAAAACCGTATCCTCCTAGAGATAACCCGAGCCCTCTTAATTGAATCCCAAGTTCCTAACTCATTCTGGCCTGAGGCTGTTGCCACAGCTACTTACCTCATTAATCGGCTACCAACCTATGCTCTTAAACTCAAAACTCCTCTTCAAACCCTGTCTGAGTTTACCAAAATCCCCCCAACTCTCACCCTAAAACCACGTGTCTTTGGTTGTTCTGTGTTTGTTCATATACCCAAAACTGAACGCAACAAGCTTCAACCTTGTGCAAAAAAATGTGTCTTCCTAGGGTATGGAGTTAATCAAAAAGGGTATCGATGTTACAACCCAAATAGACGTCATATGTTTACTACCATGAATTGTGACTTTCTTGAAACCCAATATTTTTATACTAAACACAGTGGTCAGGGGGAGAGAGATTATGACACACTGAGTTGGTTAAAATGGATGCCATCATCTGAAGAAGTTAATCACAGTACCCAAGACGAGTCACTCCAACCACCCACACAATCTGAGGACACCAATATCAGTGCTACCCAAGATGCTCCTCCCAACCTAATGTCTGAGGTAAATGATACTCAATCTTCTCACTTTTCTGACTCTCCTGATCATATCGAGTCTGTAAATGATACTCAATCTTCTCACTCTTCTGACTCTCCTGATCATATCGAGTCTGTAGAAAATACTGTTGCTTCTAATCATGAGACGACCATCAAGGAAATTGAGTCTTTGCAGGAACAATCAATACAAGAAGAAACATCGGGAAGATATGTTCTTCCACCAAGATCAAATAGAGGGGTTCCTCCAAAGAGATATTCTCCTGAAAAGGAAGCCAGGAGTTCAAGATATCCTATGGCAAACATGGCCAAAGGAAATCTGTCAAATGAAGCCCGAACATTTAACTCCGCTTTGTACTCTGAAGACATCCCAACGACATTAGAAGAAGCCTTAGCCTTAAAAGTTTGGAAAGAAGCCATGGAAACTGAGATGAAAGCCTTAATGAAGAATGAAACTTGGGAGAGAAGCAAGCTTCCTACTGGAAAAAAGCCGGTAGGATGTCAATGGATATTTTCCATCAAACACAAAGCTGATGGAACCATTGAAAGATATAAAGCAAGACTGGTTGCTAAGGGGTATACACAGACATACGGAATTGACTACTCGGAAACTTTCTCCCCTGTAGCCAAGCTTGATACAATCAGGGTCCTCCTCTCAATTGGAGCAAACAAAGGGTGGCCTCTATATCAATTTGATGTCAAGAATGCCTTCTTGCATGGAGAATTAAAAGAAGAAGTGTATATGGAAGCCCCACCAGGGTTCACAGGAAATTTCAAAATAGGAGAAGTTTGTCGATTAAAGAAATCTCTCTATGGGCTCAAACAGTCACCACGAGCCTGGTTCGGGAGGTTTACTGTTACCATGAAGAAGTATGGGTTCAAACAAAGCAATTCTGACCATACGTTGTTCTTAAAACAAAGGGGTGATCTTGTAACTTGTTTAATCATATACGTTGATGATATGATAATTACAGGAAATGACCACGAGGAGATGTCAAGATTAAAGAATAACTTGTTTACAGAATTTGAAATGAAAGATCTAGGGAGACTTAAGTATTTTCTGGGAATCGAGGTACTAAGATCTAAACAAGGAATCTTCATCAACCAAAGGAAATATGTTCTTGACCTCCTAGCAGAGATGGGTATGATAGATTGCAAACCAGCAGAAACTCCAATGATGATGAATCAGAAACTTTATATGGAGCTTAAAGCAGAGTTAGCAGACAAAGAGAGATACCAACGGTTAGTGGGAAAGTTGATATACCTCTCACATACCCGACCAGACATAGCATATGCTGTTGGAGTTGTGAGCCAGTTCATGCATCAACCTCAGACTACCCACATGGAAGCTGTTTTAAGGATCATTAGGTATCTCAAAGGAACAACAAGTCACGGAGTTCTGTTTAAACCTAACGGACACTTGGAAATTCAAGCATACACGGATGCTGACTGGGCAGGAGATAAAGGAAATCGAAGATCAACGTCAGGATATTTCACACTTGTCGGAGGAAATCTTGTGACATGGAGAAGCAAAAAACAAAAGGTGGTTGCTCTCTCTAGTGCAGAAGCTGAATTCAAAGGAATAACAAGGGCTTGGCAGAAGTACTTTGGATACAAAAACTCTTAACTGAGATTGGTTTTCCTCCAATAAAAGCCAGCAAGATTATGTGTGACAATGAAGCTGCAATTCAGATATCAGAGAATCCTGTCCAACATGATCGTACAAAACATGTTGAAGTTGATCGGCACTTCATCAAAGAAAAACTAGAAGGGGGAATCATCGAACTACCTTTTGTTGCATCAAAAGATCAGTTAGCCGACATACTGACTAAAGCAGTCAATGGAAAGATCTTCAGCCACTGTTTAAGCAAGTTGAGCATTGGAGATCCCACTACTCAACTTGAGGGGGAGTGTTGAAAATAATAAATTTGTAGGGTCAGTCAAACTCAACCTTCCACAAATTAAGGTTCAATCATTCAATCAACCAACTCCATTCCGTGATATAAGGTCAATCACAGCTGTATTACAGAAGGAGCCATGATTATCTTTCGTTGTATTTTTACTATAAATGTTGTTCTTGTTATTTGTAGTAAATTATCACAAACAATCAATACAAAATATGCTTCTCTGGTTACCATTTCTTAACAGTAACAAGCATTTATGAGTTTAATTGTTTTGTAGTCTGTTTGAATAAAAAGCTGTTTTGTAGTGAATGTATGCACCAGAGAAAACCTGACTTATCTTTTACACTTTTAGAGTTGAGTGTTTGCAACTCCTTACCGGGCTTTGGCATTGTAAGGGATTTAGAGAAGTCACTGGAGAAACTTTATGATGTTACGCCAAAAAAGTTCTCTGGTGTTTCTTGAGGTGTAAAATGTCCTACTCCTTTTATTCAAAAAGTTGGATTGCTATTGAAATAATATATTATTCCATCATGTATGTGTAAAATGTCCATTGACTTGGGGCAATATAAACAGGAATCAAGTAGTCCATGAGTCAATAGACGTTGACTATAGGGTGTGTTTTTAGTCAGGGACACAGTGAGGGTTGCTACATTTTAAGTCTTCACAGCAGTTATAAAGGCATACATCCTATTATTTTTGTCTACTAGTCTAAAGTTCTTCTAATTTTTGCTGCACTGAAAAATCACTTTTCTGTTTCTTTTTCTAGTAAGTTTGTATGAGGCCTTTAGAGAAGTGATTGGAGAACTTGATGCTATCATTCTTAAAGAGTCCTTAGCAATCAATGTGTTTCTGGAGGTGGTGTCCGAGCCAGGCTCAGGTTTGAAAACACTTATTTGTTATTCTTTACTTGAGTCACTCATCTACTTGTTAGATTACTTAACAATTTATTAAAATTTGTTTGGTTAGTGTCTAAGTGATGGGACACAGTCAGGGATGCTGCTTTTTTAGTCTTGACAGCAATTACAAAGGCATACCCATAGTATTATTTTTGTCTACCAGTATAAAGTTCTTTTATTTTTTGCTGCATTGAATATCACTTTCCTGTTTCTCTTTCTAGTCTGTTGGTATGAGGTCTTTAGAGAAGTCATTGGAGAAACTTGATGTTGTCATTCTTAGAGAGCTCTCAGTAATTTGTGTTTCTGAAGGTGGTTCCCACTGAGCAGAGCATTGGTGATCATTCTTGATCAGGTTATGTAGTCTTTCTCTTCTATCTATTTTATTACTTACAAGTATGAATGGATTTTATTTAATTATTTTTTATTTTATTTTTATTTTTTGCATTTTGTGTGTTTTATTTTAATTTTGTTAGGTAGGATTAGATTAGGTTAAATGCATGCATGTTAGACTTTTGGTTCTTGATCTATGTCTTTTGTTGGTAATAATTTTGATGGTTATGCATTATTGAAGTTAATGGTTATGAAGTCCCTTGAATTAGAGTTGAAACTATATGGGAAATGATAGGAAGTTAACATGTTAATACTTATACATGGATTGGAATATTGGATCTTTGGGGGAAAATGCAAATGATCTTTGGGGAGAAAAATGAAAATGATCTTTGTGAAGTAATAGTAAAAGATAACATTAGGCGACATGTATATGCAGGCTTCTACTGGAGGTTTTGCTAATCAATAACAAACATGCTTAGTGGGAAGAAACTTAAAACCTATACTGACTGCTATAAGTTTCACTAACATCCTGTCATTTTCTATTGTGTGTGGAATGTTTGAAATATGTTATGTCTCTTCCTGTATCGATATTAATTTTATGTTGTCATTTAACCCTGTTGCTAAAGAGGTTCGTCCTGTGAAGATGGCTAGTAATGTAGGTCCTGCAAAGATAGTTGTTGCCAACTATTTAAGTATATTAATCCCAACTCTTGGTGTTGATATTAGTTTTCTCTCATAACTTATTTAAACCTGCTGCTAGTAATGTAGGTCCTACAAAGACAGTTGTTGGCAAGAAAGCAGATGAACCAAGAAAACCAAAAAGGTTGAACCTAAAGATGTTGAGGTGAGTTCCTTGCACCAAACACACGCCCATACATGCATATATAAACAAACCTTTATCCTATATTAGTTTTCTATCATCACTAATTCACTATTCTTTTTTTATTTAAAAAATTATTAGACTTTGGCTGCTGCGAGGACATCGACACCAACTGACCTGATGGCCAAACACGATGGGGTGACTCGACGACCAATAACCCAATATCTGTTACATATTCTTACCTGCCCAATGATGTTGCAATGTTTAACACTCCCTCTCAACATCCACCTTGCTGATTCCTAACCTAATCAGCTTATTCATCCTACTGAACTGGTAATAATTTGTATTTACGACTTGATTGTTTCGTGGTAAACATATGATGCACTTGAGGAACTTAACTTATCTTTTACGCTTTGAGAGTTGAAATTCTAGCAACTCCTTTTTGGGCTTTGGTATGCTGAGGCCTTTGGAAAAGTGATGGAGAAAGCTTATGATGTTTGGTGGAAAAAAGCTCTCAGAAAAAACTGGTTTTACTAGAGGTCGTCACCAACCGTGCTAGGCTCAGGTTTTAAAATGCTTATTTTTTGTTCTTTACTTAACAGTCACTCATATTTTCATAAGAGCTACCCTTATCATTTGTGCAGTTCAAGCGTCATGCACAACTATATTGCCCAGGTTCGTTCGTTTTATCATTTCTCCAATTAATATGTGCTGCTAAAACTATTGAATATGTCGATCCGGATTGTCAATGCTTCTTAACTCTATTGTACAAAAATTGTGATCTGACTTGGGTATATAATTCTTAGTCGTATCTAGCTTTTCTTTCTTAAATACAAATCTGATACTGCTGAACAAATTGGAGAAGTTTCAGAATCTGTATCCAGACCAGGTGTTTTAGCAGATAGATCCTTTTGTTTTTTTTTCTCCATAAAGTTTTTGTTCTCTTTGTACTTCTGTTTTCCCCCCTTATGCCATGCTGATATGAAAAAACATGATTCATTTTGAATTGGTTTATTACATTAACATCTGTTTAACATGTGGTTCCAGGGATATTTGCACTACCCCTGAACCTCAAATGGAAGGACATATCGTGACGCATATGGAGGTAAATTTTGTTTACTTTGTCATGTCTTCTTTTTAAGTTACTTTTTTTTCATTTGATATAAAAAGGTTAAATGAGTTGACTCAATTGCCTTTACACATTTTTCTTACGCCCAATTGAAGTCGAGTTTTTATCTTTGTCAACAAAATGTTGGTTTCGTCAAAAGTTTTATCTCCTCAAGCTGCATTTTATATGACTGTGTCCAACACTAATATACCACCTTTTTCGCATAAAATGATTTAGCAGGTTTAATGATCTAAAATGACCATCCCGGGTAAGTTAAACCAAAAGCTTAAAAGATAGCTTATCTATAATGTCTAATGGGTCAAACGGGTAAGTTATATGGTCAAATGGATGTGAAGTGAACAAAAGTGTTTTTTCATAAAACCTCCTCCTATTATTCAAAAAGTTGGATTTTTATTGAAATAACATATTTTTCCATCATATATGTGTAAATGTCCCTTGGCATGGGGCAATATAAACACGAATCAAATAGTCCATGAGTCAGTAGACATTGACTATAGTGTGTGTTTTTAGTAAGGGACACAGTGAGGGATGCTGCATTTTTAGTCTTGACAGCAATTATAAAGGCATACCATCCTATTATTTTTGTCTATTAGTCTAAAATTCTATTTGTAGCTGCACTGAATATCATTTTCCTGTTTCCTGTTAGGATCGGATGTTATTACACACACGAACACAATCAACACAACCACAAGAACAACACAAAGATTTATAGTGGTTCGGTCCGGCTCTGACCTACGTCCACTCTTGGTAACTAGGAGGTTTTTATTAAGCTTGGTACAATTACAAATACAGATTTAGATCCTATATATAGGATAAACAAGAAGAAACCAACTCCACCACTATTATTAGTGGTTTACCTGCTTTCCGTGTGAAATTGTGGAGTGGTTTCACACTCAACAATCTCCCACTTGAAGCCACGGAACAATCTTCACCTGTGCTTCAACTGTGTATCTGTATTTCTGTAAGAAACTATCTTCCTAGTTACCCTGGCCTTCTCTTCAATTATCCTGAAAGCCAGTTGAAGCTGTGCAAAGCTTCAACTTCTCTAAGGTAACAATCTTAGTCAACATATCAGCTGGATTTTCAGTTCCTTTGATCTTCTTTAACTTTACAGTGCCATCATTAATCTTTCTCTAATGAAGTGATATCTCAGCTGTATGTGCTTTGTCTTCGAATGGAAGACAGGATTCTTTGCAAGATGAATTGCACTTTGATTGTCATAGAATAGTGTACAATCAACTTGTTCTTTGCCAAATTCGTTGAGAAAGTTCTTCAACCATATAAGCTCTTTGCTTGCTTCAGCAATTGCCATATACTCTGCTTCTGTGGTTGAAAGGGCAACACTTTTCTGAAGTTTGGACATCCAACTTACTGCAGTGTCTCCCACTGTAAAGACATACCCTGTGGTGCTTTTGAATGACTCTTTACACCCACCAAGGTCTGCATCTGCAAAACCCTTTAGAATAACATCTTTTTTCTTAAAATGCAGTGCCATCTTTGAAGTTCCCTTCAAGTATCTCAGCAACCATTTAACTGCTTCCCAATGTTCTCTTCCCGGATTGGACATAAACCGACTAACAACTCCTACTGCATGAGCAATATCTGGTCTCGTGCATACCATTGCATACATGAGGCTACCAACTGCAGATGCATAAGGAACATTAGCCATTTCTGCTTTGTCTTCATCTGATTTGGGTGACTGAGCTTTAGAAAGCTTGAAGTGACTTCCCAAAGGTGTGCTTCTGATCTTGGCATCTTTTAGGCTGAATCTCTCTAACACTTTCTCAATGTACTTCTCTTGAGAGAGTGTCAAAGAACCATCTTCTTTGTTTCTGAAAATACTCATTCCGAGTATTTGGTTTGCAGCTCCTAAGTCTTTCATCTCAAATTCTTCAGACATTTGTTTCTTTAACTTCTTGATCTCTGTCATGTCTGAACCGGCAATTAACATATCATCCACATAGAGTAGTAGAATGATATAAGAATCCTTAAACCTCTTGATGTAACAACAATGGTCATTGTCACATCTCTTGTACCCAACTCTTCCCATGAAGTTATCAAACTTCAAATACCATTGTCTGGGCGCTTGTTTCAGACCATACAAACTCTTCTTCAACTTACATACCAAGTTTTCTTTGCCTTTAACCTGAAAACCTTCTGGTTGTGTCATGTAGATGTCTTCTTCTAGGTCACCATGTAGAAAAGCTGTCTTGACATCTAGCTGCTCTAGATGCAAGCCTTCTGCTGCTACAATACTGAGAACAAGTCTGATGGTAGTCATCTTCACCACTGGAGAGAATATTTTATTGAAATCAATTCCCTCTTTCTGTTGAAATCCCTTGACTACTAATCTTGCTTTGTACCGTTTGGTACCATCATGTTCATCCTTGACCCTGAAAACCCATTTGTTCTGAAGAGCCTTCTTCCCAGATGGAAGCTTTGTCAAGTGCCAGGTCTTGTTTTTTTCAAGCGACTTCATTTCATCTTTCATTGCAAGCTCCCACTGCAATGAATCTTTCAATCCCATAGCTTCAGAGTAACACTGGGGTTCACCATTATCTGTCAAAAGTATGTAGTTGACTGATGGTGAGTACCTTTTTGGTGGTCTAGTGATTCTAGACGACCTCCTTGGTTGATTTTGAGGTGTTTCTGGGGATTCTGGAGTTTGAGGAGCAGCTTCAATTTGCATTCTCCAAAATCCATAATCACTTCCATCAAACTTATCAATCTTAATTTTACCGTCCTCTGCCATTAAAAAAATTACCAAATTACTACTGACCAAACGGGTTCGTGCTGCTAAGTAGTAATTTATACGAGCAAAAGTAATAATCAGAAACAAAAATAACTTATCTGTTTCAAGCTTTAATTGGCAAGGGACAAGTTATGATGGACAATGAGATCTTTGTTCAAAGTTGAGAGGCCTTGTGGTAGAATTGAAAAAACAACACACTTTTCCACCTAAAAAAGTGAATCATACGTGCTTTCTTCTCCACCTAATAATTTTTTCTTCTCCACCTAATAATTCTCCTCTCTTCACTTTTTCTTTCTACAAACTCCAACGAGAAGAAGAAAAAAGGTGAAAAAACCCTCATTTCAGCTCCATATGTTGGTTGGAGCTTTGGCTTTCGGCTGTGGCTCCGGCAAAGAGAAAGTCGGCGGCTACTGGGTCAGCAAACACTAGTCGCGAGGGTGAAGAGAACGGTGGCGGCAGTGGTTGGGCAGCGGCTGGGCGGCGGCGGCGGCTGCTTGCGACGGTGAAGAGAGCGGCGGCAGTGGTTGTGTAGGCTGCAACGATGGTTTCTGATCGGAACCCTAGTTCCAGTTTCACAGGTCAGTATCTTCTCCTTCTCTATTTGTGTGAGTCGATTAAGAGCCTGAGGCTCTGATACCAGTTGTTAGGATCGGATGTTATTACACACACGAACACAATCAACACAACCACAAGAACAACACAAAGATTTATAGTGGTTCGGTCCGGCTCTGACCTACGTCCACTCTTGGTAACTAGGAGGTTTTTATTAAGCTTGGTACAATTACAAATACAGATTTAGATCCTATATATAGGATAAACAAGAAGAAACCAACTCCACCACTATTATTAGTGGTTTACCTGCTTTCCGTGTGAAATTGTGGAGTGGTTTCACACTCAACATTTCCCTTTCTAGTCAGTTGGTATGATGCCTTTAGGGAAGTCATCGGAGAAATTTGATGCTGTCATTCTTAAAGAGCTCTTAACAATTTATGTATTCTGGAGGTGGTGTCCCAGCCAGTCTCAGGTTTGAAAACACTTATTTGTTATTCTTTACTCGAGTCACTCATCTACTTGTCAGATTACTCAACAATTTATTAAAATTTGTTTGGTTAGTGTCTAGGTGATGGGAACAGTCAGGGATGCTGCATTTTTTGTCTCGAGGACAATTATAAAGGCATACCATCCTATTATTTTTGTCTCAGTCTCAAGTTGTTCTATTTTTTTGCTGCACTGAATATAACTTTCCTGTTTCTCTTTCTAGTCAGTTGGTACGAGGCCTTTAGAGAAGTCATTGGAGAAACTTGATGTTGTCATTTTTAGAGAGCTCTCAACAATTTATGTGTTTTTAGTGGTGGTTCCCATTGAGCAGAGCATCGGTGATCATTCCTGATCAGGTTATGTAGTCTTTATCTTCTATCTATTTTATTACGTATTAGTATGAATGCCTTTATTTGCACTTGGTGTGTTTTATTTTAATTTTGTTAGGTAGGATTAGCTTAGGTTAAATGCATGCATGTTAGACTTTTGATTCCTGATTTATGTCTTTTGTTGGAAATAATTTTGATGGTTATGCATGATTGAAGTTAATGGTAATGATGTCCCTTGAATTAGAGTTGAAACTATATGGGAAATGATAGGAAGTTAACATCTTAATACTTATACATGGGATTGGAATATTGGATCTTTGTTTTTTTTTTTGGGGGGGGGGGGGGAAGATATTGAATGGTTTTGATTTTGTCTTTTGTGGTTGTTTGCTTTTTGGCGGGAAGTTGTTACTTGACTTTTTCTGTGAGCATGGTGAAGTGAAGGACTAACTAGATTCTTAGGTATAGGTAAATTCTTTAATCGTGAAATGCTTGTCCTTTTTTGTTCTCCAATTTTTTTTTCTTTTCAGGATGGAACTCCTACATGAATTTTATGTGAGCTCGGGGAAGCGAAAGATTATAATTGTTCTGTTTTAAACCCTTATGGCTGCCGATAACTATTTGCTTTCTCACAAGGTGCTTCTACTTAACTTTTATGCGAATGAGGGGAAGTGAATGCCTAACCGGTATGTTATTTTTGAGGTAATATCTTCAATACCAAAATGGTTATGACTTGGTGTTTTGTTTGATAATCTGCGGTGCTACTTGAGTTTTATGTGAACTTAGGGAAGCTAAAGCCTAGCTAGATTTTTATTTTTTCTTTTGGGATTGCGAACTCACGCACCCTCTAAACCTACTCCTTAATTTACCCACTTACGAACTCACACTCTCTTTAAACCTACTCCTTATTTATATGTATATTCTTCAATCCTGAAATGCTTACGTCTTTCTTTTGTGTTTGCCAAAAATTATTTGCTTTCAAGGATGGAGCTGCTCCTTGACTTTTGTGTAACCCACCTTGGGGACGCGTAAAAGATTGTTATCCTTGAGGTGACTTTTTTTTATTCTAAAATGGTTGTCTTAATCTAATAATAAAGACCGCCAATAACTATATTTATAACAACCACAAACAAAAAAAAAAAAAAAAAATTGTCAAAGCAATCAAACCACGGGGACCATTTCTGTAAATTGTGAAAAGTACCCAACCCCACCCCCCTTCTCCTTCGCTGTATTCCCGTTTCTTTTTTTTCTTCACCATTGTCGGCCAAGAATCCTCGACCAAACGCATTATCGACTTGTTTAATCAAAAGTAAACCCGCATAAATGAATTTTGGAGCATTTAAAACTCTCCTTTGGAACCAATTCCGTTCAAAACGAGCAAAATCACCCCATTAAACATCCTCACGGTTCGCGACCTGCATCACCCTTGAAATCCCATCTCCGGTCAGTTTTAATCGAAATTGATAACGGGCTTTTGTCTGTAATCATCATTCAAAGCTTCCTTCAAGTTTAATTTGATTACAATCATCGTTTGGGCATGATTCGATCATCACCGTGACCGCGACCTGTTCTTAGTGGTGTTCATCTTCGATTCGAAACGTAATCAGGTAATTAAATACATGTATCTACTCGATTAAGTATGAGGAATGAAAGCCCTAACCTTAATTTGGTTATTAACATCGATTTGAAGTTCAATTTCGGGTAAATCGATTCTAGGGTTCTTGGGTAAATTGGGGGATTGCTGCGAGTTGTGTTTAAAATCATTAGGAGTCCATAACTCTCGCGGCAGCATGCCTTTGGCCTACCGGTTCTCGATCACTTTGCAATCCTTGGGGTCAAGGGTTCGAACCCTTGCACCCACATTTTTTTTTTTTAATGCCTTTGAGCCTTTTAAAAATACAAAAAATTTCCTAAAAATTATAAAAATAATTTTTATAAACTCTGTTATTCTAAAGATTATTAAATTAATTTCTGGAAATTTATTTTCTTTTAAAACCTTTATAAATCAATATAACGAAGGAATTTAGTTTAATTATTTTATGGATTCTTTTAAATAAATGTTAAAAATCGGATTAAATATAAGACATCTTTTATAGAAGTACCTAATTAATTCCTGTAAGTTAGTTTATTAAAACCTTATATATATTGTTAACGAATGTTGTAAATAGTTATTTGTTTAAAAATAAGCTTCAAATAGTCGATATAGTTCCGTAATTTACAGCCAACTTACGGAAGCCATAACTTTATCATAACAGATCCAAATCAGTTAAACTTTATGTCCATGACGAAGTTCGTCGAAAGACGAATCTGTTGGTATATACAACATCGAAAAACTCATTCGTTTAGACCTCCAAATAGTCGTTTTCGTAACAGCTAGCAGTTCTGCGCAGCTGTAAAGATCCACGTTTTTCTCATATTTCGGTTTTCCAAATCAGAAACTTTTCTAAATGAAAGTTGTTCAGAACTCACTAATCTAGTAAACTGGAGATTTTCAGAATTTTTAGACGTCGTTTAGTATTTTTAACGAGTGCGAAAAGACATAGACAGAACTGGAATTTTTCAAACTATAATTTGCGTTACGTTATCGTAGGTTCTCACGGCGTTAACCGAGCCTAGACTTTGTTTCTGAATATTGTCATTCGTGTATAAGGTACGGATCCCGACCTTTCCCTCTCGTAGCATGAATACCTCTCGTTCTTGATCGGTATTTTGAATTCTTAACTTGACTTGTTGGTGATTAAATCCATAAGATTATTGTTATAAGTGTTTATTGTATAATTGATATTGTTTGCATGTGATAGCCTTTATTTGCTTGTACTCATTATCACATGCTTCCTAAATGATTGATTATAGCTAGTGGCCTTGATTGAGTGTTATGAGCACTAGTGTAACTTATTGTGTTATATTGGCTTGATTGATTGTATCATTGACCTCCATACCCGAGCACATCCACCTATGGGGACATAGGGCGTCATTGTGGCACAAGTGACGTGCTCTATCTGTGGCAGAGCGATTAGACCACAGCGTCTCTACATTATTATTATGTGTTTAGTTGTTACACATATTGATTATTGTTAAAGGAGGCGTATGGATCGATCCTAGGATATCATTGTTATTGTTTATTGGTGAGATGGTTAGGTGTGTGTGCCCACATTCCTATCTCACATATTGGTGCATTAGAACTGCAGCTAATGTACACATTGTTAATTGTTATTGTTATTGGCTCATATGGGTATTCCTTTTAGATGATCATTATCATTTGATTTTCAACTTGATCATCTCATTGTTATCAGTATTGATCATTGTATTGCTATCGTTTATTTCCGTTACTGAGTATTCTTTGGCTCAGCCGTATTTTCTTTTGTTGTTTTCTCTTATTTTTATAGCAGGTACTCAAGGGGCTCAGGGGAACGAGTGAAGAGTGTTAACTCAAGAAGTTAGGATGAGAATAATTGGATCAAAAAGACTTAATAGTATTTTGATTTTAAGACTTTATTTAAGTTATTTGGATTTATGTAAGGATTTGTGTGTTTTCTTAGTACTTTAATCTTATCGTTATGAACCTCTGATTTACTGTTTGTGTGACACGTCAGCCCTACCCGGGTTGGGGTGTTACAGTTATGGTATCAGAGCTTAGGCTCCTTCTTGTAGAAAACTTAAACTAAATAAATTAAGACATGTGAGGATTGGGTAGACATTGGGTTAGGTTCTCTATATATTATATGGCTGTTTTCTAATTCACGTTATTCTGATTAATGTGAAATGTTTTCATTTTAGATGCCTCCTAGCCGTAATTCACGAAATTCTAGCGGGTCGAATGGACCTGATCCAAACCTTGTTGGTGCTATGACCCAAGCACTTACTGCTATACTACCAACTTTGATTGATGCGGTACGAAATCCGAATCCGAATCCAAATCCAAACCCAAATCCGAATCCGAATCCAAATCCAAACCCAAATCCGGATCCGAATCCAAACCCAAATCCAAACCCGAATCCAAACCCAACTGGTGCAGACGTTTGGCTAGCACGATTTCAAAAGCAAAAACCACGATCATTCACTAAGGCGGCTACACCTGCAGTGGCCAAAGACTGGATCGCTCACATTGAGAAAATTTTTACCGTGCTTAGAGTTGATCAGCAGTACAGGGCGGGTTTAGCTGCTTATAAGCTGGAGGAAGATGCTCAAGTATGGTGGGAGAATGTGGTAGCTGAAAGAGGAGGCGAACAGTTCATGGAGACTCTATCTTGGAATGATTTTCGTTCCATATTCTTCGACAAGTATTTTACGAATGTGGATAAAGCAGCATACAGGCGGGAGTATGATAACATCCGTCAACGAAACGATGAATCACTCACTGATTTTACAGACCGGTTTTATCGACTGTTGGGATTTCTAGGTTCTTCTGCTGGACCACCTGAGGAACGGGCTGAAAAGTATCAATGGGCAGTATGTGATCGGATTCGTAAGGCTATTATTCACTCCACTTTCAACAATGTTGAGGAAGCAGTTAGGGCTGCAAAAAGGGTAGACCTGGAGAGAAAAGAATTTTTGTTAAAATTTGAGGATAATAAGAAGCGCAGTAGAGATGGGACTCGTATTCAGGCTGGCGGTGAGTCATCTCAAGGATCTGACCGAAATGGAAATGATCGTCAGAAAAATCAAGGATCGGGGAAGAACACTAAGCCATGGCATGGTAAGACTCGAAGTCAAGGTCAAATGATACCCTATCAACAACCAATTGCATCTCAACCGGTGAATCAAAAAGGCAATCCTCCCAAACATCCGATGTGTACTCATTGTGGAAAGCATCATCCCGGAACTTGTCGTCGACTTACAGGAGCTTGTCTTGGTTGTGGAGATATGGGGCATAGGGTTAGTCAATGCCCAAAGGCGAGGAACCGACCAGAGAATGATGCTAAGGGAGCCAATGTGCCACCCACTACTGGAGGTCGAGTATTCGCACTAACTACAGGGGAAGCTGCTAATGCTCCAGGTACATTTTCCCGTACAAATTCATTCCAATAATCATAATCTACTTCCATTGATTCTAGTTTTACCATCGTTAGTATCTCATTAGTTATCAATATATAGGTACGATTTGTGGTATACTTCGTTATGGTGACTATGATATTTCTGTATTGTTTGATACTGGCTCCACCCACTCGATAGTATCTCATCTATTCACAAAGCACCTTACGATAATGCCTACCGCTCTAGAGCCTGCATTAGTGATTTCTACTCCTGTTGGAGAATCGATTGTTATTTCACAAGTATACCAAAACTGTCCTATTCAGATCGAATCAATCATTAGAGAGGCTGACCTATTTCCTATGCACATGGGTGATTTCGATATTATTCTTGGCATGGATTGGTTAACACGACACCATGTTACCATAGAATGTCAAACTCGTCGTGTGCTATTTGGTGATCCTACGAGTCCTGACTTAGTTTACCAAGGGAGCCTACCTCGGAAGCCTCTCAAAATTATCTCTGCTCTGAAAGCCCAAAAGCTTATATTCCGTGGATGTGAGGGATTCTTAGCTTCTATAAAAGATACATCAGTGGATACTCCTCGTATTGAAGACTTTCCTATTGTTCGGGAATTCTCTGATGTCTTTCCTGAAGAACTTCCAGGGTTACCACCTGAGCGTGAAGTCGAGTTTACTATTGATTTAATCCCTGGGGCGGAACCTATTTCTAAGGCACCTTATCGGATGGCTCCAGTAGAGTTAAAGGAATTGAAAGAACAACTGCAGGAGCTATTACAACTCGGATTCATTAGACCAAGTGTTTCCCCATGGGGGGCACCGGTATTATTTGTGAAGAAGAAAGATGGTAGTATGCGTCTATGCATCGACTACCGAGAGCTTAATAAGATTACTATCCGGAACCGCTATCCGTTACCGCGTATTGATGATCTCTTCGATCAACTACAAGGAGCAAAGTTCTTCTCTAAGATCGACCTTAGATCAGGATACCATCAATTGAGGATCCGAGATCAAGATGTTCCTAAGACAGCATTCCGCACCCGTTACGGTCACTATGAGTTCCTAGTTATGCCTTTTGGCTTGACTAATGCTCCAGCTGTCTTTATGGACCTCATGAACAGAGTGTTCCATGAGTATTTGGACCGCTTTGTAATTGTTTTTATCGATGACATCTTGGTATTCTCTAAAAGTAGAGAGGAGCATGAAGACCACCTTCGCACGATTTTAGAGACCTTACGCCAAAAGAAGTTATATGCTAAATTTTCTAAGTGTGACTTTTGGCTTGAACAAGTGGCATTTTTAGGCCATGTTGTATCAGCTAAAGGTATCACTATGGATCCGGCAAAGGTGGAAGCGATTACTAAATGGCCTCGACCGACATCCGTCACTGAAGTTCGTAGTTTTCTTGGTTTAGCGGGCTATTACCGACGTTTTGTGGATGGTTTCTCTCGTGTAGCATTGCCTCTAACTCAACTTATGAGAAAGGGTGTAAAGTTTACTTGGAACGAGGATAGAGAAAAGAGTTTTGAGGAACTGAAGAAAAGACTAGTATCTGCCCCTATTCTTACGTTACCTTCGGGTTCTGGCGGATACCAAATTTATAGTGATGCATCGAAGAAAGGACTCGGTTGTGTTCTTATGCAACATGGTAAAGTTATTGCCTATGCTTCCCGACAGCTTAAACCGTACGAAGTAAACTACCCAACACATGACTTAGAGCTTGCAGCTGTAGTGTTTGCATTAAAGATTTGGAGACATTATTTGTATGGAGAGACATGTGACATCTTTACTGATCATAAGAGCCTTAAGTATATTTTCACTCAAAAAGAACTCAATATGAGGCAGAGGAGATGGTTAGAACTACTCAAGGATTACGATGCCAACATCCAGTATCATCCGGGCAAGGCGAATGTTGTGGCAGATGCTCTCAGTCGAAAGAGTGCAGGTGGAGTAGCATGTCTTCAAATCCAACCACAGATTATCTCAGATCTTGATAAAATGGAAGTTGGGTTACAGCTTGGTGAGTCTAACGGTTATCTAGCCAAGATGAGGATAGAATCTGATCTTATTACACGGATCAAGGAAGCTCAGAATCAAGATGGAGAACTTTGGGCGATATTACAAAATTTGAAGATAGGGAAACAATCTGAGTTTCGAGTTGATGAACAAGGAGTTATCTGGTGTGGAAATAGATTATGTGTGCCAAATGATTCAACCCTTCGTGACTCCTTATTAGCAGAGGCGCACAGTTCACCTTTCTCTATTCACCCGGGAGCCACTAAGATGTATAGAGATCTAAGGCAGAACTTTTGGTGGAATGGTATGAAAGAAGACGTAGCTAAATATGTGAGTCATTGTTTAACTTGTCAGCAAGTAAAGATTGAGCATCAAAGAGCTAGTGGATTACTGCAACCATTAGATATTCCTGTGTGGAAATGGGATGATATTTCCATGGACTTTGTTACAGGCCTACCAAAAACATTCAAGAAGAACGATGCCATTTGGGTCGTAGTTGATAGACTCACAAAGTCGGCTCATTTCTTGCCTATCCAACAGGGTTATTCAGTTAGCAAATTATCAGAGGTGTTTCTGCAAGATATTATTCGACTTCATGGCACGCCATCATCGATTGTATGTGATAGAGATCCGCGTTTCACGTCACGCTTTTGGAAGGGTTTCCAAAATGCTTGGGGAACCAAGTTAAGATTTAGTACCGCCTTCCATCCTCAGACTGACGGACAATCCGAACGCACTATTCAGACTTTGGAAGATATGCTTAGAGCATGCGCACTCGAATGGACAGGCAATTGGGATGAGTATCTATGCCTAGTTGAGTTCGCGTATAATAATAGTTGGCAGGCTAGTATAAATATGGCCCCGTTTGAACTTTTATATGGTCGAAAATGTAGAGCACCGATATGTTGGAACGAGGTTGGAGAAAAGATAATCGAAGGACCGGAATTGGTTAGAATTACAAATGACAAAGTTGCCGTTGCCAGAGAAAAGTTGAAAGAAGCCCAAACTAGACAAAAGAGTTACGCCGATCAACACCGTCGAGCGTTGGAATTTAGAGTCGGAGATCATGTGTTTCTCAAAGTGTCACCTTGTCGTGGCATACGTCGATTTGGAATTAAAGGAAAGCTAAGTCCACGTTTTATCGGTCCGTTTGAGATTCTTGAAAGGGTTGGAGAAGTCTCGTATCGTTTAGCATTGCCACCGCAACTCTCTCATGTTCATAACGTTTTCCATGTATCCTTGTTGAGGGGATACAACTATCATCCGTTGCACGTTATTAGTTACCCTCTTCACGCGATTCAGGAAGATCTTTCTTATGAAGAAGAACCTGAAGCTATTATTGATCGTCAAGAACGAGTTATGAGACGCAAGTCTATACCGTTCGTTAAAGTTTTATGGAAAAATCATTCTGAACGCGAGGCGACATGGGAGACAGAAGAAATGATTCGTTCACAGTATCCATACTTATTCGACAACTAAGTGTATGTTTTCTAAGCCTAACTGTTAGTGATTACTCTATTCGTAAGGGATGTGTGCTTAAAGAAGTATTCTTTTCACCGTATTGTATTTTCAGAAGGATTCATGCTACATTATTTAGAATTTCGAGGACGAAATTGTTTTAAGGGGGGTAGAATTATAACAACCACAAAAAAAAAAAAAAAAAAAAAATTGTCAAAGCAATCAAACCACGGGGACCATTTCTGTAAATTGTGAAAAGTACCCAACCCCACCCCCTTCTCCTTCGCTGTATTCCCGTTTCTTTTTTTTCTTCACCATTGTCGGCCAAGAATCCTCGACCAAACGCATTATCGACTTGTTTAATCAAAAGTAAACCCGCATAAATGAATTTTGGAGCATTTAAAACTCTCCTTTGGAACCAATTCCGTTCAAAACGAGCAAAATCACCCCATTAAACATCCTCACGGTTCGCGACCTGCATCACCCTTGAAATCCCATCTCCGGTCAGTTTTAATCGAAATTGATAACGGGCTTTTGTCTGTAATCATCATTCAAAGCTTCCTTCAAGTTTAATTTGATTACAATCATCGTTTGGGCATGATTCGATCATCACCGTGACCGCGACCTGTTCTTAGTGGTGTTCATCTTCGATTCGAAACGTAATCAGGTAATTAAATACATGTATCTACTCGATTAAGTATGAGGAATGAAAGCCCTAACCTTAATTTGGTTATTAACATCGATTTGAAGTTCAATTTCGGGTAAATCGATTCTAGGGTTCTTGGGTAAATTGGGGGATTGCTGCGAGTTGTGTTTAAAATCATTAGGAGTCCATAACTCTCGCGGCAGCATGCCTTTGGCCTACCGGTTCTCGATCACTTTGCAATCCTTGGGGTCAAGGGTTCGAACCCTTGCACCCACATTTATTTTTTTTTAATGCCTTTGAGCCTTTTAAAAATACAAAAAATTTCCTAAAAATTATAAAAATAATTTTTATAAACTCTGTTATTCTAAAGATTATTAAATTAATTTCTGGAAATTTATTTTCTTTTAAAACCTTTATAAATCAATATAACGAAGGAATTTAGTTTAATTATTTTATGGATTCTTTTAAATAAATGTTAAAAATCGGATTAAATATAAGACATCTTTTATAGAAGTACCTAATTAATTCCTGTAAGTTAGTTTATTAAAACCTTATATATTGTTAACGAATGTTGTAAATAGTTATATTTGTTTAAAAATAAGCTTCAAATAGTCGATATAGTTCCGTAA